>CM040127.1:196734745-197171024 GCA_022559845.1 Amorphophallus konjac | reverse complement strand
TTTGACCTCTGCATGCTTTTAATGAACCTAAGTGCTATTATTTTGATGAAATTGTCTATGATTAAGCACTTATGATCATGTCATGTTCTGAATTGATGGAAAAAGGCTAATAAGTTAAAAGTGCAGAAGTTTGCAGGATTCGAGGCGTTTGGATTACTCATAGGAGCAACATCTTGCCACCTTGTATCTGTTTCTTGTAAGCATTGTTACTATATAATATCTACGCTATTATATTATGTCAAGGACCTTGTGGTTCTGATGAACCTGAAATTTGAGTTCCCCTTCATCAAAAACGATGACGATCTCAGGAGAATCTTGATCACACGGATAGGCCGTTGAGTTGTTAAAAGTTTGGGACGATGGTTCCACTTTCTGAGTTGATGCGTGGACAAACGGGCTTCGGCTTAGTGTTAGCTCAGAAATATGGATTCTTGACCAGACTTAAACAGCTTAGCAATATTATCCTTGATTATTTTCTATTTTTAGTTTGTTTTAACCTTTTCTTTTAGCCCAGCATGCATCATGTAGGACTTTGAGTTTCATGCTGAAAATCTTCATATTATGGCAATAATGAAGTTCACTCGCTCTCGATTGAGTTGACATGAGATATTCTACTTTAAATCAAGTACTTCGTTCTATTTGAAGCCATTCAGGCTGATTCCTTGAAAGTGTTCCTTTTGTTGGATCTCTATCCCAATTCTCTTTACTTTTCTACAAAATTTACTTTGGTTGCAGCACGTCCACATTGGCTGGTAATTGCTCTCCAATGGTCTTTCCCTGCCGTGCCCACGCGCACACCCTTTATTACTTAGTTTAACCTCCTTTTATCCAACAAATCGATTGTTTCCTTGGAACCACTCAGAGTTGTTTCATTCAGAATCTTGGAAAGGTTTCAAATGCTTAGTGTCTGAGACGTGTCACATCACACCTTGGCGTCTCCTTATCAGTTCGTTCCACTTCATTCCTTTCATTACACTTCGCTCCATTTCCGTCTCACTCCCTTGCAAAGCAGACGCCAAGGCGGGGCAGCTGTAGACACGCCAAAATTGACGTTTTGTTGATCAAATCTCATGTTATTATATAAATGCCCCAAGTGGACTTCAATATTCCTATAACATGAAGTTTTTCTATTTTTGTGAGTTTTTCTGCATTTTTCCTGTATTTTTGTGAGTCACGACTTGATTAAGGACGTTAATTTCAAATATCACGACCTGTTGTAGGGCGTTTTCAAAGAAAGGACGACCGTATGTGAGGGCGTCAATTCCTGGTGTTATCCCTTAATTTCTGGAATTATCTATTTTCAAAATAAAAGGCCTTTTGTGAGTAACGCCTTCTCTCAGGGCGTGATTTTAATTAACGCCGTTATCTCAGGCGTGTTATCTGAGCTTTCAAACAAGGCAAGGTTTCGTTTCCAAGATTAAATCCAGGAAGAAACGCCCTTTCCTAGGTCGTGTTTCAAGAAAACGTCTTTGTGAAGGTCGTCAATTCATAAAAGACGCCCTGTATTAAGGTGTGTTTCACTCCAGAGTCCTTCCTTTTTCCATCTTTCCCTCACAGTTCCCCGCTGTCTTTAGACTCTTGCCCGATCTTGATCCTTCCCTAGATGCCTCATTGCCTGTTCTTATCATTCCTTGGTTTGATCACATCCGTTTGAGGCATTATAAATTGAAGCCTTGACCGATCGTGCAAAAAAGTTAAGCACCTTAAACATTCAACGGGTTAAACGCTCAGAAGCTTTTTTTTCGTCACGAGCAGAAGCTTTCTTCATCCTTGCTGCCTCCCCTCTGCATCCCTTTGGGCTACATCCGGTGCTTCATCCATCATCATTTGTTTTTTTTTTCCCCTCTACTGTCGCCAGGGACAGCAGGGTTCTCATCTTTTCATCTCTTTTGTTTTACTTCATTCATATCATCACCCCTCCGTCCTTTTTATATCTCTATTCACATCTGTTCACGTCTTGTTTGCATTTCTTTTATCATCAAACTCCCCTTCCCTTAAGTCTTCTTAAGGGGTTTTAAAAGAAAACAAAAAAGAAGGTGCGCATGTTGATGTCTTTTCATCATTTTTATGTTGGTTTTTGACTGATACTACTGCACTTTGGCTGATCCCCTTTCTTTTGCTTGTCTTTCATTGTCTTTCTTACAAGGTAATCAATCAAGAAAACCCACTTCGTCGGCCGGCCGATTGGAGTTGGAGGAAGAGATCCACATTCATCCCGCATCACATCTTTCACCAGGTACATGCGATCTTATTTTTTTTTATTGAGGTAAACCCTCTGGCAATCACACACTCCCCTTGTGCACCTCGTGCATTGTTTCATCTCCACCATTATTTAATGTTTCCCTTTTCCCTTCCTTTTTAACCTCACACCAAAAGGTGTGGATTTTAAAGGGATCCACAGCGCTGTGTCCTGAGCGGGCTGTGGATCACCAGAAGATGAACTGCAAGACAGGGAAATGTATCAGAGGGCCCAGGGGGTTTCCCCGGGGAAAAACCCTCCGATGGTTAAGTCAGTAGAGATGTGGTGGAAGCAATAACGGGGAGGAGAAAAACTAGTGCGCGAGATTCCTCTCCACCAGAGGGGTGAAGCGGATTGTGCTCAGGAGTTTGGGTGTATGAGTGCCTTAATGGCCCTTACCTTCCACCGGAGGGTATCCCTGGTTTAAATAGTACGCCGCCTTCAAGAGTCCTGCAAGCTGAGGGATTTCCGGCGGGAGTTACGTCCTCAACGTGGGCTTTCATGGCCTTATCGTGGGAACGTTATCGCCTCGAAGTCCGATGGCTTCTTGATTCCCCTGTCCGTTGGGGACTCTTAACGGCAGCACGAACGGATAATATCCGGTCTAGCCGAGCTTCTGAAACGCCAGCCTTGTCCGGGCGATGAGCATAGCTCGGCGAAAGAGGGGTTGGATAGGTCGACGACTGCCTGTCTCTCCCGGGCGGGGAAACGGCTTGGGCCGGACCCTCCTTGTGACCTGACCATTACTCGGGCCCTCTGAGCCTAGGGGCCGTCGGGGAGAGTTGGTTCCTCGAGTGTTTATTCATTGGGCTTTTCATTCCTAAGTGGGCCCTGTGGGCTGTCACTCAGGTGAGCTTGCCTCGTTGGACCGTGTTGGGTCTTGTTGGGCTGCTCTTTGAGTGGGCTGCAGAAATCCCCCTCTCCACTTGTCCCCCTCCTACTCCCGAGCCATGGAGGCTCAGTCGAGTAGTTTTTGAGGCTTTGGACCGGCGTGGCTCAGGTGGGTGGAATTCTGTTGGCGTTATGGAGCCACGTGTAGTGGTCGCCTGGGCCCGTAATGATGATGCTGACGGATTTGAAATGAAGAGGCCCCCCTTTTCTCGGAGCACGGAACGACGCATCATCTTCCTCCAGGGTTTTATGGGCGTTGGGTGCTGTTCGTCGTTTTAGGCTTCTCGGGGTTTTAGGCTTTCCTTAGTTTCTTTGCTTCTGGGGCTCCTTGATGCATCGTGAGAGCACAGTGGAGACGCAAAGTCTTGCGGCGGCGTTTGAGGAGTTGGCGAGGATAACCGCGGAGGCGGTCCGGCAACTTCCTTCCCCCCCGGAGTCTTCGAGCTCGCGCGAGGGATCATCTTCCAGCTCGATGGCGGATCTGCCTTTGGAAATCGAGCAGGTGAGGCGGGAGCCCGTCCCCAATTGTAGTGAGTTGGGGGAAGCCGAGGTGAGGAAGCTGGAGCATCATTTTCGCTTACCTCTCAGGTACAGCTTTGCTGCCGCCGCCCCGTATGAGACGAGTCTGGACAGCCGTACGGGGCACATTTGCACTTTTCTTCTGGCTTGGAAGAGTGGGTTCCGCCTTCTCTTCGAGCCTTTTGTACTTAAGCTTCTCGAGTTTTTCCGGTTGGTGCCTATTCAGTTGGTGGCCAACTCGTATCTCCTTCTTTCCGCCTTTCGGATTCTCTGTCGTTAGCACGACATTTTTCCTTCCTTGGACCTCTTTCACTATTTTTTCGAGTTGAAAGCGCACCCGTCGGTGGGGAAGGGCTTCTACTTTATCCAGGCGAGGAGGAACAGGAGTTGCATCTCACTCGCAGCGAAGGACTCCTCGTACAAGGGGTGGAAGACCCAATTCTTCTAGGTGAAGGCGGAGGTGACGGACGAGTCTTGGAGATGTCTGGTCTCGCCCAATTTTCATCCGAATCTTCCCCCTCGCCAGGAGGAGTTCCCTCCCCACGTGGAGCGGCAGGCCGCTCGTCTGCTGGATAACTGCCAGTCGACCGAGGAGCTGGTGATGCCGGAGAACATCGAACGGTGTTTTCTTACGCGGTTAACGTCGATAGGTACAGCTCTCGAGGTTCTTCTCCTGGGGTGGTAGTTACTTTCTTTCTCCTGACCGGGTCTTCTTCCTTTGTTGCAGACGTGAGGCGGGAACCTCTGGAGGAAGCTGCTGAGGTCATTGATCTGGGAGATGACTCGGCGGCCGACGAACCAGATGCTTCTGCGGGTCGCGCCCAAGCCCGAGATAAGGGCAAGGGGGTGGCCCCCGAGGGATCTTCACGACCAACTGGTACGAAGCGCAAGGATCCCACGGCGGGAAAGTTGCGGGAGGCCGCGAAGGCCAGGAAACGGGCCAAGAAGGTAGGTCTTCCTACTACCGCCGGGGGTGACTCCGGCTCGGCGGCGCTCCCCTCTCGGGGGCAAGATGGGGCCGACCCCTCGGGGCCAGCTCCCCCACCTGCCAGGCGAGAGGGGGCCGAGGAGACCGGGGGCCCTTCAGAGGGCGGCGATGGGTCGGCTCTCCCCCCCACGGGGGTAGAGCGGGCCGATGTTGAAGTAGTTGACGCTGAGACCGGGGGATCGGTCGGAGTCGGTGATGTCTCGGTCGGCGAGGTGTGGGCCGAGACAGGCAGGGCTGAGGGTTCACCCGCGAGGGTGTTGCAGCCCCAAGTGCTTGAAGTTCCCAGTGCGGTCGATCCCGCGGCGCCGGTCGAGGTTGGGGGTTCACCCGGGGAGGCGTCGCAACCCCAACCGACCGTGGTGCGCGAGGCGGTCAGCTCCGTCGCTCGAGTAGAGCCTTCTGGCGGGGTGCCCAGGGCGGAGCGGTTCCCTCTGCCGGAGCCCTTGGAAAGGCTCGGTATTACGGGCGACCTGTATCGGGTCTATCGGTCGATCGCCGCAAGGACGAAGGGGGGAGAAAGGCGCAATACACCCCCCCCCCCCGGGATCCTTGATGTTCTGATGGAGGGCGTCCTGGTCATAGCTCGGTCAGCGGCTTTGATGTCGGAGGCGCACGCCCGGACGGAGGCGGAGCGGTCGAACCTCGCCTGGGCCCTTGGGGGATGCGAGAGGAAACTGGCCCGACTCAAAGGGGGGCATGAGGGGCTCCGGCAGGAGTTTTCTGCGTTCCGGGAGGTGGCGCGGGCGAGTCGACTGGAAGCCTGGGTGCTGACCGAACAGCTCGCCAAGACCCGAGAGTCTCTTCAGAGGACAAGCTGATCCCTGGAGGAGGGGCGTCTGCGTCGCCCCGAGCTAGACAATCGCTGGGAGCTCGAACGCGCCGAGCTGCTAGATCGGGCGGAGGTGGTGGAGTGCCTCCGCTCTGAGGCTGAGGTGGACCGGGCCCGGGCGGAGGAGCGTGCGAGCGAAGCCGAGCGAAGGATGGTCAAGGTAGAGGAGCGTCTGGCGAGGGCGGAGGAGCGTGTGGCCGAGGCGGAGCGGGCTCGAGTTGAGCTCGTCGGAAGGGCGGGGCAGATCGAGGCGGAGGCGATCGAGCGCTATAGGAGCTCGGATGCTTACTCGGCCGACCAGGTGGAAGCCGCCCTACCCTATTACGAGGTAGCACTTCGCCGGGGCGCTCGAAAGGGGTTCAAGCAAGGCTATCGCTGGGCGATAAACTACGCCGACGAGTAAAACTCCAAGATCGAGTTCCCCTTTGGCTAGCGTTATGACTCGGATGAGTCAGTTTCTAGCTCCTCATCGTCGGTCGGGGAAGATTAGGGGGGTCACCTCCATCGGGGTCACCGGCTCTAGGCGTTTTGGGAGGGCTCACGACCGAGACAGTTCTCGCATAGGCGAGGTCAGTGTCTGAGCCTGCCGTCATCGAAGGTGCCGGGGATGACGCGTCCCCTTCCGCCGTTCTCGAGCGTCAAAGTGGGCCCGAGACCTGATGTCTTTTGCCTTGTTTCGCCTCTTTCCCTTTTTGTCTCTCTTTCCTCTTTTTAGAGAGTTTCCTTTTTGTGTGATAATGAACGACTTACTCTGTTTGAGTACCATCTTTGCCGTGATTTGGTTGGCGTATCTGGAGTAGTTGGGAGGTGCTGATATGTTCTGCGCGGTTTTCGCATGCTGATTTGGTAGACTTCTGACGGGGCGTCCTTTCGTTCCTTCACACTTTGAATGCCAGGCCGCTTCGTGAATCTCGCTAGGGCGGGGATCGAGGAGTTGGAGGTGACCATTCAGGGGGATCCCTTGGCGTGTTTTAAAGGGGGGAGTCATTTAAGGTATGCGGCCTCCCTTGGCCTATAAGAGAGACCGAAGGGCGCTCCTTCCTCCTTAACGCTAAGGATTCTCGCTGACGATCTGTCCTTACTCCTTCTTCTTCACTCTGCGTTACGCCACTGCAATCTAAGCATGGAGGGTCCCGCGGAGGGTGACGCTGTCGACGACGGGGAGCGACGGGCTCCCGCTGTCCTGGAATGTTGAACGGATCCCACGGTCACCGCGCGTGCACGAGACGGGTCCGACGGTCGCCACGCGGATCTGGGGAGGGCTTCGGCGTGTGGAAGCACGTCGTTTGCCTCTTCTTAGCTCCGGCGAGGCTTCCGGGTGGACGCCGAGGCGGAGGGCGGATGGGGGGATTAGGGGTGCCTGCCGCCACTCCCCTCCGTGTGAGGGGAGGAGGCGACTCAAGTTCCCTCCTAACCTCTCCCAGCATCCTCTTTTTCCCTCTTCTGTTCTTCATTTATTTCACTCTTCGGGGGCTTCTTGCTCTCTCCTTCCTTCCAAGGAGTTGGCAGATTGGAAGAGGGGAGGCCTTCACGGCGCTCCTTTTTCCTGGTTGTTGCCAACTTGGGAGGTAGCCTTCCTCAACGTTTAAAGGTGGCCTTCCTTCTGCAGTCCCTTTGTCACCTTTGTCACGGGCCACCCGAGCCAACTGGCTCGACCACCTCTTGTCCGAGTCAGTTTCCACACGAGACAGAGTCAGTGGCTGGACGCGAGGAGATCAAGACCGAGTCAGCCAAGCGATGGCCTCTTGAAGCGGTGTTAGACGGATTTTTACTTTTTGCTATGTGATGTACTGGCATTTGCCTATCTGATGTACCAACAATTGTTTGAATGAATGGAGAGGGAATTTTATTTCATTCAATCTTGCTATACAACTTTAGAAATAGAATCTGCGTAGTGTGGTCACATTCCATGTCCGGGGAATGGGTTCCCCTTCCATTGTAGCTAGCCTGTACGCACCTTTCCCGAGCGTCTCGATCACTCGGTAGGGGCCTTCCCAGTTGGGGGATAGCTTGCCCGCCGCCTCTAGTGGTCGAGAGGCTTCGGCCTTCCTGAGGACGAAGTCCCCTAGTTGGAAACGTCTGTCTCGGACCTTGGCGTTGTAGTATCGAGTGAGGCGGCACTGGTACTCCGTTGCTCGAACGTTTGCGATCTCTCGGAGTTCGTCTACTAGGTCGAGGTTCTCGAGCAACTTTTACCCGTTTGCCTCGGGTGAGAAGCTGATCACTCGGAGAGACGGATTGGCGATCTCTAATGGAACGACGACTTCGGTACCATATACCAACTGAAAAGGGCTTTCACCGGTTGCCGTCCTGGGGGTCGTTCGGTGCGACCATAGTACGCTAGGCAATTCCTCGAGCCAGCTACCCTTAGCCTTGCCGAGTCTGATTTTTATGCCTTTTAAGATAGTCTTGTTGGCATTTTCAACCAGCCCGTTGGCCTGAGTGTGGGCGACCAAACTGAAGTGGTTGCGGATATTTAGGTCGGCGCATCTGTCTCAGAAATACCGAGAGTCGAATTGCCGACCGTTATCGCTTACTATCACTCGGGGGATGCCAAAGCGACAAATGATCGATTTCCAAATAAAGCCCCAAACGACTGTCTCGGTGATCCTTGCCGTAGCCTCGGCCTCGATCCACTTGGTGAAGTAGTCGATGGCGACGATGATGAACTTCTTCTGGGACTGGGCCGTCGGGAATGGCCCAAGGATATCGATTCCCCACCGAGCAAAAGGGTAAGGCTCGGCTAGGGTGACAAGTTCCGTAGCCGGCTGATGGACCAAATGGTCGAACCGCTGGCAACGGTCGCACTGCCGTGCGTGAGTCGTGCAGTCGTGCTATAGGGTGGGCCACCAGTACCCCTGCCGTAGCAGGATCCTGGCTAGCGGCCGACCTCCTGCATGCGCTCTGCACAGGCCTTGGTGAATCTCTTGGATGGCTCGGCTTGCTTCGTCGGGACCGAGGCACTTCAGGAGGGGACCGGAGAACGATCTTCAGTAGAGAGTGTTGTCAAGGACGACGAAGCGCCGAGCTTGATACTTCATTCGGCTGGCTTCCCGAGGGTCGGAGGGCTCTTGGGAGTCCTATAGCCAGGACAGGTAGGGGGAGCACCAGTCACTTGGAGTGGCCGAGTCAACAGCGAGGAGCTCTGTGTCGATGCTCGGGCGCTCTAGCTCTTCTAGGAGGACCGATCGTGTACCTTCCGGGTCTAGGGAGGAGGCCAATCGAGAGAGGCCGTCCGCCCGAGAGTTTTGCTCCCGAGCTATCCGGACTATCCCAAATTCCTCGAACTGTTGGGCCAGGCTCCGGACCAACTGAAGGTATTTGATCATGGGTGCCTCCTGAGCTTCATACTCACCGTTGACCTGACCTGCAACCAGCTGAGAGTCGGTGTGGATCCTGACTCGCTCGACCCCCAACCGTCGGGCCATGCGTGCTCCCGAGATAAGGGCCTCGTACTCGGAAGTATTGTTGGATGCCTGAAAGTTGAATTTCAAGGCGTACTGTAGCTCTATCCCTTCGGGGGACCTCAAGAGGATCCCGCACCGCTGCCTGCCGAATTGGACGATCCATCGACGAATAGTTCCCAGGTTGGCCCGGTCGTGGTCGGAGGCCTGTCTTCGGCTGGGATGGTACTTTCGACTATGAAGTCGGCGAGCGCTTGGCCTTTGATTGCTGATCGTGGCCGGTACGAGATGTCGTAGGCCCCGAGCATAATGGCCCATTTGACGAGTCACCCTGAGGCCTCGGGGTGGGCCAGAATCTTCTTCAACGGCTCGCCGGTTAGCACGGTGATGGGGTGCCACTGGAAGTAGGGTCGGAGGCGCCTTGCGGAGGTAACCAATGCTAGCACGAGTTTCTCGGTTGCGGGGTACCTCCGTTCGGCCTCATTGAGCACCTTGCTGGTGTAGTAGACCGGTCTTTCGATTCCCGAGTCATTTCTGACTAGGACCGAGCTGACCGTGGAAGGCGTCGCCGAGAGGTAGAGCAGCAAGACTTCACCTGGGACGGGCTTGGAGAGCACCGGTGGCGATGCCAGGAACTTTTTAAGCTCGGCGAATGCTGTCTGGCATTCCTCATCCCATGCGAACGTAGCAGATGCTAGCTTGGGTCCCCTCATCAGTTTGAAGAAGGGCAAGCATCGTTCGGCCGCACGGGACAGGAAACGGCTGAGGGTGGCGACACGCCCTGTCAGACGCTGGACGTCTTTAACGCACGTGATGTGATACTACCTCGGACCTAATGCAAGCAAGCACAATCGCATTCAAATGGGCCGAATTGGGCCACCGCTCTCTCGTCGCTCACCCAAGCCCGGGGTAACTTGGCAATGCCAAGGTGAGGTTGAGGGGTTGGGCCCTTGCTGGTAGAGGGCCAGCAAGGCCAAGATTTGATTCCCAATGGATTTGGAAGTCCAATTCAACGGGGCCGACGAAGTGCCGAAGGCACCGGTTGCACTCTTCCCACGGTGATCACTCAAGGCAATGGGGCTTGAGGATCGGGCTCTCACTCGCATAACCAGCGGAATTAGAACTAATATTGAAAGACAAGCACTAACTGGAGTGAAGGTTTGAGCACTTACTCGACCGGTTTGAAGAAACCGGTCCCGGTCGGAGACGAGGGCGAGCGGGGAGGCGAGTGGATCCCCACACGCCGCGGCGGTGTCGCTTGACCTGCCCAAACAAAGTACACCACTACACCTCTCGCGGTAGGGGGATCTTGGGGTGGGGGTTAATGAAATTACAGATAATACTACCTCCACGCAGGGAGGGACCTTCAGCCGGCCAAGCGGGGTGGGGAAACTATAGCAAAGAACGAGGAATAAGGGTGGACGCTGAATCTGCTTGCTATCTACGAGTCAGGATAGAGGGTCGGTGTTGCTGTTGTAGATCTTGATCAGGAATTTTGTTGATGACGAGACCATAGGGAAAACCTTGGTATCTGGAAGGGAATTGCCTCAGAATTTTCTTAATTTCTTCTGGAGTCGCTGCTAGTCGGGGCGGGAGCTCGAACAAGGCCTCTGATTTTCGGACTGGCAGTAGCAGGTCACCAATAGTAGAAAGATGAGGCTGTCCCGACCGGTCCTGAACTCCGAATGAGGTGCCGTCAGTGCCGTTAGAACCGTGGGAGAGTGCTCTTTGCAGCAAATAAAACGGAGACCCCAAAAGATGCCGGAGATGATCCGTGGAACCAGCAGAGTGAAGAGGGGTCGGTGTAGACTGTGGAAAGCAGAGTCGTGCGATTGTGGGAGAAAATTGATAACTCCTGATCTCAGATGCTGAATGGACTTCCGCTTCCTGATTCTGAAAGTAGACAAGCCAAGGAAGAACTTTGCAGAAGACCCTGAAGCCTGAATCTTTCAGGGCTCGTCGTGGTGAAGCGTTTCCTCCGGTTCTGGAACTCTGCAGTGGCTGACCTGTGCAGTCGTGGGAGAACGGGGTTCCCGGGCAGCACCAAGCTGCGATGAGGACGAACCCACTTTCGTTGCGAAGAAGACAGGCAGACGCTTCCAATGATGGCTCTTGATCCTTCAGAAACATCCGGGGGAAGCCGTGGTCTCCTCTGCAAGCTGCTGCTCTTCTACAGATCTTCGGTTGAGAGCTGTAGGTTGAAAATGATGGGGGGGAATGGGGTATATGGGAGGGGAAATGGGGGTGGATGAGTGTGGGGGAAGCCCGGGCTGTGAGGGGGTCTAGGAGGGGGTGTTCTAAGGTGGGGGAAGGGAAGAATGGGGTCTAGAAGGGGGTCTAACAGGTGGTGGGAGGAGGAGCTACGAATTTGGGAAGGTGGGTGAGAGGGAAAGGGTCTTTGAAAATGGGTTTAAGGGTGGGATTAAATTTTGGTCTTGGGGGATGGGAAGAGGTGTGTGGGGAACATAATAGGGGTGCTTGGGGTTGTGGGAAGGGTGCTTGGGGAAGTGGGTGGGGTAGTTGGGGGTTGGGAGGTGGAGCTAGGATTGGTGGAAGCTCTCTTGGGACTAGGGAAATGGAGTAATGGGATGTGTGGGGAAGGGGAGTGGTCTTTAATGGGGGTAGGTGGGAGAGTGGTGGTTGGGAAGGGAGGAGAGAGAAGATTTTCGGATTTAGGTGTAGAGGAGAGAGAAAGAGGGGTGAAAGAGAGAGATTAAGAGAGGAATGGGTGGGGAATCTCTCCCCTAGGGTTTCTCACCCAAATAATGGAATCTCTCCACTAGATAAGAGGTTTGAACTTTCAAAATGGCAAGTTTTTCATTGATTCATTCATTATCTCCAAATGAAGGAAATGGGGTCCTATATATAGGAAACCCACATTTTACAATAAGTCCCTTACAAAAGACTCAATACCAAATAACCGAAGGGGTAGGGGGGCTCATGGGCCAAGCCCGAAGAATTGGGCCCAATTGCACATTACACAATCTAATGACACTCAAACTTAGGAAAATAAATGCAAGACCTAGGAACATGACTCAAATAAAAGGGAAAATACATCAAATGACTCAAATAAAATTACATAGGACTCAAAATTAAATGACTAAACCATGCCGGATGCAACCGGGGCGAGGAGATGAGCTGTGAACGTGGCATGGGAGGTGATGTCCCCATCATACTCCCGGGGTGCGGAGAACTCGACTCCGTCGAGTAAGTGTCCTTCCCTCCTTGGAGGGTGTAGAAGTGGTACTGCCCTCAAGTCTTCCGAACGAGACCGATCCATCCACCTGCCGAGATAGCGCTCGTATACCTTGCTCCGAGTGGTAGTGACTTGTTCATCCAATATTTGTTCAATTTGTTCACGCTGGGCTCTCTTGGCTGGTGATCTCTCCTCACGGGTGGGTGCTCTCTCAAGGGAAGAAGTAGGCTCAATCTCCTCACTAGGTACCACCGTGGGTCTCTTATATGACCCTAGGTCGGCCACATTGAATGTGGGACTTATTGCATACTCCTCAGGGAGATCTAACTCGTAGGTATTTGCACCAATGCGCCTCAAGACCTGGAAGGGACCAGCCCCACGTGGCCTAAGTTTAGAGTTGGCTCCCGGGGAGAGCCTCTCCGTCCTTACCATCACAAAGTCACCCTCATGGAAGTCTCGGTGTCGCCGATGAGAGTCGGCCCGCCTCTTATAAGCCTCATTCATTTTGCTTATGTGCTTGCAAAGGCTTTCATGTAATTTCGTAAATGTTGACATTCTAGGGGTGATGGGTGGACCTGGGCAACCAAAAGTAGACCGATCATGCTTTGATGCCAAGAAGCCTTTGATGGATTTTGGAGGGCCGAGGCAACCATATGTGGACTTATCATGCAATGTTGTCATGTAGACTTTGGTGGGCCTAGGTGGGCCGGGGCACCCGTAGGTGAACCTATCATGCAAAGTTGTGATGAATGTGGGGGGACCCGGACATCCGTAGATGCTTTTGACATGCTTAAGATCCATGATGAATGAAGGAGGACCATGACATCCGAATGTGGACCACTCATACTTTCTACTTGACATGTGGGTGATATGAATGAATGGACCCAACATAGTGTTCATGCCAAGGGGTATGGTAAGCCTAGACACATGCATGCTTTTCCCAAAGGTGACTTCCATGTGTATAGGTGTGGGACAACCTTTGAACTCCCATTGGAAAGGATCGAATGGATCTAAGAAGGTAGTCATCATGGGGTGGGGTACAACCTGATTACCTAGGGATATATGGCCCAAGGTCATGGCTCCCAAGGTGTAACCCGGGTCATGGATGAGGTGGGTTTGGCCCAATATGGTGGGTGAGGGTAGGAAAGGGTGGGTGGTTGGTAAGATGGTTGGGTCATATGAGTCCCTTGACTCCCATTGGAATGGATCATATGGATCATAAAATGGGTCATCTAGGGGGAGGAACTCCATGTCCTCAAGATCCTTAAAAGGTGCTAAGTCATCCTTCTCCATGATAGTTGGGCCAATGTTCTTGACAAGTGGGTCGGCCATGAGTGGAGGGCTTGGCTTTCTACCTGAGATAAGAAGCTCTAAATCGAGGAGAAGGTTGGGCTCATTGGGTGTAGGGAGGAATAGAAGGAGGTTGCTAGTGTAGCAACCAATGGTGCAAACCGAGGTGATATACCCTATGCATAGGTGTAGGAGGCTAAGGCTCCTAGGTTGTTCTACCATAGGGGTCAACATGCTAGTCATCTCTAATTGCCATGCTATGCCCTTGAGAAGGTCCTCTAAGGTCTCCACTTGATAGGATACTTGGATTGTGGTGTGATAGGAGAAGAAGGGCACTAAGGGAAGGTCTTGTTCTATGGGAGGGAAAACATGGGCCCGAATCTCTCCAATTGGGCTCTCCTTTAGCCAACTAACAATGGGTTCTCCTAAGATGAGCTTGGTCCCAACTAGAGAGGGTGATGTAAGGTGAAGACCCTCATGTGTTGTTTCTTCTTCAATTTGGGCTTGGGTTTCCTCCAAGGTGGAGAGTGGGTTTGGAGTGTTCACCACTGTGGGGTGGGGTGTGGGTTCTTCTTCCAAGGAGGAGAGAGGGGCTTTTGAGGGTGTGGTGATGATTGGGGCATGGTGTATCCGGGGTGGTAGGTAGTGGGAAACTTGGGTTATGATAGGTGAGGGTAGTAGTGGAGGCTTTGGTGGGAGTTGGATTGGGGTAGGGAGAGGAAGATGGGTGGGTTGAAGGGGTTTGGGTTGATTTGTTTTGGGAGGAGTGTCTCTTTTTGGGGGTGATGGAGAGGTAGTGGTGGGGGTTACCATGGGCCTAGGTGGAGAGTTGGCCATGGGGCCCAATTGGGTATGGGGGCCTATGGTTGTGGTGTGGACTTGGAGGTGGGGTGTAAATGTAGTGGTTGGGGTGGGAGAGATGGGAAGTGGTAAGGAATGGGTGATGCGGGACGGGACCAAGGACACGACAAGCTCGCGATCGTCCCTTAACGAGGGAAGCGTCGGATGTGCGCGGTTGAGAAACCGGCTGTGAGCTAGGGTGGTCGGCTCTCACTTGTGCCCGGATCGGGTCATGGGACGGTCTCGCACTCTCTCGCAGCAGCAGTGATATGAAAATAAAGTGAGCTAGATACCCCTACACATGCTCTCTAGCAGCGGCATAAACAAGCATATATAGAAATAAGCGAAATACCAAGTGTAGGAGCGAATACGATACCTCCACGCGCTCGGCGTGGGGACGACGGACCCGGACGAAACTCGTACTCCCGGAACAATATTACACAATATTACAGAAATGCAAGCCGCTGCCCACTCCACGCAGGGAGGTAAAGGGCTACACAATGGGGTCCGGGAGGACCGAATTCGGGTTGACGGGCGGCTTCTCGCGCTGTTTCGGCAACACCCGAACACGTGACGGTGGGGCCCACGTGCTGTCCGGAGGGGCCGTGTGGGACCCGGTGGCACCGCTGTAGTGGTGGATGCCCTGAGGGTCTCTCCTTGGGATGGCGGCGCGCTGGAACGCCGGCCGGAGGCCCGGCGGCTCCGTTCGGCACCGGTCGGAAAAACCGGCCACGGACCTGCACTTTCTAATTTTCAGCGCGCGCTCGGACGGAAACGGACGCTGCGATCAGATCCGATGTCGGATTGACACGAAATTAGCGCCGTTGGAAAGCTGACTCGAAGTACTTCAATGTAGGCCTAGAGATCTGGCCTGGATCTTCGCTGATCTTGACTTATGGAATTTACAACCTCCTGTTGTACAGTAACTAAACACTCAGATCTGCAGAGCTGATCTCTGATAACTGCAGTTGACTACTAGGAAGAACTTAGATTCAGACTTCGACTTCTTCATAAAAGTTGTAGGCTGTTGAGTTGGGAAGATGGAAAAGTTGATTTGGACACGTTTGGATGTTTCTATGAATTTCTATGATTTGTTTACTGGAGGAAGGTCGGATCTGGGATCTGGCTGGAAGTACTGTAGCTCCGGTAGAACATGAATTTTGAAAAATAGGTAAAAGATTCAAAAAAAATTAATACAAATTGTGGAGGTAGGGAAACATGGACAGAATTCCCAGTTAAATTGGGAGGTCTAAAAAAATTTAAAAGGGTGGTATAAGGGGACGAACTCAAGGGTTCTGTCACTATAGACAGAGACAGATCTGATTTGAGTTTGGGGAATGAACGAAGTGGAAACAATATGAAACGGGGTAATTTGGAGCTGAATTGTTTTGTGGGGAAGGGTATATAAGGTAGGAACCAACCCTCAAAATGTGAAGTCGATCTGAACTCGTGGCTGACTTGAGGAATTTCCGAGCTTCACCTCTGTCCAGCAAGATAGAACACCGAAATTGATCCCGTGGCGGCTCGAAGGCGGCACGAACGGCGGCGGCGGCGGCACCGGTGATGATCAGAGGTTGAGAGGGGATGAAGGGAGGTAGAAACACTCTAGATCTGGGGTTGAAGGTGGAAGAACAGCAGGGGGAGGAGAGAGGGGCGCACCAAGCTCCAAGAGTCTCAACAATTTTCTGATTTTTTCATTGAATTTCATATGAAAATACAAGGTTTTATATGCTAGGTTTCTAATCCATTCTAGGCCCTTGGATCAAGGGTTGATGAGTGAATTGCTGAGATACAATGTGAATAACACACTTAATACATTTGTTTAATCTAATTTGACAATCTCCATTCAACCTTGGACTAATTCCATTCAAACACCACCTAAACCACAACTACCATGCCTAATAAGACAAGGAACCTTGCGCCCCCTTCCATGGGCCAAGGCCATTCATGGGCCAAGAGCCTCCCATTAGATCATGCTAGACTTGGGCCACTCCCACTTAGATGGCCCATGAGAGAGTGGAACCCAATTTGGGCCTTAAGTGCCTTAATGACCCATTTGAAACCTAATGACCCAATATGAAGTAACACTCTTAATGGACTCTACTAATGGCAACCTAGCCTTGGACTTGACATAACAAATGGCCCATTGGCTTGATATAAGCCTTAAAAGGATGGCCCAAATGAAAGAAATCAAAAATTACATACACTTCAAGCCAATACAACCCATAATACACACCAATCCAAGCCAATACACAAAATACAACTCATAAGCTCTTGATGTCCTCATCAATTCTCCCCGGGTGGGAGGAACTCGACCCCGTCGAGTAGGGGTATGGCTGCGCGAGTACTCCGGCGGATCCGTCACCGTGCCAAGTAGCGCGGGGATGCTCCACTCCAAGTGATCGGCACCTGCTCATTCCATATATACTCGATATGCAAACCGCTATGGCTAAAGGTGGTCACTCCGAAGGGGCACTCTCAAAAGGAAGGAAACAGCTCGAAGACTCACTAGGAATCACCCCTGAGTCCCTATAGGTGACTGATCCGGGTATAGATGTAGAACCGATCCCATACTCATCAAGTGAGTCGACTCGCTTCACACTCATAAGAGAACGACAACGAGCTTGCACAAGACACATGTAGACTCACCATGCACAGACACACGAATGCAAACCATGCAAATAATCGACTCAAAATCACCACACAAACAAACCACATAAAGAAAGCACACTGACTCATGCACGACTCTAGACTAAGGTTGTAGCATCAAACCCACTAGGTGGCGACATCCTGGGCGGCCGAAGGGTCGCCCAGCTCTTCCCCCATGGCATAGTATTCATCGGCCAGTGCCTTGTCGGCCTCGTAATCGACATGCTCAAGCTCGGGAGGCACGGATCCTCCAACACCTAAGGCTAGGGTGGTGCGAGCGGGACACTCACTAGCAATGTGGTCGTACCCGTGATAGTGGAAACATTGTATTCGCGATCGACTACTCTCCCCGATAAGAGGGGCCTTACCCTTATCATCCCGCCGGGTAGGGGGTGTAGGCAACAATGGGGGAGGTGTAGGTGCCTTGGACAAGAGTGGAGGGGGTGCCGGTGCCAGAGGACGGGCTATAGGAGCTGGGGAACGGGCAAAGGGTGCCGGTGGTTGGGATGGAAATAGATCCCGGGGTGGAGGAGGGCGAGGCCGTGGAGCGAAGTGCTCCTGACGGGTGGGCTCCTGAGGTCGAGCCATGGGAGACCGCTGATGTGGGCCTATAGAGTGACGGGGCTCGGTACTACGGAGAGGGGCGGGGCCCAACCGATGGCTAGACTCGAACTCTCCCTCAAATTGCTCCATCTCTAGAGCAACATGGTATACCTCTTCCAACGTCTTGGCATTGCGGCGGAAAAGCTCATACTGGTAGTGTGGCCGCAAACCACGTCGAAAGCGGGACACGGGCATGGTACTCTCCTCCGTGACACCACATCGTAGAAAGTACTCATCAAACTCCGCGATGTATTCGGAGACGGACCGGTCTCCCTGGCTAAGACTTTGCCATCTATCGATGAGTCGCTGGCGGTATGTGGGAGGAAGGTACTTTTGCCGAAGTTTATTCTTCATCTCGGCCCATGTGTCGATCGGGGGTTCTAGCCGCTGAAGTAGCAGGCTCTCCACATTCTTCCAATAGGTTTGTGCCTGCCCCATGAGTTTCATGGTGGCAAATCGGACCCTTCGACGCTCCGACATATCATACCATTCAAAATAACGGTCCATGCCAAACTCCCAATCTAGGTAGACTTTCGGATCCAAAGACCCGTAAAAAGCGGGAGGGTCCGCTCGCACGGTCTTAAGGACCCTATCATCATCCTCATCTCGTTGTGGCTGAAAACCACGACGGCGTTGACCATACCCCTCGTAGGCATTATCGGACCCATAGTCCTCGAGACCAAGGTCACGGTGTGGTAGTTGGGGAACCCGAGGAGGGGCGGGTGGAGGAACTAGTGGTGGCTGGTTTTGGGCCGCGGGAGCGGCCTGGACTTGGGCCATGGGAGCGGGTTGGACTTGGGCCACTGCGGGAGGAGGTGCGGGTGGACCTTGGGCTGTCCCAAGAGGGTCCCCGTGTGACATCCTTTCTAACCGCCCAACGAGGTCTTGGACCGACCTATCGGAGTTCTCCAAGCGTCCCTCCATGGCCCTAAGGCGACCATCCATATTATCGGAGAAAGTCCGAAAGTTAGCATCGGATTGGTCCAACCTAGTCATAATGGCCATCATCGCCTCTTGTAGGGAGTGGAAGTCTCCCGAGGTATCCCGTGGGTTGGCCATAGGTGGGGGTGGGGGTGAGTACTGAGTACCCCGACGAGTGGGCATGCAAACACACCGACTAGAAGACACCGACTAAAGCAAAACACACTAATGCAAAATGATGCGCCTAGACTTAACCAAAACTCGGTACGCGGCGGAGATAATCGACCCGAAGGTCACTCGCACAAGTGTGCGGCCTTCCCGATAGGCGTAACCTAACGGTCGGACAGCACCTTTTATATACCGAGTAAAGGGATGCAATGCGAAAATACACTCTTTTTTTGTGTTTTAAAACAATGATGATCCTAAACACGACTTAGACCGACTAATGACTAGACGTAAAGGACAATCTTTTTTTTTCTTGAATGCAAACACCCTAGACTCAACTCGCTCTGATACCAAATTGATGCGGGACGGGACCAAGGACACGACAAGCTCGCGATCGTCCCTTAACGAGGGAAGCGTCGGATGTGCGCGGTTGAGAAACCGGCTGTGAGCTAGGGTGGTCGGCTCTAACTTGTGCCCGGATCGGGTCACGGGACGGTCTCGCACTCTCTCGCAGCAGCAGTGATATGAAAATAAAGCGAGCTAGATACCCCTACACATGCTCTCTAGCAGCGGCATAAACAAGCATATATAGAAATAAGCGAAATGCCAAGTGTAGGAGCGAATACGATACCTCCACGCGCTCGGCGTGGGGACGACGGACCCGGCCGAAACTCGTACTCCCGGAATAATATTACACAATATTACAGAAATGCAAGCCGCTGCCCACTCCACGCAGGGAGGTAAAGGGCTACACAATGGGGTCCGGGAGGACCGAATTCGGGTTGACGGGCGGCTTCTCGCGCTGTTTCGGCAACACCCGAACACGTGACGGTGGGGCCCACGTGCTGTCCGGAGGGGCCGTGTGGGACCCGGTGACACCGCTGTAGTGGTGGATGCCCGGAGGGTCTCTCCTTGGGATGGCGGCACGCTGGAACGCCGGCCGGAGGCCCGGCGGCTCCGTTCGGCACCGGTCGGAAAAACAGGCCACGGACCTACACTTTCTGATTTTCAGCGCGCGCTCGGACGGGAACGGACGCTGCGATCAGATCCGATGTCGGATTGACACAAAATTAGCACCGTTGGAAAGCTGACTCGAAGTACTTCAATGTAGGCCTAGAGATCTGGCCTGGATCTTCGCTGATCTTGACTTATGAATTTACAACCTCCTGTTGTACAGTAACTAAACACTCAGATCTGCAGATCTGATCTCTGATAACTGCCGTTGACCACTAGGAAGAACGTGGATTCAGACTTCGACTTCTTCATGAAAGTTGTAGGACGTTGAGTTGGGAGAATGTAAAAGTTGGTTTGGACACGTTTGGATGTGTCTATGAATTTCTATGATTTATTTACTGGAGGAAGGTCGGATCTGGGATCTGGCTGGAAGTACTGTAGCTCTGGTAGAACATGAATTTTGAAAAATAGGTAAAAGATTCAAACAAAATTAATAAAAATTGTGGAGGTAGGGAAAAATGGACAGAATTCCCAGTTAAATTGGGAGGTCTAACAAAATTTAAAAGGGTGGTATAAGGAAATGAACTCAAGGGTTCTGTCACTGTAGACAGAGACAGATCTGATTTGAGTTTGGGGAATGAACGAAGTGGAAACAATATGAAACGGGGGAATTTGGAGCTGAATGTTTTTGTGGGGAAGGGTCTATAAGGTAGGAACCAACCCTCAAAATGTGAAGTCGATCTGAACTCGTGGCTGACTTGAGGAATTTCCGAGCTTCACCTCTGTCCAGCAAGACAGAACACCGAAATTGATCCCGTGGCGGCTCGAAGGCGGCACGAACGGCGGCGGCGGCGGCACCGGTGATGATCAGAGGTTGAGAGGGGATGAAGGGAGGTAGAACCACTCTAGATCTGGGGTTGAAGGTGGAAGAACAGCAGGGGGAGGAGATAGGGGCACACCAAGCTCTAAGAGACTCAACAATTTTCTGATTTTTTCATTGAATTTCATATGAAAATACAAGGTTTTATATGCTAGGTTTCTAATCCATTCTAGGCCCTTGGATCAAGGGTTGATGAGTGAATGGCTGAGATACAATGTGAATAACACACTTAATACATTTGTTTAATCTAATTTGACCATCTCCATTCAACCTTGGACTAATTCCATTCAAACACCACCTAAACCACAACTACCATGCCTAATAAGACAAGGAACCTTGCGCCCCCTTCCATGGGCCAAGGCCATTCATGGGCCAAGAGCCTCCCATTAGATCATGCTAGACTTGGGCCACTCCCACTTAGATGGCCCATGAGAGAGTGGAACCCAATTTGGGCCTTAAGTGTTTTAATGACCCATTTGAAACCTAATGACCCAATATGAAGTAACACTCTTAATGGACTCTACTAATGGCAACCTAGCCTTGGACTTGATATAACAAATGGCCCATTGGCTTGATATAAGCCTTACAAGGATGGCCCAAATGAAAGAAATCAAAAATTACATACACTTCAAGCCAATACAACCCATAATACACACCAATCCAAGCCAATACACAAAATACAACTCATAAGCTCTTGATGTCCTCATCAATGGGTGATTGGGGTCTTGGATTGACCGGGTGGGGATGAAGAAGTTGAAGTACTCCTTGGGCTTTTGTGATTTGAGTAGGAGGGAGAGGGTTGGAGAGTGTAGGTTTTCCTAAGCTCGACCTTCATCTCATCCCAAGTGCTAATGGGGGCCTCCCTACGGATCTTTCTCAAACCTTCCACAACTAACCAATGAGTTTTAGCTTGTTTGGAGAGGTGTGCCTTGGCTAGCCTCATTCTTCTTCCTTCGTTCAAGGGACAACTTTTAAAGAATTGGTCCATGGAAATCTCCCAATCTAGGTAAAGGCTTGGGCTGTTGGATCCATCAAAGGCGGGGGTTTTGATTTTCAAGTGTTCTAAAAATATGGTTTCTAGATTTTCCCAAAGGTCACTCTCATTCACTCTTGGTGCACGGCTATTTCCTTCAAGTCGGTCGAGTCGAGACATGATATCTTCAAGCCGATTAAGGACATTAGGTAGGGCTTCTATAATAGAGGTGTTGCTACCCACTTTGTTGGCAATGGAGCTTCCATGAGGATTTGGGCTTCTTGGGAAAGTTGATGGGGATGAATATGACGGGTATGAAGTGGCCATTCTAGTGGACATGGGAGATGCAACCGAGGACTCTAAATGCATAAACATGCCCTAGGACCAACTTGTGGAGAGACAAGTTGTGAACTTGCTCTGATATCAATTGATGTGATACTACCTCGGACCTAATGCAAGCAAGCACAATCGCATTCAAATGGGCCGAATTGGGCCACCGCTCTCTCGTCGCTCACCCAAGCCCGGGGTAACTTGGCAATGCCAAGGTGAGGTTGAGGGGTTGGGCCCTTGCTGGTAGAGGGCCAGCAAGGCCAAGATTTGATTCCCAATGGATTTGGAAGTCCAATTCAACGGCGCCGACGAAGTGCCGAAGGCACCGGTTGCACTCTTCCCACGGTGATCACTCAAGGCAATGGGGCTTGAGGATTGGGCTCTCACTCGCATAACTAGCGGAATTAGAACTAATATTGAAAGACAAGCACTAACTGGAGTGAAGGTTTGAGCACTTACTCGACTGGTTTGAGGAAACCGGTCCCGGTCGGAGATGAGGGTGAGCGGGGAGGCGAGTGGATCCCCACACGTCGCGGCGGTGTCGCTTGACCTGCCCAAACAAAGTACACCACTACACCTCTCGCAGTAGGGGGATCTTGGGGTGGGGGTTAATGAAATTACAGATAATACTACCTCCACGCAGGGAGGGACCTTCAGCCGGCCAAGCGGGGTGGGGAAACTATAGCAAAGAACGAGGAATAAGGGTGGACGCCGAATCTGCTCACTATCTACGAGTCAGAATAGAGGGTCGGTGTTGCTGTTGTAGATCTTGATCAGGAATTTTGTTGATGACGAGACTAGAGGGAAAACCTTCGTAGCTTGAAGGTAATTGCCTCAGAATTTTCTTAATTTCTTCTGGAGTCGCAGCTAGTCGGGGCGGGAGCTCGAACAAAGCCTCTAATTTTTAGACTGGCAGTAGCAGGTCACCAATAGTAGGAAGACGAGGCTGTCCCGACCGGTCCTGAACTCCGAATGAGGTGCTGTCAGCGCCGTTAGAACCGTGGCAGAGTCCTCTTTGCAGCAAACAAAACGGAGACCCCAAAAGATGCCGGAGATGATCCGTGGAACCAGAAGAGTGAAGAGGGGTCGGTGCAGACTGTGGAAAGTAGAGTCACGCGATTGTGGGAGAAAATTGGTAACTCCTGATCTCGGATTCTGAATGGACTTCTGCTTCCTGATTCTGAAAGTAGACAGGCCAAGGAAGAACTTTTCAGAAGACCCTGAAGCCTGATTCTTTCAGGCTTGTCGTGGTGAAGCATTTCCTCCGGTTCTGGAACTCTACAGTGGCCGACCTGCGCAGTCGTGGGGGAACGGGGTTCCCGGGTAGCACCGAGCTGCGATGAGGTCGAACCCACTTTCGTTGCGAAGAGGACAGGCAGACGCTTCCAATGATGGCTCTTGATCCTTCAGAAACGTCCGGGGGAAGCCGTGGTCGCCTCTGCAAGCTGTTGCTCTTCTGCAGATCTTCGGTTGAGAGCTGTAGGTTGAAGATGATGGGGGGGAATGGGGTATATGGGAGGGGAAATGGGGGTGGATGAGTGTGGGGGAAGCCCGGGCTGTGAGGGGGTCTAGGAGGGGGTGTTCTAAGGTGGGGGAAGGGAAGAATGGGGTCTGGAAGGGGGTCTAACAGGTGGTGGGAGGAGGAGCTATGAATTTGGGAAGGTGGGTGAGAGGGAAAGGGTATTTGAAAATGGGTTTAAGGGTGGGATTAAATTTTGGTCTTGGGGGATGGGAAGAGGTGTGTGGGGAACATAATAGGGGTGCTTGGGGTTGTGGGAAGGGTGCTTGGGGAAGTGGGTGGGGTAGTTGGGGGTTGGGAGGTGGAGCTAGGATTGGTGGAAGCTCTCTTGGGACTAGGGGGTGGAGTAATGGGTTGTGTGGGGAAGGGGAGTGGTCTTTAATGGGGGTAGGTGGGAGAGTGGTGGTTGGGAAGGGAAGAGAGAGAAGATTTTCAGATTTGGGTGTAGAGGAGAGAGAAAGAGGGGTGAAAGAGAGAGATTAAGAGAGGAATGGGTGGGGAATCTCTCCCCTAGGGTTTCTCACCCAAATAATGGAATCTCTCCACTAGATAAGAGGTTTGAACTTTCAAAATGGCAAGTTTTTCATTGATTCATTCATTATCTCCAAATGAAGGAAATGGGGCCCTATATATAGGAAACCCACATTTTACAATAAGTCCCTTACAAAAGACTCAATAACAAATAACCGAAGGGGTAGGGGGGGCTCATGGGCCAAGCCCGAAGAATTGGACCCAATAGCACATTACACAATCTAATGACACTCAAACTTAGGAAAATAAATGCAAGACCTAGAAACATGACTCAAATAAAAGGGAAAATACATCAAATGACTCAAATAAAATTACATAGGACTTAAAATTAAATGACTAAACCATGCCGGATGCAACCGGGGCGAGGAGACGAGCTGTGAACGTGGGCATGGGAGGTGATGTCCCCATCAGCACGTGCGCGGGCGCATGTCTAGGATGGCCTGGACTTTGTCGGGGTTGGCTTCGATCCCGCGCTGAGTGACCAGGAAACCCAGGAACTTCCCGGATTTTACTCCAAAGGCGCACTTGGCGGGGTTGAGCTTCATGTTGTACTTCAGGAGGGTGCCGAAGGTTTCGGCACGGTCAGTGAAGTGGTCTTGGGCCTTGGGGGTCTTGACGAGCATGTCGTCGATGTAAGCCTCGACGTTCCGACCTAGCTGTCCCTCGAACATGTGATTTACCAGTCGCTGATATGTGGCTTCAGCGTTCTTCAACCCGAAGGGCATCCGGGTGTAGCAATACACGCCGCAGTCGGTGATGAAGGCGGTCTTCTCGACGTCTTCTGGATTCATTCTGATCCGGTGATAACCCGAATAGGCATCTAGGAAGCTGAGTATCTCGTTGCCCGAGGTTAAATCAACCAATTGGTCGATGCTCGGTAGCGGATAGGAGTCCTTGGGGGTAGCCTTATTCAGATCGGTGAAGTCCACGCACATTCGCCATTTGCCTGTGGTTTTTGGCACTAGGATGACGTTGGCTAGCCACGTTGGGTACCGGACTGGTCTGAAGAGGCCAGTCTCTTATCCCTTGGTGACCTGCGCCTTGATGATCGCCTGCTTCTCGGGTGCATGCTTCCTTCTCCGTTGTTGTACAGGCCTCACGGTGGGGTCGAGGTTGAGCTTGTACATCATGGTCTTCTCTGGTATGCTAGGGAGTTGATCATCGGACCAAGCAAAGACCTGAATGTACTCAGAAAGAAATTTCTTGTATTGCTGCTGTTCCTTAGGTGGTAGGTCGGCTCCGATCCTTACTCCGAGGGCCGGGTCATCGTTTAGAAATACCGTTAGCAATTCGCCACCGGGCTCGGTGGTTACGGTCTTTCCTTCGACTCCCTTGGGGCCCTTATCCTTCCCGTCCGGCCTTGAGGCTTCCACCGAGATGTTGTAGCACCTTCTAGCCGTGGCCTGGTTACCTCGGACTTCCCCCAACCCATTTTTGGTGGGAAACTTCATTT
Source organism: Amorphophallus konjac (assembly GCA_022559845.1). Classification (NCBI taxonomy): domain Eukaryota; kingdom Viridiplantae; phylum Streptophyta; class Magnoliopsida; order Alismatales; family Araceae; genus Amorphophallus; species Amorphophallus konjac. The sequence continues at coordinate 197,145,850 of CM040127.1, read as the reverse complement.
TCTGGTGATAGGTAGATGGTACGGCCTTTATTCGGCTGAGGATTTTCCGGCCGAAAATGGCGTTGTACGCTATCATACCCTTGATCACTATGAAGTCCACCATGACCGTAACGGTTTTGGGTGGGGTGCCGATGGTGACCGGCAGGCTTAGGGCTCCCTCGGGGTAGGTGGCCAGGCCGTTAAACCCGCAAAGGGGTGTTCGGATCGGGTGGAGCTTGGATGGGTCTTCCCCCATCTTGAGGAAATAGTCATAAGATAATACATCGGGGGCGCTCCCATTGTCAACCAAAATTCTATCTACGTTACAATGGTTTATTATGGCCGAGATAACGAGGGCATCATCATGTGGGGTGTTCATCCCTTCCAGGTCTTGGTCGGAGAAGACTATGACCTGGGGCTCCCTCGGCGGGCCCCTGGAGGGCTCTAAGGCCTGGTTGGCCCGTTCGGCATGACGCTTCCTTCCTCGGCTGGGTCGCCGCCCGATGCCGTTCCTCTGGAGATGACGTTGATGCGGACCCCTCGGGGGGTGTTGTCGATCTCCTCGGCGGCGTATCGGTCTTCTTTGCACCCGGTTGCAAATCGGGCCAGGTGCCCCTAACGGATGAGACGCTCGATCTCATCTTGCAGCTGGTGACAGTCGCCGGTGTGGTGCCCATGGTCGCCGTGGAATAGGCAATGCCTGTCGCGCTTGCGGTTCTTCAATCTCATTGGTTCGGGCTGGCGGAGGAGTCCCGAGTCTTTGATGTCTTCATAGATCTCGTAGACTGGCGCGGTCAACGGGGTGTATCGCTCATACTTCCGTTTGCGCTCTCCTTCCCGATCGCGCTTCTTGCCCGAGCTAGGATTTGGCTCGGAGGCCCGCTTCTTGTCCCCCTCCCGACCCGAGCCAGTTGTGTCTCGGCAAGCGCTGAGTACTTCTTCGCACTCGGCGTGGCGCAGTGCCAGAGTCACTAGCTCGGCAAGGGTCGAGGGAGGGTGGAGGACCAATTCGCAGTGGAGATTCTCGTCCCGGGTGCCCCCAGTCAGAGCGGTCGTGGCCGAGGCCACATCCAGGTGGGGAATTCTGAGGGCTTCCGATTTAAATCGGTGGACATAAGCCCGGAGCCTTTCCCCTTGCGCCTGTTTGAGGGCTAGGAGCCCCACTACTGACCTTGGGGGGGCGCTCCCGGCGAAGCTTTCCTTGAAGACTCACCCGAATTGCCTGAAGTCCCGGATGGACCCAGGGGCGAGGGCCCGGAACCATGCCTGAGCTCCTTAGACCAGGGTGGCCGTAAAGGCTCGGCATTTGATAGGATCCGACGTTCCATGCAGAGTTACTAGGGCGTCGAAGCTGTCGTAGTGGTCGGCTGGGTCGCCCTGGCCATCATAGAGCTTGAAGGTCAGAATGGAGGTTCTGGGAGACACCTCTGCCTTCAAGATGTATTCGGAGAAAGGGGATTTCTCCTCGTCCTCCGGGAAAGAGGTTTTCTGCAGGGCGTGGAGGGCGCGCTCTTGCTCTGTAAAACGTCTTTCGAAATCCCTCAGTCGGAGGGATAGTTCCGGCTGCGGTCGTGCCGTGGGACTGGGGGGAGCGTCGTGGCGATCCTCAAGAACGTCAGCGCCTGGGCGCGGAGGCCTCGCCCCCTGTTTCCCTTTTCTGGGCGTGGAGGAAGCCTCTTGCTCCGGGGGCGGAGCTTGCGAGGGTCCTCCAACGTTGTTGCGGATGAGCTGCTGACCGCGGAGGGTAAAGCGGCCCCCGACGGTATGCTGGGACGCACTTTGACGGGGGGGGCTCCCGGACGGGGCGCGGGACCTGGCATCCCTTGTCGCCTAGGCCCTCATGAGCTCCACGAGGACGTCAAGCTTCTTATTGAGGGCCTGGAAGACCTCGTCGCCACCGTTGGGGGGTACCCCTGTCACCGTCGGAGGGGGCGGCGGCCCGTTGGTGGGGACGCTGGCGTTGGAGGGAGGGTTCTGTGAGGCCCTAGAGGGGCCATCTCCTGCCGCCACCATGGCCTTACCCCTCTCGCCGGCGGAGCTCCTTCCTGAGCTTCTTCTCACCATCTTGGCTCTTCGTGCGTTTCCCACAGACGGCGCCAGATGAAGAGGTGAAATCTCGCGCTGTGTCTTGAGCGGCCTGTGGATCACAAGAAGATGAACTGCAAGATAGGGAAACGTATCATAGGGCCCAGGGGGTTTCCCTGGGGAAAAATCCTCCGATGGTTAAGTCAGTAGAGCTGTGGTGGAAGCAATAATGGGGAGGAGAAAAACTAGTGTGCGAGATTCCTCTCCACCAGAGGGGTGAAGCGGATTATGCTCAGGAGCTTGGGTGTATGAGTGCCTTAATGGCCCTTACCTTCCACCGGAGGGTATCCCTGGTTTAAATAGTACGCCGCCTTCAGGAGTCCTGCAAGCTGAGGGGTTTCCAGCGGGAGTTACGTCCTCAACGTGGGCTTTCATGGCCTTATCGTGGGAACGTTATCGCCTCGAAGTCCGGCGGCTTCTTGATTCCCCTGTCCGTTGGGGACTCTTAACGGCAGCATGAACGGATAATATCCGGTCTGGCCGAGCTTCTGAAACGCCAGCCCTATCCGGGCGATGAGCATAGCTCGGTAAAAGAGGGGTTGGATAGGTCGGCGAATGCCTGTCTCTCCCGGGCGGGGAAACGGCTTGGGCCGGACCCTCCTTGTGACATGACCATTACTCGGGCCCTCCGAGCCTAGGGGCCGCCGGGGAGAGTTGGTTCCTCGAGTGTTTGTTCATTGGGCTTTTCTTTCCTAAGTGGGCCCTGTGGGCTGTCACTCAGGTGAGCTTGCCTCGTTGGACCCTGTTGGGTCTTGTTGGGCTGCTCTTTGAGTGGGCTGCAGAAATCCCCCTCTCCAGGCTTAGTTTGTCTTAATAATAGGTTTTAGCACTTAGCAATATTGAGATTATAGAGATGTATTTGGCATTAGGTAAGATTAAAGGGATTTAAGTTCTCCATATCGTTGTGTAACGACCGTGATGGATCTTGCCAATGAAAAACTGACACGTTGGTATGCTGACACATTGGCATGTCAGTGTTAGGCCCAGGGCATGGGATGCGACACTAGAACCTATGCAAGTTGTTGTGAAACGAGACGGCACGAATGCGAGACTGAAGACCCTACTCAGATACAAGTAGAAGGTGCAGTCAATTGTGATGTCGACAGCCAATACTAGGACCTCTTGTGCTTCCTCTCTACATAGTAGGCCGGTCGACCTCTTTTCTCAGAAAGTTCAAAACTTCTTCTGAGCGGAGAGGCGGCCGACCACTATGTTAAGGCGGCCGATCGTTTCCAGTATTCTTGCAATACATCTGTAACAACTCAGAAATATATATATATATATATATATATATATGAGAAGAAATGATGAAAGATAAAAATAAATAAAATCATAAAAAATTATTTCTTTAGGTCTATAAAGTATCCAATGCATCAACACAAACCCTAATCCTAGGTGATAACGCGAATGAGCCGATTCATAGCTCAATTCTGAGAAGACGAAGTCGTCGGTGCTATAGCGACATTGTAGAAACACCGTAGCCACACTATACAAAATAGACTAAGGAGATGATTAACTATTAGCTTTAATCTAATCTTAATTAATTTAAAAATATCCTTGCATACGTTATTAGGTGGGAAATCAAATTTACGGCATCGAATTCTATGTCGAAATTGTTGTTCTTCATCAAATGATGGCTAGTGAAATAGGAACTCTTGATTAAACCCATTATAATTTAATTGGAGGTCCTAACTTATAAATAGGGTATGATTGTACCCCCAGCCAAACCCTAATTGAAGCTGCTTTGCGTGAGCAGAAGCAGAATTTGAGCTTGGGGAGTGTTCTTTCCTATTTTTCATCATCTTCTTTTGATTTTAAAAATGGTAAGTTTCCTCTCAAGTTAAACATAATTAGATTTTCATACATATTCATTTGCATGAGTACTTCAATTTTACCTAACTTTTGTGCATCATGATCTTATATTTAACGTCAATTTTGGGTTTTAAAGTCAAGATATCGTGTTTTTTCACCAGTTTTTAGTTCGGACCGAGAACACGACCCTCACAGAGATCATATTTAGAACGTGGTAGCCCGACTGACCGTGTTCATTAAATTGTTTTATTATCTTTATAAAGTGTGCCCTACTAGATGGGCGTGGTTTACTAAAACGCGTCCACCTTCATAGTTACAATTTGAACCTGTTAAGTCTTGAATGCGTCACTCCAACAAGATGCACTTCACACTATTTCACCTTGAACACGTCTCCTCGATAGGACATGATTTACTTCTAATTTTTTTAAAAAAATTAACTTAATTACCTTGAACACGTTGCTATGCTCAGACGTGATTTACACTTCATCAATTGAAATGCGTCATCCATACCGGATGCGATTTAGAATTTTTTTTAAAAAAATTATAAATTATTTTCAAAATCATGTTTCTACCTTAATTATGTTGTCTGGACTAAAATTGACAAAGAAATGAACTCATAAAATTGTATTAAATACTTAAATATTGTGCATGATCAATGGCCCTAATTCTACATTCTATCTTGGATCCTATTCCATCAATTCTTTTACATTAAATGAATTAGAACTCAACATGCAAATATTAGCCTTTGTTTATTACTATTTCACGAGCACCCGACTATAAAAAAATTGATTAAACCTATGGTTATGCCTAGTTTTTAGTGAAATCAGATTTTTTACCATATTTGTAATCAGAAACTCATCCTTTTCTTAATTGGGCCGTCTGATCCAATTCTTTGAATTATCTTGTTTTTTTTTCACCTTTTTGTACACTACTTGATTTACTTCGTGCTATATGAAGTTTGATTTTTGGTGAATTTTCTTATACCATAGCCATATACACCATTCAGAAACGTAGAAGCTAAGTGTCATACAAGACAAAGTGTTGTACTATGGGAGCCACCTATTGACTCCGAAATGAAGCAATGTGCTACATAGCAGAAGCCACCTCTTGAGCCTGTAGGGGCCACCTCTTGAGTCCAGCCTACTTGAGTGTTTGGTTATGTATTATGTCTCGTTTCATGAACATAATTTATGAAATATATTGACCATCATTATTGAAAGTTGTCTTGAAATTACTTGGGGCTTTTGGTCCACTTGACATTCAATGTCAGGCAATTTTGGGACCTTGATCTGATCTTGGGCTAGAAAAAGTCCGAAGGTACTTGTACCCTGTCACGCCTCGAGCGCGGAAGGAATCCAGTACGCGTGACGAGTTTAGATCGATCATGTCAATCAGATCATAAGGAATTTGACACAGAGACAGAGTGTGCAAAAAGTAGAGGTAATAAACGAAATCCTTTATTTCATTAATAACTCCAAAGATAAATAAATTACATACTCTTTATTGCCAAAGTAAAGTTACTAGACTCAATAAAAGGAAAATACAATAATGGCTCAAGAAATAGAGAAGACACGACTAGACAACATCTTCAATAGTCAGAATGGCTCTACACTCTTCACTCATGTCCATTCCCATATGAATGATCTTCATCATCGAAATTACCTAAAAAAATAGGGAAAAAACTAGGGTGAGCGAACGCTCAATAGGAATTATATCTCAAGTACAAACTTGCTTTAATTAATTACATGTTTAATGAATGCAAGTATAGCTAGGCATGAATGCATGATAATGTCGAGAATGATTAACCAGAATCGATATAGATGGGCTAGAAAGATTTCAAGATATTCATGTAAAACTATCAAGAAATTCAAGTACACAATATCAAGTCATGTCATGAGAATTGGCTATTATAATTTCAAGCAAGTCGTACACTCCGATGTAATGCCACACCGTGGTTAATATAGCTCCCATGGGCACAAGTACTTTCGGGTGCTTCTCCCAGGACTAGACCGGGTCCTATAATTGCCAGGCATTGAGTCATGTAAATATTTTTGGACATCCACTATAGTTTTATAGCCAATATAGAGTTCCACAGAGTTTAGCTATTGTAGGAACATAAGGTAGATTGATGGAATATAGTTCAAAAATAGAACTTTGAGTAAGGATGACATAACGATAAATCACATGAAAACTAATGACAAATCTGGAAATTTGGATAATTGGCATCCACTTAGACCACCATCAATTACAGAAATAGCGTCCACTCTGGTGGTCGCCCATTCGTGTGAATAGTACAGGCATGAAGAATTTGTGTCCATATCACAGCCGCTAATTCAACGATTAGCGCCCACTGGTCTGGCCGCCAATTTCTTTTGTCATCCATGTCCTAGTCGATAAATCCAGACAGAGGCAGACTTCTCACAGAGGCCAGAAATAGCACTCTATGAGGGCTAGGGCATCACGTTTCTTCAGAGTGACGTGACAAGCAAGGGTTCCAGGGGTTTTCAGGGTGCAACCAGCTCGGCTGTCTTGAGGGAATCTAAGGCTAGCGTAGACTTACGGAGGTCTCAATGATGAAAGCACCAGTCCAAAGGAAGGAATATCCCGCAGAGGGTCCAATCATCACCAAGAGTTGAGGTGTATAATGTAAAACGCCGTGAAACAGGGGCTCCATCGACGGACGTGAGATAAGAGTGCCAAAAGACCCGCGGTATGGGCCAAAAACCCGATAGAAACTATGAGAGCAAGAATCTACGTCCAAACAAAAAGTCGCTATATCAAGAAATAACAGCTCTTTGAAAGGTCGCCTAATTTCGCGATTAATAGAATTCCAAGAAAGATATTAAGAATTAGTGACTCTGTGCACGGGCGCTAATTCCAGGATTTTCCAGAAATCAATAATATTTATTATAATCAGTGACCTTGTAAGAAGGCGCTCAATCTTTAAATAACGTCCATTCTTTTGACGTAATTTCTTGATTTTCCATTTAATTTTTTTTTTGAAACTTTTAAGAAATAATGCCGCATTACTGAGGCGCTCATTCATTTATTAGCAACTGCTTGTACAGTTGCCCATTCTTTTAGTGCTACGAATTAAAGTGCATCAGGCAGGAACGTTCTCAGGCACATAACACTATTCATTTCTTTAGATTGCACATGTACAGTAACATATTGCTATTTATAGGGAATTTTAAGAAACTAAAGACATGATCAAGTAAGGAAAAATATGACAAATCTGGAAATATGCATAACAAGTTTTTCAGATACATGGTTCCATAGTTATTTAATTTTTAACATGCATTAATTATTAATTGCTCTAACAGAAAAAACCGACGGGGTGATGGTTGCTCATTAATTTGCGGCCAGAAGTTTGTCGCCAATTCAAGAATTAGCGACCTTCTGCACAGTCGTTCATTAATTAGCGACAACTGCATTGGTCGCTATTTTTCATGCTGACAGAAAACCTAAACACTACGTAAACTCAAGATCGAAAAACGGATGCAAGATATAAACATGCTGTTATGATTGTATATGCATGTAATATTCTATTTAGTATCCCTCTTGGGCTTAGAACTTGAGAAAACCTACCTCCTGTTGGTTGTTGGTGAAGAATAACGAAAGTAGAGGAAGATAAAAGCAACTGCAGCAGTAACAGACAACACAACAGCAACAAGAAGAATATGCAGTAGCAACAATTCCAACTGCAGCGACAGGAATTGGAAGAAGGAGAAGAAGCACCAAGCTTCTTCACGACAACAGTTGCAGGAGAAAGACGAGGATGTAGGTCCTCACATCTTCACGCACCAGCACATCAGCATAGGAAGGAGAGGGCGTCGACACAGTAGGGGCTCCCTTTGAACGCGAAATTAACAGTAGCCTTTGCTCGTTCGAGAGGGGTTTCATTTATAGACCTTTTGGGCTATTCGATTCCGACTACGTGAGCGGTCTCCTATTAGGTTGAAAACTTCCTAAGATAAGCTCTGTGCTTCCTTATCATCGGCCATCTTTCCTATTTAGAATAAAAAACCCTAATCTCCCATGCAAAGTTCGAACGTGATGGGGGTTTTGGGTGTTTGTCAAAAGACTCTAGATGTATAGGTATTATATTTATACCCTTTAACCTAGTGTAAGGCCCATTAGTTCTTAGGCTAAACTCACATACGTGAGGCCCATATATATATATAGGTTAAGTGAGAGGGTTGTGCTTAAGGCCTATATACATATGTTTGGGTTTTACTCTTTGTTTGATTTGGGCCCTTGTCTTATTTTTCTTAGAGGAATTATTATGTTTAATTGATTTAGGAAAATTTATTCCCCATCAATTTTATATGGGGTGCTACACCCTCCCCCACATAAAAGAATTTGATCCGCAAATTCAATTTCGTATATACATGGAGGGTGCAAAGTACTTACGATCTCGAAACAAGTCTGGGAATCTTTTCTTCATAGATTCTTCGGTCTCCCATGTGACTTCTGTTGAGTAGTGATTGGCGGATCTAGAGGGGAGGGATGAATAGATCAGCCCCTTCTTTGCCCTTCTTTGCGGAAATAATAGCTAAATAAAAACTAAGAGCAGTAAGGCAAGAAATAGTTGCTAGCTAGTGAGCTAAAGGTGAGAGTGATGATCAATAGCGTTCCTACCAAGCATCCAACATCAAGCCAAAATAGACAACAAACCACAGAACACAGGTTTTTAAGGTGGTTCGGTCTCTATCTAGAGACGTACGTCCACCCCTCACTTCAACCAAGTGAGGCTTCACTAGTGCAAAGGCACTACTACTGATTCACAGCTTCTAACAGAGAGAAGACACTCTCTAACAGCTACCAGAAAGCTTGAGGGTATGCAACCCAACACCCATGGACCAGTGAACACACTGTCCGTCTTCCTACTCGCAGGTAGGGAGCAAATATAAGAGTATGTGTTTTGAGGAAAACAAAAGCAAAAGAGGATGAACCAGACAAGGTATAGCAATGAAACTCTGTGGGAGAAGAGAACTCATGTCTGGTGAAGAATGGACGAAGGTTGGCTTCTCTTCGTCTTGTTCCTAGGTCTTCACCACGACCACAAGAGGAATGATGGATAAGCTCCTTAGCTTTTACTGCAAGCAGATGAAGCTATGGATAGATGCTATCTCCTTTACTGTGAGAGCTCCTGAAGACGGTCTGCTGCGTTGCCCTTACGCTAGAGACACCAGGAAGGAGAGGTCTCTTGGAGCTTGCTTCACCGCTGCTCTTCACCTTCTCTTCTTCTTCTCCATTTTCTCTATGTGCAGCTCTCTTGCGTGAACTGGAGCTCCTACTGTCTTCTATATCGGTGGCTCACAACATCTCCTACGTTGTCCTCTGTAGAGATCATACAAAGAATGTCGCATCCACATTACTTGATTTGCTTCCTTAGCTCTGTTAACCTTTGTCTGCCGTGCTCGCTAGTACGTGGGTAGGTAAAGAACCATATCTGCAGCGGTACCAGCATTTGGAGGATTTCTCTGCCAGTCAATAAGATCTTCTGATAAAGTGAGCTTCCAGACGGCTATTCAAGTGCGAACGAATCCTCCAAGATCGGTTGTGGATCTTGGAAAGCAGACGCGATGGGATCCAGATCCGTTCTGGAAGAACATGAATGTGTCCACACTTTTAGACAGGGTGTCGACACGTCCCTTTGTCTGCTTGAGGAGACTGGCTACTTTCATACTGTCGACACCTTTAGACGGGGCATCAACATGAAGTGTCGAGACTGTGTGTCAGACAGAGTTGTTGTCCACTTTACTGAACTGAAGGTGTTGACACTCTTTTACAAGGTGTCGACACGTTGTGCCAAACAGAGCCCAAAAAGAAACGGCTCAAAGTCAATTTTCTTCTTGACGTGTCGAGACTTTGTTACAGGGTGTCGACACATTGCTCGTGCTAGAGCTCAAATAGAGACGGTTCTAACTTGGTTTCTTCATGAAGTGCCGACACGTCCAGATGACAGGTCGACACTTGAGAGTCCTTCACCTGAGCTTGTGCAAATACAACTTAAAAAGAATCATTAATCACACCACATGAATTCAACAATGAACTGTGGTTTGTTATCATTAAAACAAGGGGACATAACTGTCACGCCCTGAACCGATAGCAGCAGAACGTGTCATTTGCTCGGAACGTGACAGTTAAACAGTTGTGAACGATCAAGAGCAATGGCATGAGACCAAATAATTTGGAGCAATAAAAATTTTATTTCAAATATAAGTCTCTTACAATTTCAATTTTCAGAACTTGAAGACTCAACCACATCATAATGGAAAAACAAGACCAAAGACACGCTAGTGAACTTAGCTAGACAATTAATAGGAAATACTATCTAAACTCAAGAAAGATAAAAGTCACGGGTTCACTAATTTTCAGAGCTCGCTTGCACACTTGTCCCTCCCATGTGAGTCTCGGTCTTGCTAGCCACCTGATTACCTGAAAAATGTTGGAATAAACTGGGTGAGCGAACGCTCAGTAGGAATTATATCTCAAGAACAAGCCAGCTTTAAGTAATTACATGTTACATGACTGCAAGGCTAATTTACATGAATGATCGCAAAAATAGAATGCAAGTATATCGATTAAACTGAGATATGGAAGTTCTAGTAAAACATGACAAGCAAAAATTAAATATAGTATCGAGCATGAGATATTGGCTATTTAGAGTTCTAGCAAGTACCATGACGAGTCACGCACGTAAGTAATATCATGTAAAGTCACGAGAGAGAGTAAGTGGAATGTCTCTAGAACGATGAGTACTTCGGTGCAATGCCACACCGCGATCATTACAACTCCCATGGGCACTAGTACTTTCGGGTGCTCCTCCCAAGACAAGATCGGGCCCTTATATGCGCAGGCATTGGATAATATATTTTCGACATCCACGATAGTTATAGCCAATGTAGAATTCTAAAGGAATGAAACTTGTAGGAATTTATGGTAGATCTTGCGTAATATATCAGAAAACTAGGTGGAATTGGCTCCCTAGTGGGTGCCATGAGTGCTAGAATAAGCGTTCAAAAGCGCTTGTTCTTTATACATGATGAGGTAAAAGAATTAGTGTCCACATAGAGGCACATAATCCTTAATTGATGGCAATGGCATGGTTGCCCATTCCATTAGCACATAGGAATATTCTCATGGAGACTAAGGTAGCATACCATGAGGGCCGATTTACCATGTTCCTTTAGACTGACATGCTATTAAAAAGTGTCATGGGTTTTAGTGGTACAACCTGCTCAATCGGCCTTGAGGGAATCCAAGGCTTCGAGGAGACTTACAGAGGCCTCTATGATAAATTCCCCAGTCCAAAGGAAGGAATATCCCGCGGAGGGTTTGTTGACACCTTGAAAATGAGCAAGGGCAGAGACAGAATTGAAAGGAAGATCAGACCAATAGTGAAAGATCAATGACGAAGTTCGTCAACCATCTACCCGGCTGAAGCCTTTTCTCGGCCAAGCTGATGTCCGATGCCATTGTCAGTCAGATGACGGCACTGATGAAATAGCAGTCACCTGGCTGAAGTCTTTCCAGGCTAAAGCTGATGTCCGGTCTTGTCACCGTTCTGGTGACGATACCAATGAAATGATGTCCGGTTTTGTCATCATTCAGACGGCAATGCCGATGAAACCCCGGTCTACCGACTGATGAAAAACCTATGAATGATCTCAATAGAAACTATGTCACCAATGGAGGGCCCTTTTGCGTGCTGATGTACTTGAAGGACCAATAAGAGGCCTAGTCTAAAAGACCTAAGTGGGCCTATAAAGTGGCACCGGGATCCTCTTGTCGAAGCCCAAGAGCTGCGCCGAGAAGCTGAAGTCCTGCGCGCCGGGAAGTCCCTCAGTTGAGGCGCGCCGTGACAGGCCTGCCGAGAAGATACAAAATACAGTTATAAAACCCCCTTCCCCTCGAGGAAGAAAAGGGGGCGGACGATAGAAAAAAGAGGGAACGATAGAGAAAAGAGAGAAGAGACCAACAGAGCAAGAGAAAAAAAAAGAAGAAGAGGAAGAAGGAGAAGAAGCTCCAGGTGGGCAGCTGGGGAGGGAGAGGAGTCAATGCTCCGCCCTCCCCCATGTTTTCTTTTCTTCTCCATGTAATCTTACGAGTCTTACCTCGATTTATCGAATGTAACCGGGATATCCCGGCCTTCGTTCTATTTCCCTTTCCCTCATTTCCCCCTTGTGATTGGTGTAAGTTTGGGATGATGCAATGGAACGAAATGCTTTGATGGCCTGTTTGGGCGTTTCCCCGTTTTCTTTCTTCTTCCCTATATGTATCCATGTTTCTTGTTCGACTGAACGTGAAATGATGAAGCCTTCCCTTCTCTGGTTTCTCTCGAATGAGTGCTGCTCAATGTCTTGAATGATCGTTCTGATGCTTCAGGTTTCTATGCTCCGATTGTTCTTCCTGGAGGAATGTCGAAGGAAGAGTCCCAATCTTCACACCCATGGGTTATTGGACTCTATCCTCTCACCCCTTCAGTGATGCCTACGCTGGGTAGTCTCCCCATCTTTCATTTCATTTTTTTCCTTTTTCTTAAGCCATCAAGGTCGCCCCAGGAATCAGGGACAGTTATCCCTTGGTTTCCCTGGACGGCCGGCGACAGAAAAACATATCTCCAGAGGGTTTTAAATGGGTGATGATCTCGAGCCCTCCATAAACTTCGCCTTCCAGTGATCTCCTGGCACTGCCCCAGCAAAGCCCTTGGCTTCCCCCCTCATTTGCATCCTAAATTCCCAGCCGTTACCTGAATCCCAGAAAGAAACCCCAAAAGTAGAGTGTCGTAGAACCCTGAAACACATCTCGGCGCCCTCATCTATCTCGGCTCCAAGAACAGTAGAACAGGTGAATAGCCCTCGGTGTGAGCCTTCTTGCGCCGAGAACCCCCACTATGCCCAAGCCGAAAAGGTCCTCCACCATTTCTTCTCCGTGCCGAGAAACCTATGCCGGGAGCCTCCTTTTCTCATGATTGGTCGCGCCAAAACCCCCCTTTAACACTTCCTCCTCGCGCCGAGAAGCCTGCGCCGAAACCCCCTTTAACACTTCCTCCTCGTGCCGGGAAGCCTGCGTCGAGAACCCCCTGGCCTCCTCTTCATCGCGCCGGGAACCCCGACCCTCTCACCTTGGCGCCGGGAACCCCCGACCTTCTTGCCATTGGCGCCGAGAACCCCCTGGCCTCCTCTTCATCGCTCCGGGAACCCCGGCCCTCTCACCTTCGCGCCGGGAGCCCTGGCCTTCCCATTTTGGGTCATGCCGAGATCTCGTGCCCATTCAGAGTGCACCGAGAGCCTAATCTGCCACCCAATGAACCCCAACACCCAGAGCAAACCCACACAGGGATATCCGTGGATCGCCAGATATGTCCCGGGGATAAAATTAAAGGGAGTCAGACTGCCTTATGTTCCATCAGTTCGTGTCGGGATTACGACAACCCACCCCCCTTTTAGCTCCGGTAAGCTCTGCCAATGCATGAGTGCCACCAGCTCTTATAAGGGAAGAGTCAAACATTGCCCCAGGGCATACATGTGTAATGCGAGAGGTTCGGCCTCTCTATCTCTCTGCTTTCATCCCGACACTCCGTGGGTGATAGCCTATTCTCCCCTGGGCATGAGCCGGATCAAGGGGAAATGATGTCGAAATGTTGATCGATGCTTTAAAACCCCATCATGGTTACAGCTCAGTCTGCCTGTGATTGAAATCTGCCTTCTCCCCTTTCCCCTACACCCAGTTTTTGAACTACTGATTCAACGATATCGTCTGTTTCTGTGGTTGATGTTATTATCTTACCCGCCTTCCTGGCCCTGGTATGAAGTTTAAAATTGTGCACATGAATATCTGTTTGCCTTATGAGGCCTCTTATTTCGGCGTTTAATCAAGGGTTGTCCTTCTTAGGAAGGGCGTAATTAACGTCATAGCCTTTATGGTATGACGGACTTCGGTCCCGACTCGGACTTCACAATCGACTGACCAAGTCAGATCGAGCGCATAATAAAATTGTCACCATGGTGACTGGCACGCCAATTAACTAAACAATAAATCAATAAATAAACAAATAAAATTAAATAAGATAACGGAAGAAAAATCCCGCGTCCACAAGTCTGGCACGCCCGGTGGGACATAGTCTCCCTTCATCTCTACGCCAAAATAGGAGGCCCAGCGGGCCCCCCCTCAAATTTCTGATTCCGTGCTTTCTCTATTTTCAGGAAGCCACGATGACGGCTGGAATCATGTCTGTATGGTTTGATCAACAAGCAGTCGATGTGCATGTTCGAGAAGGCTACCTGGCGGTACCTCTTTCGTTCGGATCGATGCCGCCTGCTGTCAGGATGCCCAACTGCCTGGGCCTCATCTTCACTGACTTGCTCGAGATTGACAACCAGGAGCAAAAGATTGTTGTCGAGACATTGCTGCAAGCTACTAGCCCCAAAATGAGCCAGGTGATGCAAGATACTCATGAGGTCGTGGCCTGCTTCGTCCATCACGAGGCGAAAAGGGGCGCACCCTCTGCTGCTGGAAGAAGGAGGAGATCCGACAGGAGAGCCCGACCCACTGCTGCGGGTCGTCGGATATCCAACTCAGGAAAGACAATGCTGATTGGTGATGTCCGGGTAAACCTTAGTGGTCGCCCAAGGGCGGTCAAGCCAGACACGATTGTCCCGATGGTGCCTACTACCAACAGGTTCCGGGTACTAGCTGCCAGGAGGGTCGACATGAAAGAGAGGATAGAAGGCCACTGGCACCGAAGCCGCCCAAGTTCAGGCAGATCTGGCGGCCGAAGAAAATCCAGAGCTGGGTCCCAGCTCGAGAGGAAGAAAACATTGTTGATACCACTGTTGCCCGCTTCAGGGTAGGAAGCAGAAGAGAAGAAGGAAAAGACATAAGAAATGCTGTTGCTATTCACCCCAGGGCTCGGGGTAGGAGAGATGAGGAAGAGAACGAAGGAAGAAATCTGACTACTATTCGCCCCAGGATGAGGGGCAGAAGATATCAGCAGAAGGAAGACCTCACGGTCACCCACCCCATGGCTGGGGGCAAAAGATGGGAAAGAAGAATTATGCTGCCAGCTGCTGCCAAGATGGGAGTAGAAGGTTCAGGGAGGAAAGAGGAAATGAGAATAAGCGAACCAGTCGCTGCTGCCACTCTAAGAAGACCAAGAGCCTGTGCCAGACAGGCCGATATATTCAAATACTGCAGAGCCGAGCACTTGACTGCTCAGGTGGAGAGACTGGCTTATCAGCAGAAGAGCCGGGAAAGATTGATGCTCCAACCAGAGCCACGAAGGCACGATCAAGAGGAGATGAAACAAGTGGCTCAAGACTACTTTCACTACCTGGGGAACTCCGCCCTCGGGCAGCAAAGATTATCCCGTGCCTTGGGCACCATGGATGAAGAAGAAGAAGAAACCCTTCAAGAAGTGATGCTCGGAGTCTCCTCCTCCGATTCCAATGACTATGAAGAAGGCCACAGAGCTGGGTATGGGAAAGAAGACCTGCACAGGAAGAAGCTAGAGAAAGAATATCAGTCTTTGACCGGCTCAAATACCCCGATCAGATGAGAAGGAAAGTCTACAGGCAGAGGGAAAAGATGCAGATCTTTGCCTGCAATATGGCCGGGCTTGTCAAAGGGCAGGATATGTTACCGACACAGCCAGATGAACTGCTCAGACTAGCAACCAGACCAGGCCCCGTCACAAGAAGAGGCCAGGCGGCAAAAGATAAGATGAAGACTAATGATGAAGCCTGCAAGATCACCACTATGACAGTTAATGTGGTGACAACGGAAGAGGAAGACAATCCCTTCGTTGATGATGCTGAAGGGACTTCAGAAGATCTACAGATCCCGTCAACCCTGGATCCCATGATCCAGATGATGTTAAGAAGATATCAACAAGAGATCAATGCTCTCAGAAGATAGCTAAATGAGAGGCATGAAGGTACACCGGTCTCCAAGCAAGCCCAGCCTGTGGGGAAGACTTCCAGCTCAACAGAAATGGCTATTCCAGCTCATCCTCTTCCGGCTGATAAGGGCAAAGCACCGAGCCAACCCGTTCTGTAGCAGACGGTAGCTCAGCCCTCTGCATCTCAGACGCAGCCTGCCGCGCCAGCCTTGCACGCAACTGTGATGACAACTCCTTACGGTCAGCAACAATCTCACTTCTTCCCGGAAAACATAGATCCAGCCATAGCCCAAAAGCTGATGATTGAAAAGATTGTGGAGATGAAGCTGTCTGAAAAGACTGGTGATTATGCTAGTACCTACGATGTGTACAAGGTACCATATCCTCCCCAGTATGCTGCCAAGAGACTACCTCCAAGCGTCAGTAAGCCGCCGAAGTTTGAAAAATTTAATGGCCAGGGCTCTCCCAGGGAGCACATAGCTTACTACACCACAATCATGGGTGACTTGGCTGCTGATGAAGCTTATCTGCTTAAGTTCTTCGGCTCATCCCTCACCAGGATAGCCTTTGAATGGTATTCAAGCCTGCCGACTGGGTCAGTGGCCGATTGGCCTGATATGCAAAGAAAGTTCCGCGACAGATTTCACGTCACGGAAAGAGAAATTACAATAGCAGAACTATATGCAACCAGATAAAAGCAAGATGAAACAGCACTGGACTACATCAAAAGGTAGAGGAACTTAGCTATGAGATGCAGAAGACCTCCTCATCAAGAAGATGCAGTGCAAATATGTAAGCAGAGCCTCAGGAGAGAGGTACTGGAAAAGATGATTGGTGCAGATGTCAGAACATTTGACCGGCTGAACAATATAGTGGCGGAGGTCGAGACGTTCCTGTCTAAGCCTCTAACGGCCAATGCTCCAACTGTGCCGAAAGGGAAATCTAATGATCGACGACCATCGCACTCTGAGGCTAACACCGTCGATTTCAGAACCCTCGAGCAACAGAAAGGGAAGAAGGGGGCAGATGAAGCTCCCCCACTAGCAGACACAGCTGAAAGAAAAGATAAAGTCTCTCTGAGAAACAAAATGAGAAAGCCGTACTCTTTCCCAAAAGATAAGACAGCTGCACTATTCAACTGGGCATACAAGTTCAACAAGGTAACATTGCTTGAGCCAAAGAGACCCGAGGACGTGGCAAAGAAAGGTGATCCACTGTTCTGTCCATATCACCGTGCGCTAGGGCACGCAATTGAAGATTGCTACGTCTTCAAAGATATTATGGAAGGCATGGTCAAAAAGGGTGAGCCACAGCTGGGAGATTACCAGGTAGAGCCACCTCGTCCACATGAGCCTCTGGCATTAAAAATGGCCGCCAATATGATTTCAATCTACCAGCAACTGCCTAAGGAGGCCGTTGAAGAATGTACTAGGCATACTTATGAAGCTTGCTTCCTCACCCCACTGAAGGATCAGGAAGGATGGCAAATGAAACCCATAAAGAATAGAAAGAAGACTCCCACAGCCAATACCAATGGAGCAGTTATCCGCGGTGCCACTCCAAGGCCCGAACCACCTCCAGTAAAGCCAGTATGGCGCACAGCTGAGACAGAGCCAGTCATTCGGATCCCCACTCATAACCGGAGAAGACAAGTCCCCCTACCTGCACATAAGGAAGTAAGTCCTGCAGCCAGGCATTTACAGCAGTATATTAATGGGCTCGATGAATATGAACAGAAAAAGCCCGGGCACCTGCTGGTGAAAGACTGTATACTCTGGGAACAGCTCGAAGAATTGAAAATTAAAGAACAGTCAGAGGCAGAACAAGAAAAGGCTGAGACTGAACCCTTCTGGGGGCAGGGCCGGTAAAGCCAAATTCCCAGAAAAAGAAGAGACGGCCCAAATCCAAGAAGGGAAAGAGGGTCGTGACAGTACAATGTAACACCCTGTCGGCACTCTTTACCTCGCCCGGGGAGAATGATGAGGATGAAACATCAGATGCCCCGCTAGAAGCCAACCATGCCGAGGCCTCAACCTCAGCACATGCAACACGCTCCGGAAGAAGGTGGGGGCGCCCACTACCAGCTAATTATAACATTATGTTCAGAGGGGAACAGCCCTACCAGATTCCCGAACCGGAGGTGCGAGGTGTCCAAGTTCCTCCCCCTGCCGGCTTGTACCAAGAAAAGAAGAAAGGAGGTCAAACTCCAACATTTCTGGAATTTCTGTCTGGTCTAGAAAATGGGCAGTCAATACAGGCTGGGCCAGATAAAGGCAAGAGACCTCAGCAATCGGCGTCTGTAGCCTACAAGCAGAATGAGAAAGAAGGGGATAACCCTCTGACGGCACCAGGGGCCGTTGCTATAGAAGAAGCCCCCCAAGAAGTCAGTCCAGAGGTTGAAGCCAGCACTGGTCAGCAGAGGCCAAGGACACTACATGAACCTCCAAGACCCCGATGGGTGGAAGAAATGAGACTGTCTAATGTCAGGGTGGGCAGCCGAATCATGAAAATGCTAAAAAGGCTCCCTACCAGATTCTCCATCTGGTAGATCCTCTCTCTGAGTGAAGAGGCTCGCCAAGCAATTGTTGATGCCTTGCAGTCGCCGGCACAATATGAAGCACTCTTGACAGAAGTGAATTCTGGGCCATCAGTTACATTCACAGAGGATGACATGCTGATTCCGAATTCCTGTCATAACAGACCGCTGTATATGAGGGGCTCCCTGAACTGTCAGCCACTGAGCAGGATACTAATAGATCCCGGGGCTGCCGTGAACATTCTCCCATACCGCATCTACCAAAAATATTACTTTGACCTACAGCTTACCAATGTCAGAGACATGAAAATTGCGGGATTCAACCAGAAATGTGAGACGCGCCTTGGGGTGGCTGATTTTAACCTCACATTGGGGGACCTCACTACCGTGGTACGATTCTATGTAATCGATTCCAACACCACATATAAGGCCCTACTGGGGAGACCGTGGCTGCATGAATATCAAATAGTGCCATCCACGCTACATCAATGCATCAAATACTGCCATGAAGGAAAAGAAGAGAGGGTGTTTACGGATCTGCATCCCTTCGAAGTATTCGAGTGTCATATGCTCGATGCATCCTACTACACCGAGGTGTCGCAAAATTGTGAAGAGAAAGAGGCTGTGGTCAGCCACAAAAAGCCGGCGACGAAGGCAACAAACTGGTCTCCACCGCCACCAAAGGGCTATATTAAAAAGCATGAGGTATCTTACATCTCTTATGCTGGTGACTTTGCTCGGATCACCCCTCCTAGCATTCACCCGGATAATATCAATGAAGAAATGAAAGAAAAGTACACACAAGTGGAGGTTCCACAGGGTTTGGTCAAACCCATTGCCAGCCTAGAATACCAGACGGTGCTACCACTGAAGATTATGGAAATCCCTCGCTTCTGCGAGCCTCCTACCATATTCTACACCGGGGAGCCAGTCGAAGACGATGATCAAGACTGCATGGTCCCTGAAGAATCTGTAAACCGGATGGTGCCGATCACGGGCTTGGACTATACTACCCAGCGGGTTTCGCAGATGTTCTCTAAAATGTAGATGCCATCACTACAACCTGTTGCCCAAAAGAAGGCGTTCAAGGAGCTATGGGATTCCCCTCGAGATAATAAAGAACTGAGGAAGATCACTCAGCGCCCGGGATTGGGTTATACCCTTCAAGAATACTATGAAGCTGAGGTGGACGTCATCTCTGTCTCCTACCAGCATGAAGACCCTCCCGAGGTGGGATATGACAAGTACCCCTCGGAAGATGAAGAAATCATTTATCAATCCATAATGAACAATGAAGCCCCAGATAGTCAGCCGGAGACGGGGACGTCTGATGAAGCAAAGAAAGATTGGTGCTGGGAAGACCTACCTTGCAAAGAGGACCTGTTCCATGCTGAAGCAAAGTTAGATACGGGAACCCCGGATGAAGACCAAGTAGCCAAAGAGCTGAGGGAATGCCTGGAGTTTGAGCGCATCCTGGAAGAAGTTCGGGCTCTACAGAATGATGATCTCTCAAGGGAGTCTGCATCAGAAGAGCCTCTAAGGGCGGAAGACTCCATCTTTGAGCTTCCTGCTGATCCAGTTACGTCCTTGGGGCAGACTAGACAGAATCCAACAATATTGGCCGTAAATGATGAGGCAGCACCCGCTGATGACCAGTATGATGAAACGGAGGGTCATGAAACTGAAGAAGATTATGTCCCGGGAGGCTTCATTGACCTGCAAGAAGCCCCGCCCGAGGTCGAAGATGGAGGTCAGGCCACCGTCGATGAGCTTGTGGAAATAAATCTGGGGACCGCAGATGAGCCAAGGCCGACATTCCTCAGCGCACTGCTGGAGCCAGCTGCCAGGGAACAATATGTACAGTTCTTGAAAGAATTCCGAGACTGCTTTGCATGGACATATGATGAAATGTCGGGACTGAGTTCTAATGTGGCACAGCACCGATTGGCAATAAACCCAGAGGCTAGCCCTATAAAGTAGCCTTCCAGGAGAATGCACCCTGAATTAATAAATCAGATTAACAAAGAGGTTGACAAGCTGATTGATGTAGGCTTTGTTGAAGAGAACCAATATACTACATGGCTAGCCAATATAGTGCCCGTAAAGAAGAAGAATGGGCAGATCAGAATATGTGTTGATTTTCGAGTCCTTAATAAGGCTTGCCCGAAAGATGACTTCCCAGTGCCAATCACTGAAGTGATGATCGATGCGACTACTGGTCATGAAGCCCTATCATTTATGGATGGGTCATCCGGATATAACCAGATTTGGATTGCTGAAGAAGATAGAGTGCACACTGCATTCCGCACTCCGAAGGGGATATTCCACTAGAAAAGGATGCCGTTTGGCCTCAAGAATGCCGGCGCTACCTACCAAAGAGCTATGACCAAGATCTTTGATGATTTGCTCTTCAAGAAAGTAGAGTGCTACATTGATGATTTGGTAGTAAAAACTAGCAGAAGAGAAAACCATTTGCAAGACCTGAGGGTAGTGTTCCAGAGGCTGCGCAAATATGAGCTCAAGATGAATCCTATGAAGTGCGCTTTCGGCGTGTCCAGTGGAAAATTCCTCGGGTTTATTATCCGTCATAGGGGCATTAAAATTGACCCATCCAAGATTAAGGCTATCTAGGAGCTCCCTCCACCGAGGAATCTGCCCGAGCTGAGATCTCTGCAAGGGCGTCTAGCCTATATCCGACGATTTATATCAAATCTGTCGGGAAGATGCCACCCCTTTCACAAGCTCATGATGAAAGATGTGCCGTTCCTCTGGGACGATGGCTGTCAGGAAGCCTTTGAGAATCTGAAAGAATATCTCAAGACCCCTCCGGTGCTGGGGGCACCAATTAAGGGCATGCCCTTGATACTGTATATCGCAGCCACATACTGTTCCCTGGGGGCAATGCTGGCACAGATAAATGAAGAAGGCAAAGAACAAGACTTGTACTACCTAAGTAGGAGGCTGATTAGAACTGAAGAAAGCTACAGCTACATAGAAACGACCTGCTTGGCACCAGTCTTTGCTGTCAAAAAGCTCCGACACTATATGTTGTCACATGAAGTCAGACTGATATCTGCAGCAGATCCGCTTAAATACATACTGACTCAGCCAGTACTGAAGGGCCGATTGGGCAAATGGGCAATGATCCTGATGGAATTCGATATTACCTATACACCCCAGCGGGAGATAAAAGGACAGGCCGTGGCTGATTTCTTCACAGAGCATCTGTGCCGGAAAATGATATGCTGAGGACTGAGTTACCCGATGATGAGACACTCGAGGCCTGCCAGGCTCAATCAGTCATGTGGCAACTATTCTTTGATGGAGCATCTAGAACAGAGACAAACTCTGATGGAAAGACCAGAATACGGGCTGGAGCCGATATTGTGCTGAAATCACCAGAAGGGGAGGTCGTGCATACTTCCTGTTCTATAAACAAGCCCTGCACCAATAATGAGGCCAAGTATGAAGCTCTGATAATCGGGCTATATATAAGCCTCAACATGGGTATCCAAATGCTTCAAGTGTTCGGGGATTCGATGTTGATAATAAAACAGATCCAAGGGGAGTTCGAAGTGCGGAAGCCAGAACTGAATCCCTACCACCAAAAAGCTGTGCGCCTCATGGCGAAATTCTACCATATTGAGCTCAAGCATGTGGGCTGTGGACACAATGCCCAGGCTGATGCACTGGCGAAGCTGGCCAGCTCACTAGCAGTCCCACCAAATAAGACACTGAACATTATCGTTATGAACCGGCGGCAAGTCCCCAGTATGCTAGAAGAGTGCCCCGAAGAAGACGAGGTTGTCACCATCAGCACAGAACAAGCGTCTGATTGGAGACAACACTTGCTGCAGTGGTTTCTACACCAACAACTGTCGCAGATAAGAGAAGAAAAGATGAAACTCCTAAGAATCAAAGATTCTTATGAACTCAGGAATGGAATTTCGTTCCGAATAATGGCAGATGCACGCAAGAAGATTCTACTCCGCTGTCTGTCCACTGAGGAAGCCTGGCAAGCGATGAAAGAAACACATGCTGGGACAGCAGGTGCCCACCAGGCTGGTCCCAAGATGAAGATAGAAATCAAGAAGCTGGGCTACTATTGGCCCACCATGTTTGAAGACTACTGCAAATTTGTAAAATCATGCCAGAAATGCCAGGAGCATGCTACTGTGCCTAGAAGGCCTCCTACAACTCTGCACCCTACAATTCCCAGCTGGCCATTTGCACAATGGGGAACTGATGTAGTTGGGCCACTACCGACTTCCTCGGCCGAACATAAGTACATACTGGCCATAACAGATTACTTCTCCCGATGGGCGGAGGCTATAGCATTAAGAGAAGTGACTGGTGAATTGGTCGCCAGATTCATCAAACAGAACATTATCTTCCGGTTCGGGATCCCCAGCCGAATAATATCCGACAATGGAAGTCATTTCAGAAATCAGAAGGTCTATCGGCTTGCTGAGAAATATAAGATCGAATGGAGGACCTCCACTCCTTACAATCCATAGGCAAACGGATTGGCAGAAGCTTTTAACAAGACTCTCTGCACCTTGCTGGCCAAGGTCGTCAATTCTAATAAGAAGGACTGGGAAGAGAAAATGTATGAAGCTCTGTGGGCATACCGCACCGTCTTCAAGACACCTACAGGGTGCTCACCATACTCGCCGGTATACGGTTCAGAGGTAGTGGTTCCGCTAGAGCTGGAAGTCCCGTCACTCAGAGTGGCAGTCCAATATGGCCTGGCCCGTGGCGAACAGACCAATGCAAAAAGAAGACTAAAAGAACTGGCTGAATTGGAAGGGAAGCGCCTCCGAGCCCAGAAGAGTATTCAAATGTATCAGGCCTGCATGGCCACTGCATTCAACAAACTCGTAAGAGGATGAGAATTCAAGAAAGGTGACCTCGTCATGGTCAAGAAAAAAGAAGTCATGGCGTCCAACCCAAAAGGAAAGCTGAATGCTAATTGGGAAGGTCCTTATGTGATACAGAGGGTCTACGAAGGAGGGGCCTACGTGGTTGTTAACCATTGAGGGGAAATTCAATTCTCACCACTCAACGGAAGACATTTGAAGCTGTATCATACAGAACAACTGACATTCCCCGAGTAATCGGGCAAAATCTACCCTTTCCTTGGTCTAGCGGCACTCCGCCCTAGCCGAGCTGACCTTTTCTTGGTCTAGCGGCATTCCGCCCTAACCGAGCTACTCTTTCCTTGGCCTAGTGGTACTCCGCCCTAGCCAAGCTACACCCTTTTCTTGGTATAGCGGCACTCCGCCCTAACCAAGCTACCTTTTCTTGGTGTAGCGGCATTCCGCCCTAGTCAAGCTACCCTTTCCTTGGCCTAGCGGCACTCCGCCCTAGCCAAGCTACACCCCTTTCTTGGTATAGCGGCACTTCACCCTAACCAAGCTACCTTTTCTTGGTCTAGCGGCATTCTGCCCTAACTGAGCTACCCTTTCCTTGGTCTAGCGGCACTCCGCCCTAGCCAAGCTGCACCCTTTCTTGGTCTAGCGGCACTCCGCCCTAACCAAGCTACCTTTTCTTGGTCTAGCGGCACTCCGCCCTAGCCAAGCTATGCCCTTTTCTTGGTCTAGCGGCACTCCGCCCTAGCCGAGCTACCCTTTCCTTGGTCTAGTGGTACTCCACCCTAGCCAAGCTACACCCTTCCTTGGTCTAGCGGCACTCCGCCCTAACCAAGCTGCCCTTTTCCTTGGTCTAGCGGCATTCCGCCCTAACCAAGCTACCCTTTCCTTGGTCTAGTGGTACTCCGCCCTAGCCAGGCTACACCCTTTTTCTTGGTCTAGCGGCATTCCGCCCTAACCAAGCTACCCTTTCCTTGGTCTAGTGGTACTCCGCCCTAGCCAGGCTACACCCTTTTCCCGGTCTAGCGGCACTCCGCCCTAACCGAGCTACCCTTTCCTTGGTCTAGTGGTACTCCGCCCTAGCCAAGCTACCCCTGTCCTTGGTCTAGCGGCACTCCGCCCTAGCCAAGCTACACCCTTTTCTTGGTATAGCGACACTCCGCCCCAGCCAAGTTGCACCCATTTCTCGATCTAGCGGCGCTCCGCCCTAACCAAGCTACCCTCATCTTGAGCTGGTGGCATTCCGACCTGTCACCCTCTAAAAAAAAGAGAGAGAGAAAGAACAAAAAGAAAGTAATAAAAAATGGAGTTAAAAATAGAGATACCCTGCCAGACTTACTCCTATATTAGGGACAAGTGCAAAAATGGCCTAAAACCTAGCTGTGGTGAAAACCCGAAAGGGCACTGCAGGCAAAATCGGGTACCCCGCCACGTGAAAACCTGAAAGGGCAAGTGGGCAAAAGTAAGAGGGGGCTGGCTCCGGCGAAAACCCGAAAGGGCGCTTGGGTCGGTAATGTGGTGATTCCAAAGAAAGCCTCACCTCCCACCATAAAACTCCTCGTCGATCGACCGACGCCTTGCCCGATCAACGATTAAACCCATCCGAAATGGACCTTACGTCTATTCTGTTGAAGCCTTCATGTATTGCTCAAGAAAAATCTCCCTCAATAATAAGCCCACCTCGGGATAGACCTTCCGTCTGTTCTGATAAAACACTTCCACTTGTTTCTGTCTAAGACCCACCACGATGAAACCTGTCCAGTTTAGACCTTACGTCTATCTCGATGAAACCTATCTTACGTCTCTCCCGATGAAACCTATGAAATCCTTGCATTGGTATGAACCCAATACCAATGATGAAACCCGCTATTGGTCGATTGGCCCACTGCCCGATCAACAATGAAATCCTGTCCGGTTTAGACCTTACGTCTATTCCGACTAGATCTACCGGTCTCTTTACGGCCCGCCGTGGTGAAACCTGCTGTTGATCGATTGGCACACTGCCCGATCTATGATAAAACCTTATCCAGCTTAGACCTTCTGTCTATCCTGATGAAATCCATGAACTCATTGCATTGGTATAAATCCAATACCGATGATGAAACCCGCCATTGATCGATTGGCATCTCGCCTAATATCAATGTCAAAACCCTACCCAGTTTAGACCCTACGTCTATCCTGATGAAGCATATGAAATCCATGCATTGGTATGAGCCAATACCAATGATGAAACCTGCTATCGATCGATTGGCACGCTGCCTGATCGACGCTAAAATCCATCCAGGGTTGGCCTTCCGTCCGCTCTGACATAGCACAACACTGCTCTTTGAATCGATTCAGACCCTCCGTCTGGATAGATCATGAAACTCCATTCCTTTGCGTTAATGTTAAACCCCACATTAACGATGAAACTCATATTTTCAGCAAACGGCCTCGTGCCCGAGCTGCTATCTATATCCTCTAAATCAATTCGGACCTTTCGTCTGGATAGATCATGAAACCCTACTTCCCTTTGCATTGATGTTGACACCCACATCAATGATCGTGTGTCCACAATAAACATATGGCGCCATGGTCCATAGGATGAAAGTTCTGGTCCCAGAAAAGACAATGAAAAAGAAAAGAGAAAGAAAACGACAAAAAAAATACATATATAGAAATGGGGTTGAAAATAGAGATACCCCGCCAGACTTGTTCAAGCATTCTGGACGAGGGCAAAAATGGCTAAAACCCAGCTATGGTGAAAACCCGAAAGGGCACTGCAGGCAAAATCGGGTACCCCGCCACGTGAAAATCCGAAAGGACGCGTGGGTAAAAGCAAGAGGGGGCTGGCTCCGGTGAAAACCCGAAAGGGCGCTTGGGTCGGTAATGTGGTAATTCAGAAGTTCCATGCCAACCGGCACGTTGCCTTCACCTCCCCTTCACTGATGAGGCCTTCCGTCGATCATCTGGCTCTATGCCCCGCCGATGATAAAGCCTTTCCGGAGTAGTTCTTACGTCTACCCTGATGAAATCTACATACCCTCTTTCATATGTCCCACCGACAATAAAATCCATCATTATTCTGATAAAGCCTGGTCAGTTCAGACCTTACGTCTGTCCTGATCAAACTCCCAAACCTTCCCTTGACCGATCGGCTCCTTGCCCGGTCAACGATAAAACCCTACCAGGATAGACCCTACGCCTATCCTGATGAAACCTACGTATTTCTCGACAAAGTGCCACCCGCCATAAAACCTACTGGAATAGACCTTACGTCTGTCCTGACAAGACCTACACCTCTACATACGTCCCACCGTTGATCAACCGGCACCTCGCCCGATCAATGATGAAATCCTCTGTCCGGTTTAGGCCTTACGTCTATACTGATGAAACCTATGAAACTCTTTGCGTCGATATAAGCCCCATATCGACGATGAAACCAACCACTGATCGACTGGCACCTCGCCCGATCAGTGATGAATCCATGTCCAATTAAAACCCTGCCAGTTTAGACCTTTTGTCTATTCTGATGAAACTTATAACACTTTCTTTGCATCGATATAAACCCAATATTGATGATGAAACTAGCTATTGATCGACCGGCACCTCGCCCGATCAATGATGAAATCCTATCCAGTTCAGACCCTACGTCTGTCCTGATGAAAACCGTGCACCCTTCAATATCCCACCTGTGATAACCTCTACCCAGTCTAGACCTTACGTCTACTCTGATGAAACCTGTAA
Organism: Amorphophallus konjac; assembly: GCA_022559845.1. Taxonomy (NCBI): domain Eukaryota; kingdom Viridiplantae; phylum Streptophyta; class Magnoliopsida; order Alismatales; family Araceae; genus Amorphophallus; species Amorphophallus konjac. The sequence continues at coordinate 197,118,933 of CM040127.1, read as the reverse complement.
AACTCCTTTGCATCGATATAAACCCAATATCGATGATGAAATCATGTACTGGTCGATTGGCACATTGCCCCGACTAGCTTTGAAACCTGCCCGGGGTGGACCATTCGCCCGTTTCGGATAGTGCTCTGAGCCTCTTCATTCACATTCCTGCAAACCTTCTCCCTTGCGGCACGTATGGCCAAGAAAGACGTTTGCTACCACCACCAGAATTCGGTTTAAAGCACCCCCCCGGAGACCGTCACGCGGTGGAGCGAGTTCCCCATCCTTTCTCTGAAGGGGTGGACGCTCTCCTGCTAGGTACGGGCTATTCCCATAGGGACCGCTGAAACCGCTGCCAAATCGCCGTGAAATATTGATGGTGCGATAAGTTAAGAACAAACCACATATGAGACTGGTGTAAAGATTCCTTTCCATTGAATAAAAAAAAAGGGAATACAAGAAGGGCCCCTGAGGGGGAATTGTATTACAAAAAGGGGGAAATAGATATTCACGGGCACCGGAATATGTCTTCGAAGGCCAGAAGCCCTACATGCGGGGCAGCCCCCAGCTCATGAAGTCGAGCCTCCTCCTCCTATAGCCGAGCATACTCGTCTTGAAAGGATGCCACCTGCCCCTCCAACAAGGCTACTTCCTCCGCAAGCTGCGGCCGAGAAGTTGTTATCTGCGGTAGTTCAGCCCGGAGGTCAAACAGTTCAGCCTCCAGGATGGTTATCCGGCTGCGCACGAACTGCTCCCGCTGCGCCAGAGACTACAGTTGGCATTGGCGCTCCTGAAGAATAGAGTCCGTCTTCTCCAGCTTAGATTTGCACTCCTTCCTTTGCAACTTCAAAGCTGCCAGTCTGTCAGACATAATATGTGCCAAGAAGTCCTAGCGATGTATGAACTTTAACAACAATAGAACCAGTTGGGCCCATATTTCCATGGGACAGCCCATCGCCTGCAGACCAGCAGTGAAACGCTCGGCTATCTCCTTCAGCCCCAGATAAGTCAGTCTGGGCTGGGACTCCACCAGCTGGCGCAGCATGTCCAGATTTTGCCAGACAAAACTCTCAGATGAAGCGAAGCCAGGAGAAGGAACTGGAGCTACTTCGAAAGTCACCTCGCCGTCAATGTCTGCCCATAGTGCGACATCTGGCTGAGGTGACGAAGACGGCAAATCTGCTGGAAGAACTGGCCGGTCCCTCTCTGTGCTCTCCTGTTGAGCTGAAGACTCCTCCTCTACTGCTGTCTCGGGAGTTATGGCTTGAACATCTGTGGGGGGAGAACCAATAAATGATGGAGCTATCTCTTCATGAGTCTTCTGAATAAGGGCTTCATCTTCAGCTGCCCTTTCTGATAATGGGGACGAAGGGTCCCTAGTCTGTAGAGGTAGAAATCCAATCTCTATAGCCACTGTGGCAGGGACTGCTGACTCGGGCGCAATTGACATTACGGCAGCCGATATAAAGGCGGAGCTTCTGGCTGGGTCTGCTTTGGCTCTAAACTCTGAGGCCCTCACAGGGATGGAAATCTCTCCTGATGATCCCAAGTCTAGTGATGTTAAGTCAGTTGAAGATTGTATTCTTACTGGCACGGGGCGAATAACCTCAGAAATTCCCATGCAAGTTGAAGGTAAAGCGGGGATGATGACCAAATCTGCAGATGAGACATCCATAGAAACTGCGGCCGCGTCTGAGCTGGAAATGGCAGGGTCCTGAGGACAAAGCAGGATGATCTTCAGCAATGAATGAAAGAAAATAAATAGAACATCAGACAAAAAGGGAAGAAGCTTACCTTTAAAGTGGGAGCTATATCCTCAAAATGAGACAAAAGAGGCGAAAGCTCTGTAGTCGAAGAAACAAACGGAGGGGTTATGTCAACCTCGGTGTCGAGCCCGGCAAACTCCTCTTGCAATTCCTCCTCAGAAGACAGCATCAGCAGCTTAGGAGGCTGAAAAGGCGAAGGCCTTTTGCAAATACGGGCAAGGCTTCTGATTTTAGGACTTCCTCCTCACTGTCGCTGAAAGTCACTTCCTCCTCATTATCAGGGATGGTCTCAGAGCTACTCAAGGATACCTCCACACTAGCTATATGCTGCGAGGTCACCTCTAGAGCATGCCGGGATGCGGACCGGGTGATTATACGTCTGGCCGGGACAGGACTCCATTGTGTTTGAATCCTGTGACCCTCCTGCGGCTGAGGCGACTCTCCCGCTACTAGCATGGCCTCAGTCTGCTCCCTGACTGTCACTTCAACAAAAGGGGAACTCTGAGGGATATAATGGAAAAGAACAACAACGAAAGTATAAAGATAAAAGATGAGAAAGCACATTTACCTTCCTCCTCGCCAGCCGGGGTAGGAGAAGGTAGCCTCGTGTCCCTTTCCATAGGCACTGCAACCTGCTCCGGGGTTGTGTCAGATAAAGAGAAGCTCAGTCTCGAAGGACGCCTTAAAAGATCAGTCAAGAAAACAATGAAGATTGCATCTGCAAGATATTTACCGCCACTCTCGGTAGGTTCATGAGCAACCTCCCTCTGAGACCTGAAGGCGTCAAAAGAGGGGATGTCTGGAAGAGGGGTTCCGGCGTCCGTCGCAACTGGAGCTGACTGCTGGACCCGAACAACCTTGGCCTTCTTGGCCTTGACAACTGCAGCTTTCACCACAGAAGGCTTCCTCTTCTTGCCCGGAGGCAAGGGAGTGGTCGTAGGTGCTGCTGCAGGAATTTCAAAGTAAGCAGGCTTCTCAGCTTGAGCGATAATCTTCCTGTAAAGTCCCTGCCGTTTTATGTCCGATCTATATGTACAAGACACAAGAAAGGCAGTCATAGTCGACAGATGCAGAACACAACAATAAAAGAAAGACGCCATGAGCACACAGGAAGGGTCATACCTGCTGGGCCGTCATAGAAGGTGGAAAGCGTCCAATACAGATAAGCCACCTCCTTCGAGCGGGAAGCAGCCTCCTTCACGAGCCAGCATACGTCACCGATGGTCTGGCACTTCTCCGTCAAGGCAGCCAAGTCTTTATGTCCATGGAAGTCGAGGCAATGAAAGAGGCCGAGATAATCCATGCACCAGCCGTCAACATAATGAAAAGAAATGAAAAGCGGTTTATTCAGAATGCCAGCTATCGGGTTCTCTACTGACAGCCCGTGAACATTCAGCAGTACAAAAAGCCAAGAGGTGTGCTGATAATACGTCTGGGTGCGGTCTTCCCTCCGCACAAACGTCCTATAAGGGTGAAATCTGTCCATCGGGCCACTCCAAGGGGCTACTGTTGGGAGAGGCTCCTCTGGGGGAAACGGATACTGCACCTCCACACGAATACTCCCTATGTGGCCCAACTGCCTCAGGTCCTTTGTAAAAACATCTTCATTGATCTCAGAAAAGACAGGAGTGGGTATTTCAGAGCCTTCCTCTTTTAAGGACTAACGCTGGCAATATATGTGTCCGCCTCCTTCGGATGCTGTGAATAGAGCCTTTTCAGATGAACCTCATCAATTTCAAACACAGGCCCTGATTGTCACTTTAAGAAAGAGCGCTCGGCCACATCCCAGAAGGCACCTCTGCCATCCTTATAAAAATTGGTGCGGGTATTCCACCACTTGATGTATTCTGATGTCACACGGGGAATACGATTAGAAACGGTCGGGACCCTGAAAGTTACGCCCTCTTGGCGATGAAAGAAATCCCACCATATCCGACCGTCATTGGCAATGGAGGACCCATGCTTGGCACGGCTGTCCAAAGGAAACTGAGCAACTGATGGAGGAATATGCCGATCGTAGCCAAAGTTTCTGCTAAAATGGAAGGGGTAATAGGGCTCCAAAATGAGCAATCCTCCCTTCCTGAAGACCAATACACTGGGTCGGATAGCCATAGCCCACCTTACCAGTTCTGGTTCTAATATGGGCCGGGTGGCATTGGCCCCCGAAACAGGATGGACATAAACTTCTACCTCCTCCATTTTGCATTCCCTCTGAGGATCTACTAAAGGAGCCGAACCTGCTGCCAAGCTCCAAAAGTGAATGCTGCCAGGAGCATCTACAGGCACCTTTGTCAACCTGCCCCTTATCTTAAACAGCTGCTCTGAGAAAAGACCGGGTTCGGCGCTAGCAAACTCAATCATCCGAGGGAGCAATGTGTCTGACTGCAAAGTTCTCGGGGCCAACTCGGGGAAAATGCTGCAAACCCAAGCATTGAAGAAATGAAATGGACCTACAGTCCGTAAGGAACGGGGAACCCGATGTCTGTGCAAATCTCCCAACGATTTGTAAACTAAACACAAAGCCACCGGGCACAGAGACAGTCTCATCCCCCAGGCCATCTGACATGCCGGATATATAGCCTCCGGTCTAATAGTCGTCTCGTCCCCTTGGGGGAGAGCGAAAGTGCACAGCCAGAAGGTCAGATAAGCTGCACAATGAGTAATGGGGTCAACCCCTACTGGGTTCGGGCCGTCTACACCTGCTCGGCGCAGTGAAGCCGGCAATGCCGATTTGTAACGAGGGGCCCTGATCTGCTTACCGGGAGTCGGTCCCATGGAAGGGAAGTCTGTATACTTCAAGGGACCCCCAAAGAAGTACTGTATCCACTGTCCTACACGGACTCTCAATCTGCTGCTCTTTTCCTGGGGTTGATATCCTTTGGAAGATCCCCTGCTGTAGGCCAGACAGATGGTGCGATAAGCCTTCATCAAGTATCGGTATGCGTAGCCAAAAGAATATCTGCCCTCTCCATCAGAGGCGTCCTTTACAGAGTCGTCTAGACAGACCTCCTCGTATGGCTCCCCATCTATAGGCAGGCCTGAAAGCTGCGCAAGACTCCAAAGATCGAGAGAAGTCTCGCCTTCTGCTGAATAGAACGTATTAAGCTGTGGGCAGAACACTTCAAGTATGCTGCAACATAATCCCCGAGAGATGGGATAGCGGAACCTGGAGGCAAATACACTATGATATACCCCAGCTCTAATCAGTAAAGGGGCGTATTCCTTCAAGACAAATTCTGTAAACTCCACGGCTCCTACCCTGAAGAGATGGGCGTCTGTCACTTTAGCATCTCCAAACCAGCCGGCAGCTAGCTGATATTTAAATTGAACGGCCAGACAGTTCAGAATAAATGGATCGTCCCTGTAACCCCACTTCACAGGAGCTAGAAAAAGTCCAAAGTTGGGCTTCTCTCTATGGACGCGACCGGCTGCATGGTCCCTCCTTGCCGGGGTAAACTCTGGAGCCCGGGTCAGTATCTTCTTCTCCGGCTCTAATTCAGAAATACCCAGCACGGCATTCCAGTCCCTCTGCTCGCCTGGGAGATATATAGCTCGGGCTCGATAAACAGAACCCTTCATGCTGTCTCTATCAGCCAGTATTGCCGCTTCCACAGACCGAGCAAGCAGGAAATCCCTCATTCCGCCTATGGTGAAGGTCCGGATAAATGGCAGCAGATGACGATCCTTCGGCAGGTCCGGACGGTAGTCGGCAGCCCTTCTGAAATCAATCCCTTCTGTGGAAGAATAGACTCCGGAAGATGGCACTGTGTCAGTCTCGAAATCAGAGGACTCGTCAACAGTGGCGATCTGGTTATAGCCGAAGCTCAGACTATTCACATTCAGCCAGTTGATTGAAGCCCGAGATATGTCCAGCTGAGCCGATGAACTCGCTCCCACAGTCATGGAAGCCGCAGCAGAAGAGTCGGAAGCCATGTCAGTGACTACAATCAAGAAAAGATGAAAATAAGCATCGGAAAGATGAATGAGCATGTGATGATTAAATAAATAATTCCAATTAAATTTCGGCAGCATCTCCTCTTGTCCGGGGTCTGCCCAAGAAAAATAGGGAGTCACCCACCAAGAGGGAGTGATACCGAGCATAAAATGGGACTCAATCCCACATAATGAACTTACCCGAGAATGAATGGGTCAAAAGGGGGGGGGGAAGGCGACAAGGCTCTCGGAGGGGGGGGAGCTCACCGCCTCCGTCGAGATGAAGAGAGAGAAGGAAGAGGTAAGAAATGAAGTAAAAAGCCCTCTCAGGGGGGTTAAAAAGAAGAAGAAAAGAGGGACTTCTCGGCGCGAAGAAAAGCGCACCGAGAGCCCCCCGTCGGCCGGAAGAAAAGGGGGGCGCGCCGAGATGCCCGCGCCGACAAGTCCGTCGAGACGGCTCGCGCCGAGAAGGCCGCGCCGAGATGCCCGCACCGACAACAAGCCGCACCGAGAAGGGTCCTACCTCGCGCCGAGAAGCCCAAGGCAAGGCCAAGAAGGCTCCAAAGTGCTGAGAAGATATGGAAATGAAAAACATGAAAATGAAAGATACATGTGCAGAATATTGCTGCAGCAACATGATTAAGCCGAAGAACAATGTCAAAGAGAAATAGAGGAAGATACCCTCGAATGATGAAAGGCACCTACAGACCCCGTGCCGCTTATTCTGCGCTTACGCCGCCCGCAGGTGGGGGGCATTTGTTGACACCTTGAAAATGAGCAAGGGCAGAGACATAATTGAAAGGAAGATCAGACCAATAGTGAAAGATCAATGCCGAAGTTCATCAACCATCTACCCGGCTGAAGCCTTTTCCCGACCAAGCTGATGTCCGATGCCATTGTCAGTCAGACGACGGCACTGATGAAATAGCAGTCACCTGGCTAAAGTCTTTCCAGGCTAAAGCTGATGTCTGGTCTTGTCACCGTTCCGGTGAGGATACCAATGAAATGATGTCCGGTTTTGTCATCATTCAGATGGCAACGCCGATGAAACCCCGGTCTACCGACTGATGAAAAACCTATGAATGATCTCAATAGAAACTATGTCACCAATGGAGGGCCCTTTTGCGTGCTGATGTACTTGAAGGACCAATAAGAGGCCTAGTCTAAAAGACCTAAGTGGGCCTATAAAGTGGCACCGGGATCCTCTTGTCGAAGCCCAAGAGCTGCACCGAGAAGCTGAAGTCCTGCGCGTCGGGAAGTCCCTCAGTTGAGGCGCGCCGTGACAGGCCTGCTGAGAAGATACAAAATACAGTTATAAAACCCCCTTCCCCTCGAGGAAGAAAAGGGGGCGGAGGATAGAAAAAAGAGGGAACGATAGAGAAAAGAGAGAAGAGACCAACAGAGCAAGAAAAAAAAAAGATGAAGAGGAAGAAGGAGAAGAAGCTCCAAGTGGGTAGCTGGGGAGGGAGAGGAGTCAATGCTCCGCCCTTCCCCCATGTTTTCTTTTCTTCTCCATGTAATCTTACGAGTCTTACCTCGATTTATCGAATGTAACCGGGATATCCCGGCCTTCGTTCTATTTCCCTTTCCCTCATTTCCCCCTTGTGATTGGTGTAAGTTTGGGATGATGCAATGGAACGAAATGCTTTGATGGCCTGTTTGGGCGTTTCCCCGTTTTCTTTCTTCTTCCCTATATGTATCCATGTTTCTGGTTCAACTGAACGTGAAATGATGAAGCCTTCCCTTCTCTGGTTTCTCTCGAATGAGTGCTGCTTAATGTCTTGAATGATCGTTCTGATGCTTCAGGTTTCTATGCTCCGATTGTTCTTCATGGAGGAATGTCGAAGGAAGAGTCCCAATCTTCACACCCATGGGTTATTGGACTCTATCCTCTCACCCCTTCAGTGATGCCTACGCTGGGTAGTCTCCCCATCTTTCATTTCATTTTTTTCCTTTTTCTTAAGCCATCAAGGTCACCCCAGGAATCAGGGACAGTTATCCCTTGGTTTCCCTGGACGGCCGGCGACAGAAAAACATATCTCCAGAGGGTTTTAAATGGGTGATGATCTCGAGCCCTCCATAAACTTCGCCTTCTAGTGATCCCCTGACATTGCCCCAGCAAAGCCCTTGGCTTCCCCCCTCATTTGCATCCTAAATTCCCAGCCGTTACCTGAATCCCAGAAAGAAACCCCAAAAGCAGAGTGCCGTAGAACCCTGAAACACATCTCGGCACCCTCATCTATCTCGGCTCCAAGAACAGTAGAACAGGTGAATAGCCCTCGGCGTGAGCCTTCTTGCGCCGAGAACCCCCACTATGCCCAAGCCGAAAAGGTCCTCCACCATTTCTTCTCCGTGCCGAGAAACCTATGCCGGGAGCCTCCTTTTCTCATGATTGGTCGCGCCGAAACCCCCCTTTAACACTTCCTGCTCGCGCCGGGAAGCCTGCGCCGAAACCCCCTTTAACACTTCCTCCTCGCGCCGGGAAGCCTGCGTCGAGAACCCCTTGGCCTTCTCTTCATCGCGCCGGGAACCCCGGCCCTCTCACCTTGGCGCCGGGAACCCCCGACCTTCTTGCCATTGGCGCCGAGAACCCCCTGGCCTCCTCTTCATCCCGCCGGGAACCCCGGCCCTCTCACCTTGGCGTCGGGAGCCCTGGCCTTCCCATTTTGGGTCATGCCGAGAGCCCGTGCCCATTCAGAGTGCGCCGAGAGCCTAATCTGCCACCCAATGAACCCCAACACCCGGAGCAAACCCACACAGGGATATCCGTGGATCACCAGATATGTCCCGGGGATAAAATTAAAGGGAGTCAGACTCCCTTATGTTCCATCAGTTCGTGTCGGGATTACGACAACCCACCCCCCTTTTAGCTCCGGTAAGCTCTGCCAATGCATGAGTGCCACCAGCTCTTATAAGGGAAGAGTCAAACATTGCCCCAGGGCATACATGTGTAATGCGAGAGGTTCGGCCTCTCTATCTCTCGGCTTTCATCCCGACACTCCGTGGGTGATAGCCTATTCTCCCCTGGGCATGAGCCGGATCAAGGGGAAATGATGTCGAAATGTTGATCAATGCTCTAAAACCCCATCATGGTTACAGCTCAGTCTGCTTGTGATTGAAATCCTCCTTCTCCCCTTTCCCCTACACCCAGTTTTTGAACTGCTGATTCAACGATATCGTCTGTTTCTGTGGTTGATGTTATTATCTTACCCGCCTTCCTGGCCCTGGTATGAAGTTTAAAATTGTGCACATGAATATCTGTTTGCCTTATGAGGCCTCCTATTTCGGCGTTTAATCAAGGGTTGTCCTTCTTAGGAAGGGCGTAATTAACGTCATAGCCTTTATGGTATGGCGGACTTTTGGTCCCGACTCGTACTTCACAATCGACTGACCAAGTCAAGTCGAGCGCACAATGAAATCGTCACATGTGACTGGCACGCCAATTAACTAAACCAATAAATCAATAAATAAACAAATAAAATTAAATAAGATAACGGAAAAAAAATCCCCCGTCCACAGGGTTCATCTATCACCGAGAAATAGTGGTGTAATCGATAAAACACGGAGAAACATGGGACTATACACACGGACTAGAATATAGTGTCAATACACAAACCCACAGAAAATGGATTATAGGAAAACCACAGAAAACGCAAGGCAAGAAAATGGCACCTGAAGCAGGGTCTTCATTTTGTTAAATAGAGAATCCTTGTTGAGTCGTTATAACCCATTCCATACTGTTTATATATATATATATATAGCAATTTCACAGGAGGCAATATCCCAGGGTGAATGGAGCCCCTGGGGACAGTCTCCTTTTCTTTAATTCCAGCTTGGGAAACAACGCTTATAAATTTTAGATTTCATTATTCCAAATTATATATTCACATATAGGTGTAACAGGTTTCTGGCGATTCTCACCCAAGGTAAATGGCGCCCTGGGCAAAGCCATGATTCATGAAATTACGCCCATGTCTTGGGCGCCCTATTCAATAGGGTGGTAGGGTGATGGTCGTTGTTTAATCAAGTGTAAATAGTACATGAATAGTGTCACTTTTAAAATAAAAAGAATTATGTAGAAGTAATTATATGGTCAGGAAGAAAAATATCAGGATTCCAGAACTATATTCATGGATTAGTTTAAACTTCAGGTTTCATAGTTATTAATTTTTAAACATGCACATTTAATAATTAACCAAAATAATGACTGTTACATAGTCATTAATTCTATATAGCGCCCATGTATGGGTCGCTATTTTACTGAGATTCTGATTTTTAAACAGAAAGCCATTGAAACAAGGTTAAAAAGGATCGATATGCATGCATGATTTCTATTTTTACTAAGTTCGGCTTAGTACTTGAGAAAACCTACCTCGGGTCATGCTTTGGTTGATAGAATCGAAGAACGATGATATGTAGTTTAGCACTGCAATCTGATAAGAACTGGCTTCTCAACCACCGAATTACACAGAAGCTGTAGCTTTTCTAAATATATTGGAGCAACTCAAGAGCAGCAGGAAGGGAAGATGCACCAACTTCCTGCTAGCAGAAGCAGTGAATAGAGAGGAATCCTTCGTTGGGAAACAAAAACACCTAAAGGAAGATCAGCAGCAACTTCCTTCGATAAGGGCACCAGCAGAATGAAGAATTAGGGAGAAGAAGCAATAGCAGCAACTCTTTGCAGATCGAACGACCAAGAAGAAGCTTTAACCGAGCGGCAGTAGTTTGGGTTTGGGTGGATGGCATGGTATTTATAGCGTTTGGGAACCACTAGGGTGTTGAAGTTCGATTGGAACTACAACTTCATAGTAAGAGTCCTTTTAGAACTTTAGTTTCCCACGTTTCAATCCTTTCCCAAGTTAATACTACCCTGACAGCCTCTGTTTCCCCCGGTTCGAGCTAAATACGATCGTTAGTTTCTTTATTTTACTTTTAAGAAATTGGCGTCCATGCTTAAGCCACGTTTTATAAGTTAACGTCCATGTAGAAGTCACGTTTTAAGAGTTAGAGTCCATTTAATAGACGTTTTTCAAGAAATAACGCCCCTTGTACAAACGTTATTCAACATTTCACGTTTATTTTAAAGCGTTGCAATCTTTAAGGATTTTTATCTTTTTTATTTGATGGGTTCTTGCTATGAAATTTTATGGATAAGGTTTTTTCATTTTTCTCTATTTTTTCATATAATTAGTTTTATAAAATTCTTTTAAATTAAAAAGTGGCACTATTCACTTTTTTTGAATTAGCGACTTTTACTATGCCATTTTATATGTTGTACGCGCCTGGACAATGGGCGCTCTATTGTGTTTTGGTGTTTGTCCCTTTCACCCCCAATTAACCGAAATAACATATACACCCCTATTTATCTTATCTATATACTTTATTTGGAATAACGACATCATTTATGTCATAAATTTGAAACCAACGACCATCAAGTGGTCGTGATTTCCTTTTTAATATTTTCTTCTCAGCCTTATTTAACCAAAATCGTATATATGTCTATTCCATCACCTTTTAATTATCTTTAATGTATTAAATCTTATTTATACTCCTATTTCATCAAATAAAAATATAATGTAATAAATATGAAATATTAATTTTTTTTAAATTATTAATAAAATATAAATTGATGTTTCCTTCAAGATTTATTGATTCAAATAAAATTACAAAATGATTTTAAATGACTACTTAAAATGATGTTATATTCATAATCCCTTAACATTTAAGGGTAGGGTCTACGAATTCTTTTGGTAAGATCCATTGCCTTATACAGTTCGTGTTCGATTGTGAAACAATCATCATGTTGTTAAAAGAAGGTTCTTAATAACACACACATATATATATGTGTATATATATTCTCTTTTATCCTATAATTGGGCTTAAGGCCCACATACGGTTCGAAGGGGTTTTGGTCATGGGTAACATGTCTTCACGTTTTATGGGTTTAAAACCCACGTTTGCTAGTTAACGGTGAAAACCCAGTTGCATGTAATTATATATATGTATATTGCATTATATCTATGCATAGATATGTGGATGAGTGGGTTTACTAATTATATATGTGGTTACAAATATGCATGGTGTAATGGGCTTGATATATATATATATATATGTTTAATATATATCTTATTGTATTATAAATTTGCACACACATATATGTGGGTACATGGGTTGTGAATATTTATATATATATATACCTTGGGCTTGCTATCGGTGAATGGGTGAGAGCCCATGTAAATGCATTTGAGTTTCGTTTAGGTGAGGCCTACTAAATATAAAGATGGGTTGGTCAAGGACTAGTATATATATATAAGGTCACACACATGCCCACTAAATATATGTATACATATGGATATTTATATATACATGGGTCTTCAGTTAGGTATTTCCCTTGGCTCTCTCATATAGTTGTAAAGGTTTTGATGCATTAAAGGTCCTTATAACATACTATGCGTGGTTTTGTGCATTAGCTAAGTATGTTTTAATTTATCGGATGGGTTCCACTATCGGTGAGGGTTTATTTTATCATTATGTATAGGTTTTCTTCCTAAATATATTTATTCCTTTTTCAAAATTATCGGGCGTTATAATAACATTCTCCCACTTTTTGATGATCACAACCATAATTCATTATTTAGAAGCATTCATAGGCATTTAAGGCATTTCCAAAATAAACTTTTCATTCACAAGAGCAAAGTTTCATACACGTTCATGGATATACCAAAATGTTTTTCATTGATAAACCAAAGAGATTTTTCAAACAAAAGTTTCATATACATTCATCAAAGAGCTATGCATAGGAAAACTGGATGCCTGAATCTATATGCCTAATGCTATGTGAAAGTCCAAGCTTCCCCCTTTGGCATCCGCAAGGAGGGGGTGAAGGAGGTGGTTGCTGTGTTGGAGGCAATGTGCTGGAGCTGGTGCTTCCTAGAAATTGGAGTTTCTGGGCCTCGTGGAATTGTTGTTACAGTTGTAGGACTGTTACAGCTAGAGAGTCAACCTTTTGAGTTAGTGGCTCATCCCTTTGTTTCACAAACTTGTGAAGTGACTTGATATTATCATTGATTGCATCCATCCAGATGTGTAGCATGTCACATATATACTCTGTCTATGCTTTCTGTTGAGTCCCTTTTGGTGATACATAGGAGGAGGTAGCTTCAGTGGGAGGAGGACACCATGCATCCCCTGTGTCTTCCAAGGCTGGTTGGAGTTGAGCTTTATGTAAACGAATCAATTCCAGAATCTCAGTTCCAACCATATAACGTTTGTTGTAAACAACATTCATTTTTGCTTCAGCTTTAGTAGAGCTGTTCACAATGATTGCTATGTCGGTGTGGACTTGCTCTGCAAGCTTTGAGGAGGCATCAAGGAGCTTGTTGGAGTCAGAATAAATCTTTCCTTTCATCCTGTTGGAGGCATCAAGTAGCCGTGCAACATTGGCATTAACTATTCCTTCCAGATTGGAGGTGACTTCTACAATCCTGGCAGTTTCAGCAGCCACCTATTTATGATTGTGAGGGACTCAACTACTACTCTTTCCTCAATCCTGGCAGAGGAATCAAGGAGGGTTGCACATCTAAGATTCATGTTGCTTTGATCTTCTCGGATGTCATATGCATGCATAAGCATCTCTAAAGTCTTTTATTGTGTTTCAATATGAATCTCTCGTAATCTTTTCATTACTGTCCCTGCTCTTTCACACACATGTATCAAGGAGTTCATGAAGGCATACTGTTTACCATCAGACTTGTGTTTGTCTCTGACAAATTTCTCCCATCTGTTGTTCTGAACTTGTTCACCGTGAAGAAATCTGGCCTCTAGTCTGTCAACTTTCATGTCAAGCTGCATGATCGAGGAGTTGACATTGGCAAATCGTGCTGTCAGGAATCTGATTAATGTTGGATGAATGCCCATTGGACCTTCCGTGGCAACAGATTGAGGCCCTCTTGATGATGACGCTTAAATGTGGAATTGAGGAGGAGCCTCTTCTTCAGTATGAACTGGAGGGTTAGATGGAGGAGTCTCAGGTGGAAGAGTCCTAAATGGTATTATGGGACCAGAATCTGTATCCTCTGGTACATCCCGTTGCTGGTGGTCCTGCTCATAGTGAGTATCCATATGGAACTGTTCCTCATATTCTTCAATGTGCTCCTCTTCAGTCTCCTGAACTGGTTGTGCAGGTGTTGTTGGAGTTTCAGGTTGGTGACCACACAGATCTCTTATGATCTTGTCTCCTCATTTCTTTAAGTGCATGTAGTTATCAATGAACCTCATGCACTAGATATTGCTCTGGGGAATTTCTTTCTTCTTTTCATTTTCCAGAGATATTCCAACTCTCTGAAATATGGTTGTCAAATGTGTAGCATAGGGGAGACTTCTCTTGTGCCCTATACAACTCCCCATAATTTGCAGAATGATCTCTGGAAGATAGATCTGTAAATTATTGAACATGCAATAAAATATGAATCGTTGAGTTTCTATAAGTCTACTTCTGCCACCCCCTTGTGGAGTGATCATTATGGTGCACATATGGTGCAGTAGACGCTGCAAGGGGGGAAACCTACTTCTGTCAAAGTGTTTCACAAGCAGGTGGTTTTCATCCGCAGGGTTGTTGGGTTTTCCAGTCAGTATGGTGTATGCCTCAAGCAAATCAATCTCAAATTCAGATTCTAGTAACCCATCCCGGGGTATACGTAAAGCTTTGTGAAGAAGCTTCGTAGATAGTTTTATCTGTACGCCCTTAACTTCAATCCTAAGGGCTTTCTGATTCTGGTCATACACTAAGTTCTTATGGAACTGATGGACCAGGAAGGGATAGTACACCCTTTGCGCAGACAAAAACTTCTTCCATCCTTGGAAATCGATGAGGGGAAGTAGTTTAGGAAAATTCTCAAGCATCTGGTTATCACTGAAATCCACAAACCTAGGAAATAGTATCTTAGTAGGGTCACTTTCTTCTTCCCTGACAGAGCTGGGTTGTGGAGGAGCCGGCTTTTGCTTTTCCTTTCCTTTTTCTACTGCTGACAGGCATTTCCTCTTAGCCGAATTTTCTTGCTGCGTGGCCTTGTCGCTGTTGAACCCTGGGCTTCTGTTGCTTTCCTCTTTTTCAGTGGTTCTGCAGCTGGTCTGTCTTCAATGCTCTTTAAGCGCCCTTCCTTTTGTGTTTTCTCTGCTGTAGGAGCTTGAGCAGCAACCTTCTTGGATGTTGCCACATCCTTCTTCTTGCCACGGGTGACCGGAGGAGTCATGGCGAGGGCGGAAAGAAAGAAGAGAGGGTAGCTTGGGTTGCTGGAGTGTCGCAGTAGAGGAATGGAGCTAGCTGGAGTGCTAGGATCCACTGCGGAGGGAGATGGAGGAAGGTGTCGACCTCCGCGTAGAGACGTGTCGGAGAAGGGGTTTGCGAGAGAAAGGGTTTGAAATGGTAAAGTGAAAACACGATGTTCATCGGCCAGTTAAAAAGGTAAAGTTGAGAATTTTCATTTTAAAAGAACACCCTTTAGATAAGAAATTTCTGAAATACCCCTATTTTTATCTTTAAATGTTTTAAGGCCTATGAGCTCAATTTTGAAGAATAAGGTTTAAGAAGAAACCATTTTTGCAATAAATAATATGATTAAATTATTTAAATGAATTCATATGTTTTAACCAAGCCTATTAATCTTACTCAATAAGTTCATTGGGCAAGATTGGGGAAAAATTAATCAAGTATTGAAAATAAACAAAGTACCATTTTTGAAGTAAAGCTTAGAGTCAGCCCCAATTTTTTTTAATTAAACAGTCTGATAAAGCATTTACTTTTTAACACAAGGAAACACGATATTCACACGTCAGAGTCCCTGGTTACTCAGTGTAGCTTATCTTTCTGTTTTCTTTTGAACAGAGATATCAGTCTTCATCATGACTAGATTTGCTGCATTTCATTGACGCAGGATCTAGTTTCTCTCAAGATGATGCCATTACTCTGAAATTATAGCAATATGGTTTTAGGAGACGTATTCTCTAGATGGCTTCAATTTAGGTGACTTGTTTAAGGACAATACAAGCTAACATTTCTTTAGCCAAAGAAGCCCTTTTACAATTATCTTTCAGAAGCTTAGGCAGTGGTTATTATCAAAGACTTTGAAGGACATTTTAACCGTATTAAGAGTGCAAGGTTGGTGCAGCTTAACACAATTATCAACCGAATTGAGGGTTATAAACATCAAACCATTTCTTTAACAGAGGTAGAATAGAATAACTTAGCCAAGGTTCTATGAAAGAATTAAAACTTTCTCAACTCCCCCTAAATTAATGATCGGTGACTAAGCAATGGTTCAGAAGCAAAAGATGTGATGAAGAAATGAAGAGGCAATGATAAAGTAGGGTGAGTAGACAGAATGACTCTCCTTTGGATCATATACCCTTGAGTGGCTGAGCAACAGTGTCGACACTTCCTATGAAGGTGTCGACACTTCTAATTAGCATTGGCCTTCATTCATATGTGCACTGGGGTAGCATCGACCTTAGTTCAGATGTGCATTGACCTTTATGAAGGTGTCAACCTGCTGATGGAGAACAGAAGCCCATTCTTTGGGCATTTCAAATGCATGTGTCGGCATATCACAAGAATGTATCGACCTGTTCAATACCCTTTTTTCAGCCAGTGTATCTGATTCTTATCCTTCTATGAGTGCTTCATTTTTGAAACACTTCTCTCAATTTATGATACCTGTGCCTCTGACTTTTTGATTTCAGGCAGTCATAAAAAAAATTTACCTTCTTGCTGCTAGTGAGAAGTGCTTTATTTAATGTTAAATCTTTAAACATGCTCATGCACTAAAGATTAATTATGCAAATCTTAATATGCAATTCTGACTCATGGTACTTGGCGGATGTCAGTCCTTCATGCATGGTGAGAGTTTCCTGACAGGCGTAGCCTGACTTTCCACAACTCAACATTTGAGAAACCATGTAGTCAGAGTATGATATGCAATTCAAAGCAATCAAAATGCACACAAGCTCCCCCTGAATGTGACCATCATTCATGAAACAATTCATTCAACCAATAGACCATTTCAAGATAAATTAGATAACTAGCAACCATCATAGCAAAGACAAGTATCTTGAGCATCAAAAATGAGTAAACAGCTCAAACCTGAGTTGATTGAGGTCTGCATAGACCTAGCTCTCTCCTTAAAATTGAAAACCTATCATTGCTTAAATGTTTTGTGAAAATGTCTGCAATCTGATTTTCTAAGTCAACAAAATGGAGCTCAAAATGATTTTTATGGACTTCATCCCTAATGAAATGATGCCTAATTTCTATATGATTAGTCCTAGAGTGCATGACTGGATTTTTTACAAGGTTTATAGCACTTGTGTTATCACACAAAATGGGAGCACATCCAAGATCTATTAGATAGTCTTGGAGTTGGTGTTTGATCCACAGCACTTGGGTGCCACAACTCTCTATAGTAACATATTCTATCTTTGCAGTGGAGAGGGTAACCGAGTGTTGTTTCTTGGAGGCCCAAGAAGCCAAACACCACTCAAGAATTGACAATAGCCACTAGTGCTCTTGCAATCCAGTTTGCAACCTACATAGTTTGCATCTGAATATGAAATAAGTGAATGCTCACAGGATGCAAGATACCATAATCCCAGATCTTGAGTGCCAGCAAGGTATCTAAAGATACGTTTGACAGCAGTCAAGTGGGACTCTCTAGGACTATATTGAAATCTAACACAAAGGCAAACACTAAACTGAATATCTAGTCTAGATGCAGTTAAATAAAGTAATGACTTGATCATACCTCTATACTTCTTTACATCTATAAGCGTACCTTGTTCATCTGCGTCTAGTGAAGTGGCAGTCCCCATTAGAGTTCCTAACGGTTTGCAGTTGGTCAGGTCAAATCTTTTCAGCAACTCTTTCACATATTTGGCTTGATTAATGAAACAGCCTTCATTGCTTTGATTTATCTGCAGGCCAAGAAAGAATTGAAGCTCACCCATAAGACTCATTTCAAACTCATTAGTCATGAGTTTAGCAAAATCCTCACACATTTGAGATTTTGTGGACCCAAACACTATATCATCTACATAAATCTGAACCAACATGATGTCCTTACCTTATTTTTAGTGAACAGTGTCTGGTCTACATTACCTCTTATGTAGCCTTATTTGGTGAGGAATGAGCTTAGTCTATCATACCAAGCTCTGGGTGCCTGCTTCAAGCCATATAGAGCCCTGTCCAGCTTATAAACATGGTCTTTAACATGTGAACATTCAAAACTAGGGGGTTGCTCTACATATACTTCTTCTTTTATTAAACCATTTAGAAAAGCACTCTTAACATCCATTTGCTGCAGTTTGATTTTATGAGAACATGCAAAAGCAAGTAAAATTCTAATGGCCTCTAATCTAGCTACAGGGGCAAAAGACTATTCGAAGTCTATGCCAAATTCTTGATTATACCCCTGAGCCACTAATCTGGCTTTATTTCTAATTATCTTACCATCTTCACTTAGTTTGTTCCTAAAGACCCATCTAGTTCCTATGATAGATTTCTCTTGGGGCCTAGGAACAAGATGTCACACATTGTTTCTTTCAAACTGGTTTAATTAATCGTGCATGGAATTTATCCAGTTGTCATCTTTTAAGGACTCTATAATATTTTTAGGCTAAGTTTGGGACATAAGAGCAAGTTGTTCAATTTCATTCATAATTCTAAAATGAGACCTAGTTTTATTTGGGACATGCAGATTACCTAAGATGTTTTCTAAAGGATGGTCTTTTAACACTCTTATATCAGTTTGAGTGTTACCTTGTTGACACCTGGAAAATGAACACGGGTGGAAGCACAATTGAAAAGAGGGTATGACCAACAGTGAAAGATCAATGATGAAGCTAGTCAACCATTCACCCGGCTAAAGCCCTTGTCGGCCAAAGCTGATGCCCGATGCCGATGTCATTCAGACGGCAGCGCCGATGAAGCCGCAGTCACTCGACTGATGAGACCTCCCAGCCCTTTAAGAAGAGCTGTACTACTGCTTCGTCCAAGAATCCACGGATGATATGTCAGGGTAAGCCAGATGTCAGCTTACTGATAGATGTAATATGAGATAAAGATGAAGCCGGCACCGGCAGATAAAGATTGTCAGGGCTCCTACAAAGTCAGAACAGAAGAGCAATCCTCTCCACAGATTACACACCCGGCCGAAGTCTGTCAGACTGAAGCTGATGTCCGGTCTTGTCACCGTTCAGATGACAATGCCGATGAAACATACCCGGTTTTTTCGTCATTCAGACGGCAGTACTGATTAAACCCCAGTTTGTTCACTGATTGAGCCTCAAGATGATCTCAACAAAGCTATGTCACTACTAAAGGGGCCGCTTTCGGTTCTGATAAAAGTCAATACAAAATAACTAAGGGAAGCCAAGGCAATTATGCGGCCTAAAAGTACTAAATGGGCCGGCCGATTGGGCTTCTGACCATGGCGCCGGGAACCTCAACGAAAGGCCGCTGGACGCGCCGGGAGCTGTGGCTAAGAAGCTGGCCACGCCGAATACCCTCCACCGAGAGAACAGAGGGATGAGAACTATAAAAGTAAACCCTCTTTGAAATGGGGGGGGATCGGAAGCCAGGCCATCGATCAAAAAGAAAGAAAAGAGAAGAGACCAGAGAGAGAGAGAGCCTCCTCCGCTGAAAAAGAAAGAGAGAAGAGACCCATCCCCAGGGAAGAAGCTCCAGGTGGGCATCCGGGGGAGGGAGAGGAGTCAATGCTCCGCCCTCCCCCATGTTTGTTTTCTCTTTTCTTCTGCTTCATGTGATTGTTCCAAGTTTTATCTTGATTCATGCAATGTAGCCGAGACATCTCGGCATCTGTCTGTTCCCCTTTCCCTCACTCTCTCCCTGTAATCGGTTTGAGTATTGGAATGGTGTTTCATATGGGTTTTCTCACCATGTGTCTTCCGTGATGGGCATCGCCAAACGAATGGATATATATGTATGATGGGTTATAGTTTGAGCCTGATTTTTGCTTCTTCTGAAGCCCTATTGCCCTTCCCTGTGTTATCTGTAAACCAGTAGCATGATGATCCGATTTGCCTATTTCTTTTCTCTGCTTCGTAGCACCATCAATGCTCACCCCAGAGCCCGGAATAGACTATCCCTTGGCTGCTGGGATGAAGCCGTGCTATGCAATGATCGAAGCTTGAGAAACTCCGGGGTTCTAAGCGCGCGTGCTTCATCCGTTGATGTCACCGAAGTCGCCTCTGGGTCAAGAGACAACCATCTCTTGGCTCCCAGGGTGACGAATGACCATATCAAGTGTGTCCCCAAGCTCTGCGTGATAATGGCGATGGACAGGGGCATTCAGACTTCGGCCTCCCAGATGCCTCTTGAACCCTAATACTCCCTTGAATTTTAGACCTAATCCAACTCAGAGTGGATGCCTTGAGCAGTTTAGAGCCCATAGAGTCCGTCAGTTTCTGCCCAAACCACCATTAAAACCAAAAACAGAGTACCGTAAAACCCTGAACCCCTCTCGGTGCCCTCACCATTTCGGCCCCCAGAACAGCGAAATAGGTGAACAGCCCTCGGCGCGGGTCTTTCCGTGCTGATTACCCCATTCTACCCGCGCCGAGAGCTTCCCTTTGGCCGGTTACCAGCGCCCAACAGTTGCTCTGAAGGACTCTTCCCGGCACGACAGTTTTGGCGCCGGGAACCCCCTCTTTGCAAGCCAAAAACCTACCTCAGGCCGTAAAACCCTTGCTACCACTGATAAACCCTACAAATATCCTTGTGAGCTGCTCAACATAATCCCACCTTCTGTCAAGGGATGCCTTGGGTCGTCACATGCACCTCGGGGACGACAACTAGTGGGAGCAACTCCCCTTTTTCTACGTGGTTTCTCGAACTCGATCGGCCTTTTAACCTTAGGACCAAGGAAGCTCTGCCACTGCATAAGCCTCTACGGTCTCAAAAGGGATATCAAGATATTGCTCCGAGCATATACGGGCGCCAGGCGTTCCGTACCCCTCTATTTTGGCTTTCACCCCGGCACTCCGTGGGTGATCGTTATCATTCCCTGGCAAATGTTAAGTCCAGGGGAGATGCTGTCAAAATTCTCCCAGGACCACGAAAGCCGACATTAAGCTGTCCTCGGGACTCTGTATGACACCGGTGACAGGGATTCTCTACGCCTTGGTCTTCCCGAATTCCTCCTCGATCCTGATGTTCCTATAAAGCCCAAGCCTAATCCAGTTCAACTTTGATGCCCTGATCTATTTTTGACCCCAAAGAAATCCTTCCCCTTGGCCTGAATCAATCAGAAGCCCAAAATAGAGTATCGTAAACCTTTGTTCTTATCTCGGCGCCTGTACAACTCTCGGCCCCGCAAACAGTGAACCGGATGAACAGCTCCCGGCGCCACTCCTTCAGGCGTCGAGAACCCCCAGGTACATCTCCTTCCCTGCGTGCCGGGAGCCCCCATACCCTGGCCTTCTTCCCTGCGCGCCGGGAACCCTCTTTGCATCCTCATGCGCCGGGAACCGCTCCCCGACATCTTCACCTCCGCGCCGAGACCCAACCTCAGCACGCCGGGAAGCCCGGGCCGAGAGCCTCATGGCCTTCTCAACCCTCCGCGCCGATTACCCCATTCTACCCGCGCCGAGACCCCCCTTTTTGCAGGAGCCTCATCGCGCCGGGAAGCCTGCGCCGTAAACTCCCTGGCTTGCCCCTTTTATCTTTGCGCGCCGGGAGCCCTGGCCTTCTTGGCTCTCTTGCCCTTTGCGCCGGGAACCCTGTCCTTTCATCTCTAGTCGTACCGAGAGCCTAACCTGCCATCATATGAGCCCAAATGTCCAGAGCTAATCCATTCAGGGATATCCATGGATCACCATATATGTCCCGGGGATAAATTCAAAGGGGGTCAGGCTCCCTTATGTTCCACCGTCCCGCATCGGATTTATGAGTAACCCCTTTAGCTCGGGAGGACTCTGCCATGGCATGAGTTCCGCCGGCTTCCCTAAGGGAATATCAAACATTGCCCCATGGCTGATATATATAGGTCGGGAGGTTTGACCTCTCTCTGTCTCTCGGCTTTCATCCCGGCATTCCGTGGGTGATAGCCTATTTCCCTCTGGGCGTAACCCAGATTAAGAGGAAAGGCTGTCGAAATACCGATCGAAGCTTTAAACCTATATCATGGTCATGGCTCTGCCTTTCCGTGGTGGACATCTTCTATCTCCTTGTTCCCACCAAGTATAACTATTTTGAACCGCCAATCACACGATCTAGTCTGTTTCTGTGGTTGATGTTATTATCTTACCCGCCTCCCTGGCCCTGGTAGGAAGTTTAAAATTAAGCATGTGAACATCTGTTCGCCTTACGAGGCCTCCTATTTTAGCGTTTAATCAAGGGTTGTCCTTCCTTAGAAGGACGTAATTAACGTCATAACGTTCATGGTATGACGGACTTCTAGTCCAGACACGATCACTCACAATCGACTGACCATGTCAGATCGAGCGCACAATGAAATCGTCACACATGTGACTGGCACGCCAATAAATCAATAAATAAATAAATCCATAAATAAACAAATAAAATAAATAAATAATAATAAAAATCCGCGTTCCACAAGTCTGGCACGCCCGGTGGGACTCAGTCTCCTTTCATCTTTACGCTAAAGTAGAGGCCCGGCGGGCCCCCCTGAAACTTCTGATTCTGTGTACTTTCCTTATTTCCAGGAATCTACAATGACAGCTGGAATCATGTCCGTTTGCTTCGACCAGCAGCCGATTGACATGCATGTGCGCGAAGGCTACCTGGCGGTACCCCTCGCATTTGGATCAATGCCGCCTGCCGTTGGGCTGCCCAACTGCTTGGGCGTCGTCTTCACTGACCTTCTACAGGTCGACGACAATGAGCAAGGCACTGCTGCAAGTGCCCCGGTGAAGATCACCGACCAGAAGAACATCCTACCGGAGAACACGGCCCCCACGGCCGTCGCCTGCTACGTCCATCATGTCCAGAAAAGGGACATGGTCCCCGTTGCTGCTCAGAAGGGGAGGAGGACCAACCGGAGGAGCCGGTATGTCACTGCTGACCGTTGTCTTTCCAACTCCGGAAAGACCATGATGATCGGAGGGATCCGGACGAACCTCAACGGCCGCCCGAGGGAGGTCAACCCGGACATGATCATCCCGCAAGTGCCCACTACCAACAGATTCCAAACTCTGGCCACCAGGCATGCCAACTGGGAGGCCGATGAGAGGAAGCCGCTGGCGCCCAAGCCAGCAAAATACAAACAGGTCTGGCGACCGAAGAAGATGCAGAGCTGGGCTCCAGCTCAAGATGAGGAGAAGCCTACCAATGATGCTGTTGCCCGCTTCAGGGCGGGAAGCCAAAGAAGAGAGGGAAAAGAAACAGGAAATGCTATTGCTGCTCACCCCAGAGCCTGGGGTAGGAGAGATGAAAGAAATGATGGAGAAAGGAAACTGACTGCTGCTCACCCCATGATGAGGGGTAGGAGACTTGAGAAGAAAGAAGACCTTGTTGTCACCCACCCCAGGGCCGGGGGCAGAAGATGGCAGAGAAAGAACCATGATGTTGCTGCCAACTGCTGCCGGAATGACGATGCGGGAATGTGTGAACCAGCCATGGTTGCCGTCCCAAGAAGATCGAGGGCCTGTGCCAGACAGGCCGACATCTTCAGATATTCCAAGGCCGAGCATTGGAATGCTCAGATAACAAGACTGGCCTATCAACAAAGAAGCCAGGAAAGACTGATGTTCCAACCTGAGCCGCAAAGGCACAACTCTGAAGAGACAAAGCAAGTAATCCAAGACTACTTCCACTACCTAGGGAGCTCTGCCCTAGGTCGACAAAGACTATCCCGTGCCTTGGGCACCAGGGATGATGAAGAAGAAGAAACCTTCCAAGAAATGATGATCGGAGCCTCCTCCTCCGATTCGAATGACTATGAAGAAGGCCTTAGGGCCAGATATAATGAAGAAGACCTGCACGGGGAAGAAGACAAAGAAAGAATATCGGTCTTTGACCGGCTCAGATATCCTGGCCAAATAAAAAGAAAGGTCTACAGGCGAAAAGGAAAGATGCAAATCTTCGCCTGCAACATGGCTGGACTGGCCAGGGGGCAAGATATACTACCAACTCAGCCAGATGAATTGCTCAGGCTGGCAACTAGACCTGGTCCTGTCACAAGAAGAGGCCAGGCCGCAAAGGATAAAATGAAAATTGATGATGAAGCCCGCAGGATTACCACTATGACAGTTAATGTGGTAACAGCGGAAGATGGAGATAACCCCTTCGTTGATGATGCTGAAGGGACTTCTGAAGATATACAAATCCCATCAACTATGGATCCCATGATCCAGATGATGTTCAGAAGATACCAGCAGGAGATCAACGCTCTCCGAAGACAGCTCAATGAGAGACATGGAGCTACATCAGTCTCAAAGCAAGCTGAACCTGCGGGGCAAACATCCAGCTCAGCAGAGACGGCTATCCCAGCTAACCCTCTCCTAGCTGATAAGGGCAAGACACCGAGCCAACCCGTTCCACAGCAAACAACAGCTCAGCCCTTTGTGTCTCAGACACAGCCTACCGCGCCCATCTTGCGCGCCACTGTGATGACAACTCCTCACAGCCAGCAACAAGCTCACTTCTTCCCAGAAGAGATAGATCCAGCTGTGGCCCACAAGCAGATGATTGAAAGAATTGTGGAAATGAAGCTGTCAGAAAAGACTGGTGGTGATGCGGGTACTTATGATGTGTACAGGGTACCCTATCCTCCCCAGTATGCTGCCAAGAAACTACCCCCAGGCGTCAGTAAGCCGCCGAAGTTTGAGAAATTTAATGGCCAAGGCTCCCCTAGGGAGCATATAGCCTACTACACTACAATCATGGGCGACCTAGCAGTCGATGAAGCTTATCTGCTCAAGTTCTTTGGCTCATCCCTCACTGGGTTGGCCTTCGAATGGTACTCAAGCTTGCCAGCTGGGTCAGTGGTTGATTGGCCTGATATGCAGAGAAAATTCCACGACAGATTTCATGTCACGGAAAGGGAGATCACGATAGCAGAGCTGTATGCAACTAGGCAGAAACAAGATGAGGCCGCACTGGACTACATCAAAAGATGGAGGAACTTAGCCATGAGATGCCGAAGGCCTCCTCATCAAGAAGATGCGGTGCAGATATGCAAGCAGAGCCTCAGGAGGGAGGTGCTAGAAAAAATGATCGGTGCAGATGTCAGAACATTTGACCGACTGAACAATATAATGGCAGAGGTCGAGACGTTCTTGTCCAAGCGTCCGACCGCCAATGTCCCCACCATGCCAAAGGGAAAATCCAATGAGCGACAGCCATCGCACTCTGAGGCCAACACCGTCGATTTCCGAACCTTCGAGCAACAGAAGGGGAAGAAGGGGGCAGATGAAGCTCCCCCGCTGGCAGATACAGCAGAAAGAAAAGATAAAGTCTCTCTGAGAGACAAGATGAGAAAAGCATATTCCTTCCCAAAGGATAAGACGGCCGCACTGTTCAACTGGGCATACAAGTTCAATAAGGTAACATTGCCTGAACCCAAAAGACCAGCAGATGCAGCAAAGAAAGATGATCCGCTGTTCTGTCCATTTCACCGTGTGCTGGGGCACGCAATTGAAGATTGTTATGTGTTCAAAGATATCATGGAAGGAATGGTCAAGAAAGGTGAGCTGCAGCTGGGAGATTACCAGGTAAAGCCGCCCCATCCACATGAGCCTCCACCCTGGAGAGTGGCTGCCAATGTGATCTCAGTCTACCAACAGCTGCCCAACGAAGCCGTTGAAGAATGCACCAAGCATACCTATGAAGCTTGCTTCCTCACCCCACAGAAGGATCAGGAAGGATGGCAGATGATACCCATAAAAAGTAGAAAGAAGACTCCTGCAGCTAGTACCAGCGGAGCAGTTGTCCGAGGTGTTACACCAAGGCCTGAGCCGCCTCTGATAAAGCCAATAGGGCATACAACTGAGACTGGACCAGTCATCCGGATCCCTACTCACAACCGGAGGAGACAAACCCCCCTCCCTACACATAAAGAAGTAAGCCCTGCAGCCAGGCGTCTGCATCAATATATTAATGAGCTTGATGAGTATGAGCAGAAGAAGCCCAAGCATCTGTTGATGAAAGACTGTATACTCTGGGAACAGCTCGAAGAATTGAAAATCAAAGAGCAGCCAGAGACAGAACAAGAAAAAGCTGAGAATGAGCCCTTCTGGGGGCAGGAGCCAGCAAGGCCAAGTTCCCAAAAGAAGAAGAAACGGCCCAAATCCAAGAAAGGAAAGAAGGTCACGACAGTACAATGTAACACTCTATCAGTACTCTTCTCCTTGCCCGGGGAGGATGATGAGCCGGAAGCATCCAACGCTCCGCTAGAAGCTAACCATGCCGAAGCCTCTATCTCGGCCCATGCAACACGTTCTGGGAGAAGATGGGGGCGCCCACCACCAGCCAACCATAATATCATGTTCAGAGGGGAGCAACCCTATAAATCCCGGAACCAGAGATACGAGGCGTCCAGGTTCCTCCCCCTGCCAGTCTGTACCAAGACAAAAAGAAGGCAGATGAAGCCCCTTCGTTCCTGGAGTTCTGTCCAGCTTAGAAAATGAGCAACCGGCTCATACTGCTCCAGATAAAAGCAATAAATGCTAGCAGACAGCGGCTGGAAAGCAGAAACAACATGAGGAGAATGAAGGGAGTAACCCTCTACCAAAACCAGGGGCAGTCGCTACAGAAGAAGCCTCCCGGGAGACCGATGAAGAAGATAAAATTGGGACTGGGCAGCCAAGGCCACAGGCACCACATGAACCTCCAAGACCCCGATGGGCAGAGGAGATGAGACTGTCTAATGTCCGGGTGGGCAGTCGAGTCATGAAAATGCTGAAGAAGCTCCCTACCAGATTCTCCATCTGGGAAATTCTCTCTCTGAGTGAAGAAGCTCGCCAAGCAATTGTGGATGCCCTGCAGTCTCCGGCACAATGTGAAGCACTCTTGACAGAGGTGAATGCTGGGCCATCAGTCACATTCACAGAGGATGATATGCTAATCCCAAATTCCGGCCATAATAGACCGCTATATATGAGGGGTTCCCTGAACTGTCAGCCGATGAGCAGAATACTGATAGATCCAGGGGCTGCTGTGAATATTCTCCCATACCGCATCTATCAGAAATATTACTTTGATCTGCAGCTCACCAAGGTCAGAGACATGAAAATTGCAGGATTCAACCAGAAATGTGAAACACCTCTCGGGGTGGCTGATTTCAATCTCACACTGGGCGACCTCACTACAGTGGTACGATTCTATGTAATCGACTCCAACACCACATATAAGGCCCTGCTGGGAAGACCGTGGCTGCACGAATATCAGATAGTGCCATCCACGCTACACCAATGCATAAAATATTGCCATGAAGGAAAAGAGGAAAGGGTGTTTGCAGACCTACATCCCTTCGAAGTGTTCGAGTGCCATATGCTCGATGCATGCTATTACACCGAGGTGTCACAAAGGGATAAAGGAAAAGAAACTGTGGTCAGCCAAGAAAAGCCGGCGACGAAAGCAAGAAATTGGTCTCCGCCGCCGCCAAAGGGCTACATTAAAAAGCATGGGGTGTCTCACATCTCTTATGCTGGTGATTTTGCTCGGATCACTCCTCCCGGCATACACCCAGATGATACTGAAGAAAAGATGAAAGAAAAATACACACAGGTGGAAGTTCCTCAGGGTCTAGTCAAGCCCATAGCCAGCACAAAATACCAGACATTGCTGCCCCTAAAGACTATGGAAATCCCTCGCTTCGGCGAACCCCCTATCATATTCTACACCGGGGAGGCAGTCGAAGAAGATGATCAAGATTGCATGGCCCCTGAAGAAGCTGTGAACCTGATGGTACCAATTACGGGCCTGGATTATACTACCCAACGGGTTTCACAAATGTTCTCCAAGATGCAAATGCCATCGATACAGCCTGCTGCTCAGAAGAAAGCATTCAAAGAGTTATGGGATCCGCCTCGAGATAGCAAGGAGCTGAGGAAGATCACACAGCACCCGGGACTGGGTTATACCCTGCAAGAATGCTATGAAGCCGAGGTGGATGTCATCTCAGCCTTCTACCCGAATGAAGATTCCCCAGAAGTAGGGTATGATCAATACCCCTTTGAAGATGAAGAGATTATGTATCAATCCATAACAGACAATGAAGCCCAAGACAACCAGCCGGAGGCAAGGATGTCTGATGAGACCAAGAAGGGTTGGTGCTGGGAGAATCCGTCCTGCAAAGAGGATCTGTTCGAGGCCGAAGCACAATTTGACTCCGGAACCCCGGATGAAGACCAAGTAGCCAGAGAGCTGCAAGAGTGCCTGGAGTTTGGGCGCATTCTAGAAGAGTTCCGAGCTCTACATAATGATGACCTCTCAGGGGAGCCCACATCAGAAGAGCCTCTAAACACGGAAGACTCCACTTCGAAGTTTTCCGCTGAGCCAGTCACGTCCTCGGGGCAGACTGGACAGAATTCGGCCATATTGGCCTTATACGATGCACCAGCATCTGCTGATGATCAGTGTGATGAAGCAGAAAATCATGAGAATGAAGAAGATTATATCCCGGGAGGCTTTATTGATTTGCAAGAAGCCCCACCCGAAGTTGAGGACGGAGGCCAGGCCACCATCGATGAGCTGATAGAGGTGAATCTGGGGTCAGCAGATGAGCCAAAGCCTACGTTCCTCAGTGCATTGTTGGAGCCAGCTGTCAAAGAACAGTATATTCAGTTTCTGAAAGAATTCCGAGACTGCTTCGCATGGACATATGATGAGATGCCAGGACTGAGTTCCGATGTGGCACAGCACCGATTGGCGATAAACCCAGAGGCAAGCCCTGTGAAGCAGCCTTCCAGGAGAATGCGCCCCGAACTGATAAATCAGATCAACAAAGAAGTCGACAAGCTGATCGATGTGGGCTTTGTTGAAGAGAACCAATATACTACATGGCTGGCCAATATAGTGCCCGTGAAGAAGAAAAAAGGGCAGATCAAAATATGTGTAGATTTCAGGGACCTGAATAAGGCTTGCCCGAAAGATGATTTTCCAGTGCCAATCACTGAAGTAATGATCGATGCAACCACTGGCCATGAAGCCCTGTCATTCATGGATGGGTCATCCGGATACAACCAGATCTGGATTGCTGAAGAAGACAGAGTGCATACTGCATTTCACACCCCGAAGGGGATATTTCACTACAAAAGGATGCCGTTCGGCCTCAAGAATGCCGGCGCTACTTATCAAAGAGCTATGACAAAGATCTTTGATGATTTACTCTTCAAGAAAGTGGAGTGCTACATCGATGACCTGGTGGTGAAAACCAGCAGAAGAGAAGATCATCTGCAAGATCTGAGGATAGTGTTCCAGAGGCTGCGCAGATATGAACTCAAGATGAATCCTATGAAATGTGCCTTCGGCATGTCCAGTGGAAAATTCCTTGGGTTCATTGTCAGTCATAGGGGCATTGAGATCGACCCATCTAAGATTAAAGCTATC
Source organism: Amorphophallus konjac (assembly GCA_022559845.1). Classification (NCBI taxonomy): domain Eukaryota; kingdom Viridiplantae; phylum Streptophyta; class Magnoliopsida; order Alismatales; family Araceae; genus Amorphophallus; species Amorphophallus konjac. The sequence continues at coordinate 197,089,674 of CM040127.1, read as the reverse complement.
TAGGAGCTCCCTCCACCAAGGAATCTCCACGAGCTGAGATCTCTACAAGGGCGTTTGGCTTACATCCGACGATTCATATCAAATCTGTCGGGGAGATGCCACCCTTTTCACAAGCTCATGATGAAAGATGTACCGTTCCTCTGGGACGAGGGCTGTCAGGAAGCTTTTGAGAAGCTGAAGGAATATCTCAAGACCCCTCCAGTACTGGGGGCACCTATTATGGGCAAGCCCCTGATACTATACATTGCAGCCACACACTGTTCCCTGGGGGCAATGCTAGCACAGATAAATGAAGAAGGCAAAGAGCAGGCTCTATACTACCTGAGTCGGAGGCTGATTAGAACTGAAGAAAGCTACACCTATATAGAAAAGACATGCTTGGCACTAGTCTTTGCCGTTAAAAAGCTCTGGCACTATATGCTGTCACACGAAATCAGATTGATATCTGCAGCAGATCCGCTCAAATACATATTAACTCAGCCAGTACTGAAAGGCCGGTTGGGCAAATGGGCAGTAATTCTGATGGAATTCGATATCACATATATACCCCAGAGGGCAATAAAAGGACAGGCCGTGGCCGATTTCTTCGCAGAGCATCCTGCGCCAGAGAATGATATGTTGGGGACTGAGTTACCCGATGATGAGACACTAGAAGCCTGCCAGGCTCAGTCAACTATGTGGCAGCTATTCTTTGATGGAGCATCTAGAACAGAGACGGACTCCGATGGAAAGACCAGAATACGGGCCGGAGCCGGTACTGTGCTAAGATCGCCAGAGGGGGAGGTTGTGCATACTTCCTGTTCTATAAACAAGCCCTGCACTAATAATGAAGCCGAGTATGAAGCTCTGATAATCGGGTTGCACATCAGCCTCAACATGGGCATCCAGATGCTTCAGGTATTCGGGGATTCAATGTTGATAATAAAGCAAATACAAGGTGAGTTCGAAGTGCGAAAGCCGGAGTTGAACCCCTACCACCAAAAAGCTGTGCGCCTCATGGCGAAATTCTATCATATTGAGCTCAAGCATGTGGGCCGTGCACATAATGCCCAGGCTGATGCATTGGCAAAGCTAGCCAGCTCAATAGCAGTCCCACCGGATGAGACACTGAACATTGTTGTTATAAATCGGCGGCAAGTCCCCAGCATGCTAGAAGGCTGCCCCGAAGAAAATGAAGTCGCCACGATCAGTACAGAACATGCATCTGATTGGAGACAGCACCTGCTACAATGGTTTTTACACCAACAGCTGCCACAGAAAAGAGAAGAAAAGATGAAACTTCTAAGGATCAAAGATTCTTATGAATTCAGAAATGGAACTCTGTTCCGAATAATGGCAGATGCACGCAAGAAGATTTTGCTCCGCTGCCTGTCCATTGAGGAAGCTTGGCAAGCAATGAAAGAAATACATGCTGGGACGGCGAGTGCTCACCAAGCTGGCCCTAAGATGAAGATAGAAATCAAGAAGCTGGGCTACTATTGGCCCACTATGTTTGAAGATTGCTGCAAGTTTGCGAAGTCATGTCAGAAATGTCAGGAGCATGCTGTTGTGCCTAGAAGGCCACCTGCCGTTCTGCACCCTACAGTCCCTAGCTGGCCGTTTGCACAATGGGGAACTGATGTAGTCGGCCCACTACCGACCTCCTCAGCCGGACATAAGTACATACTGGCAATAACAGATTACTTCTCTCGATAGGCGGAAGCTATAGCATTACGAGAAGTGACTGGTGAGCTGGTTGCCAGATTCATCAAACAGAACATTATCTTCAGGTTTGGGATCCCCAGTCGAATAATATCTGATAATGGAAGTCATTTCAGAAATCAAAAGATCTATCGGCTTGCCGAGAAGTATAAGATCGAGTGGAGGACTTCCACTATTTACAATCCACAGGCAAATGGATTGACAGAAGCCTTCAACAAAACGTTATGCACTTTGTTGGCTAAAGTCGTCAGTTCTAATAAGAAGGACTGGGAAGAAAAGATGTATGAAGCTCTATGGGCATACCGCACTTTCTTCAAGACACCTACAGGGTGCTCGCCATACTCACTGGTATACGGCTCAGAGGCAGTAGTTCCACTAGAGCTGGAAGTCCCGTCACTCAGGGTGGCAGTCCAATATGACCTGGCCCGTGGTGAACAAACCAATGCAGAAAGAAGATTACAAGAATTGGCTGAATTGGAAGGGAAGCGCCTCCAAGCTCAGAAGAATATCCAGATGTACCAGGCCCGCATGGCCACTGCATTCAACAAACTCGTGAAAGGACAAGAATTTAAGAAAGGTGACCTCGTCATGGTCAAGAAAAGAGAAGTTATGGCGTCCAACCCAAAAGGGAAGCTGAATCCTAATTGGGAAGGTCCTTATGTGATATATAGGGTCTACGAAGGAGGGTCCTACATGGTTGTTAACCACCGAGGGGAAATCCAATTCTCACCACTCAACGGTAGACACCTAAAGCTGTATCATGCCGCCCAACCAATATTCCCCGAGTAATCAGGCTAAAAGTCACCCATTTCCTTGGTCTAGCGACACTCTGTCCTAACCAAGCTACCCTCCTTCCTTGGTCTAGCGGCACTCTGCCCTAACCGAGCTACCATTTTCCTTGGTCTAGCGGCACTCCGCCCTAACCAAGCTACCCTTCTTCCTTGGTCTAGCGGCACTCTGCCCTAACCGAGCTACCCTTTTCCTTGGTCTAGCGGCACTCCGCCCTAACCAAGATACCCTTCTTCCTTGGTCTAGCGGCACTCTGCCCTAACCGAGCTACCCTTTTCCTTGGTCTAGCGGCACTCCGCCCTAACCAAGCTACCCTTCTTCCTTGGTCTAGCGGCACTCCGCCCTAGCCGAGCCATCCCTTATCATGATCTAATGACAGTCCGACTTGTTACCCTCCCAAAAAGAGGGGAAGAGAGAATAAAAGAATGAAAATAAATAAAAATGGGGTTAAAAATAGAGATACCCTGCCGGTCTTGTTCAGGTTTTCCAAGCAAGGGCAAAAATGGCTAAAACCCAGCTGTGGTGAAAACCCGAAAGGGCACTGCAGGCAAAATCGGGTACCCCGCCACGTGAAAACCCGAAAGGGCACGTGGGCAAAAGTAAGAGGGGGCTGGCTCCGGTGAAAACCCGAAAGGGCGCTTGGGCCAGTAATATGGTGATCCTAAAGAAACCTCACCTCCCGTCATAAACTTCTCGTCGATCGGCCGGCACCTTGTCCGATCAATGATAAAACCCACCCGGTTCAGACCCTACGTCTGTCCTGATAACACCCTCATACCTTGCCAAAGTCCCACCATGGTGAAACCTGCTTTGATCGATTGACGCACTGCCCGGTCAATGATGAAACCTATCGGCTTAGACCTTACGTCTATCCCGATGAAACCTATGAAATCCCTGCATTGGTATAAACCCAATACCGATGATGAAACCTGCTGTTGATTGATTGGCACATTACCCGATCAGCGATGAAACCTATCTAGTTTAGACCCTACGTCTATCCTGATGAAATCCATGATATCCTTGCATTGGTATAAACCCAATACCGATGATGAAACCCATCTTTGGTCGACAGGGCACCCTGCCCGATCGGCGAAGAAACCTGTTCGGTCTACATCTTACATCTGTTCCGACTAGAGCTGCGTGTCTCGCTATGTCCCACCATGATGAAATCTGCTGCTGATTAATGGGCACACTCGCCCGAGCAGCAATGAAACCTATCCGGCTTAGACCTTACGTCTATCCCGATGAAACCCATGAAACCTTTGCATTGGTATAAACCCAATACCGATGATGAAACCTGCTGTTGATCGATTGGCACCCTGCCCGATCAGTAATAAAACCAGCCCAGGGTAGACCTTACGTCTATTCTGATGAAGATTCATAAGATCCTTGCATTGGTATAAACTCAATACCGATGATGAAACCCACCTTTGATCAATGGGCACCCTGCCCGATCAACAAAGAAACCTGTCCTATGAAATTTGCATATCCCTTTACGTCCCGCCGTGATGAAACCTACCATTGGTCGATCGGCACCCTGCCCGATCAATGATAAAACCAGCCCAGTGCAGACCTTACGTCTACCCTGATGAAACCTATAAAATCCTTGCGTCGATATATACCCAATACCGATGATAAGAGCATGCACTAATGAAGCAGCACATCGCCTGATCCGTGCTGAAGTCCCGATTCAGGAAACATATGTATATATATAATAAAAAATGGGGTTAAAAATAGAGATACCCCGCCAGACTTGTTCGGACATCCCGGATAAGGGTAAAAATGGCCAAAAACCCAGCTGTGGTGAAAACCTGAAAGGGCACCGCAGGCAAAATCGGGTACCCCGCCACGTGAAAACCCGAAAGGGCGCGTGGGCAAAAGCAAGAGGGGGCTGGCTCCGGTGAAAACTCGAAAGGGCACTTGGGTCAGTAATGTGGTAATTTAAAAGTTCCATGCCAACCGGCACGCTACCTTTACCTCCCCTTCACTGATGAAGCCTTTCGTCGGTCATCTGGCTCTATGCCCCACCGATGATAAAGCCTTCCAGGGGTGGACCTTACGTCTACCCTGATGAAACCTACATACCCACTTTCAAACGTCCCACTGACAATGAAACCCATCACCATCCTGATGAAGCCTGTCCAGCTCAAACCTCACGTCTGTCCTGATGAAGCCTACGCATTTCTTGGCAAGCCCCACATGCGATAAAACCTGTTGGAATAGACCTTACGTCTATCCTGACGAGACCAACACCTTCACATACGTCCCACCGTCGATCGATTGGCATCCTGCCTGATCAATGATGAAACCTTGTCCAGTTTAGACCTTTCGTCTATTCTGATGAAACTTATAAATCCCTTTGCATCGATATAAACCCAATATTGATGATGAAGCCAACCGTTGATCGATTGGCATCCTGCCCGATCAATGATGAAACCTTATCCAGTTTAGACCTTTCGTCTATTCTGATGAAACTTATGAAATCTCCTTGCATCGATATAAACCCAACATCGATGACGAAATCAATTGTTGATCGACCGGCACCTCGCCCGATCAATGATGAAACCCTACCCAGTTTAGACCTTTCGTCTATACTGATGAAACTTATAAAACCCTTTGCTTCGATATAAACCCAATATCGATGATGAAACCAACTATTGATCGACTGGCATTTCGCCCGATCAATGATAAAGCCCTGTCCAGTTCAGACCCTACGTCTGTTCTGATGAAAACTATGCCCCCTTCAAATGTCCCACCTGCCATAACCTCTACCCAGTCTAGACTTTCCGTCTATTTTGACGAAACCCCTTCTTTCACATTCCTGCAAATTGTCTCCCTCATAGCATATATTGCCAAGAGGGACGTTTGCTGATACCAACACAATCCGGTTTAAGCACCTCTTCGGATGCCCGTCACGCGATGGAGCGAGTTCCCCATCCTTTCTCTGAAGGGGTGGACGCTCTCCTGCTAGATACGAGCCATTCACATGAGGGGTTGCTAAAACCACTACCCTACTTCCCCGAAGTGATGAAACCACATGGTAAACAAGATGGATACACACGAAGCCAAAAGATTTCTTTTCATTACGAAGTGAGTACATAAGGGGCCCGAGGGGACGCTGTGTCACAAAAAAAAAGGGAGAGAAAGAGATGGGAAGAGAAGAAAGAAAAGAAAAGAAAGTGAAGATAATTCATGGCCGCCGAAAGATATCTTCAAAGGCCAGAAGACCAACATAGGGGGCGGCTCCTAACTCATGAAGGCGCGCTTCCTCCTCCTGAAGCCTCATGGACAGGTCCTGGAAAGACATCACCCGACCCTCCAGTAAAGCCACCTCCTCGGTGGACTGTGGCCGAATAGAAGATAATTGCTACAGCTCGGCCCGAAGTTCAGTGAGTTCCACCTCCAAAACGGCTACCCGTTTCTGGATAGCCTCCTCCCGCTGAATAATGCTCTGTAGCTCGGCCTGGCGTTCATCAAGTGTCAGCGTTAGCTTTTCCACCTCGGATTTGCATTCCGACCTCTGCAACTTCAACGCCGTCAGCCTGTCAACCATGATCCGTGCTAGGAAGTCTCTCCGATGCACGAATTTCAACAAAAGCAAGACCCGCTGAGCCCATGTGTCCAAAGGGCAGCCCATGGCTTGCAGGCCAGCGGTGAGGCGATTGGCGATTTCCTTCAGCTGTAGATATGTCAAGCCAGGCTGAGACTCTACTAGCTGGCGTAACATGTCCAGATGCTGCCAGACGAAGCTGTCAGGAGAAGTAAAGCCAAAGGAAGCAGATGCGACGACTTCAAAGGTCACCTCTCCGTCAATATCTGCCCATAGTCCAATGCCCGCTTGGGAGGATGAAGAATGTAAATCTGCCGGAAGAGCTAGCCGGTATCTCTCTGTACTCCCCTGCTGGGCTGAAGACTCCTCCTCTGCTACTGCCTCGGGAGCTACACCTTGAACATCCGCGGGAAGAGAATCAATGAATAATGGAGTTATCTCTGTAATGGAGGCTGCACCTTCAGCTGCTCTTTCTGGTGATGGGGACACAGGTGCCTTAGACTGTGCAGGCAGGAATTCGGACTCTGTAGCCACTATGGCAGGAATTGCTAACTCGGGCGCGATTGACATTACTGCAGCCGGTATGAAAGTGGAGCTCCTGGCCGGATCTGCTTCGGCTCTAAGATCTGAAGCCCTGGCAGGGATGACACTTTCTTCTGCAGCCCCCAAGTCTAATGATGCCAAGTCTGTCGAGGACTGTATCCGCACTGGCACAGGGCGAATGATCTCAGGAGCCCCCGTGCAAGTTAAAGGCAGAAAAGGAACAATAGCCCAATCTACAAGGGAAATGTCCATGAAGGATGTGGAGGTGGCCAAGGTAGCAGCGACAATACTCTGAGACCAAAGCAAAGCGACCTTCAGCACTAAATAAAAGAAACAAATGAAGCAGCATACATGAAGAACAACCCACCTTTGAAGCAGGGTCCGCACCCTCAAAATGGGGCGAAAGAGAAGAAAGCTCCGTGGCCGAAATGGCGAGTGGTGGAGTTATGTCAATCTCAGTATCGAGCCCGGCAAAATCCTCCTGAAATTCTTCCTCAGAGGATAACACTAATAGTTCGGCGGGTCGAAGAGACGGAACACCTTTCGCAAGTGCAGGAGGGGCTTCTGACTTGGCAATACCTTCCCCTTCGCTGCTGCTGAAATCTACTTCCTCCTCATGGGAGATGACCTGGGAGCTGCCCGAAGATATTTCCACACTAGCTATATGCTGGGCCGGCACCTCTAAAGCATGGCGGGATGTAGATCGAGTGATTATGCGTCTGGCCGGAATAGTACTCTACTTTGGCCGGGTCTTGTGACCCTCCTGTGGTCGAGGCAGCTCTTCCGTCATCATCATGGCCTCAGCTTTCTCCCCGACTGCCACTGCTACAAGAAAAGAAAACTTCTGAGAAGTATAGCAAAAAAAACAACGGAAGTATGAAACAAATGGAAAAAGCACATTTACCCTCCTCCTCGCCAACCGGGGTGGGAGAAGGCAATCTTGTGTCCGTCTCCACAGGCGCTTCAACCTGCTCCTGGGCTGTATCAGATAAAAAGAAGCTCAGCCTCAAAGAACTCCCTAGGAGATTGGTCAAGACGACAAAGGAAGTTCCAGCTACAAGCTATCACCGTCACCTTCGGCAGATGCCTGTGCGGCCTCCCTCTGAGATGCGAATGCGTCAAATGAAGGGATATCCGGAAGAGGGGTTCCAGCTTCCTTCGCAGTCGAAGCCGACTTCCGGGTCCGAGCAACCTTGGCCTTCTTGGCCTTGGTGACAGCAACCTTCACCACAGAAGGCTTCCTCTTCTTGCCCGGAGGCAGGGGAGTGGTCGTAGGTGCTGCTTCAGGAATTTCAAAGTGGGCAGGTTTCTCAGCTTGAGCAATTATCTTCCTGTAAAGCCCCTGCCGTTTTATGTCTGGTCTATCTGTGCGAGACACGAGAAAGACAGTCATAGTCAACATATGCAAAACATGACAATAAGAAGAAAGAAGCCATGATCAAACAAACAAGGAGCACACCTGCTGGGCCGTCGTAAAATGTGGAAATCGGCCAATACATATAAGCTACCTCCTTTGATCGGGAGGCGACCTCCTTCACGAGCCAGCATACATCGCCAATAGTCTGACACTTCTCCATCAGGGCGGCCAAGTCCTTATGGCCATGGAAATCAAGGCAATGAAATAGGCCGAGGTAATCTATGCACCAGGCGTCAACATAATGGAAAGAAACAAAAAGCTGCTTATTTAGAATGACAGCTACCGGGCTCTCCACTGTCAGCCCGTGGACATTTAACAGTACAAAAAGCCAGGAGGTGTGCTGATAATATGACTGGGTGCGGTCCTCCCTCCGCACAAAGGCCCTGTAAGGATGAAACCTGTCTGCCGGACCCCTCCAAGAAGTAGCCTTCGAGAGTGGTTCCTCCGAGGGGAATGGATACTGCACCTCCAAATGAGTGTCCCCTATGTGACCCAGCTGTCTCAAGTCTTTGGGGAAAGTGTCTACATCAACTTCAGAAAAGACAGGAGTGGGTAGTTCCGCACCCGCCTCGTTCAAAGACCGACGGGCAGCGATATAAGCTTCTGCCTCCCTCTGGTGCTGGGAATAAAGCCTCCTCAGATGGACCTCGTCAATGTCAAATACAGGCCCTGATTGCCGCTTCAAAAAGGAGCGCTCGGCCACATCCCAGAAAGCGCCTCTGCCATCTTTATAAAAATTGGTGCGTATGTTCCACCACTTGATATAGTCTGATGAGACCCGAGGGAGACGATTGGAGACAGTCGGGACCCTGAAAGTTGTGTCTTCCCGACGATGAAAGAAATCCCACCATACCCGACCGTCGCCGGCAATACTAGACCCGTGCTTGGCCCGGCTCTCCAGAGGAAACTGAGCAGCCGATGGAGGGATATGCTGGTCGTAACCAAAATTTCTGCCAAAGCGGAAGGGATAATAGGGCTCCAAAATGAGCAGGCCCCCCTTCCTGAAAACTAATACACTAGGCCGTATGGCCATGGCCCACCTCACCAATTCTGGTTCTAAAAGAGGCCGGGTGGCGGCGACCCCCGAAACAGGATGGACATAAGCCTCCACCTCCTCCATTTTGCACTCCCTCTGAGGGTCCACCAAGGGAGCTGAACCTGCTGCCAAGCTCCAAAAGTGAATGCTGCCAGGTGCGTCTACAGGCACTCTTATTAGCCTACCCCTCATCTTGAACAGCTGTTCTGAGAAAGGACCAGGTTCAGCGCTAGCGAACTCAATCATACGAGGGAGCAGTGTGTCTGACTGCAAAGTTCTCGGGGCCAGCTCAGGGAAAATGCTGCAAACCCAGGCATTGAAGAAATGAAAGGGACCCACGGTCCTCGAAGAGCGGGGAGTCCGATGTCTATGCAGGTCCCCCAAGGATTTGTAAACTAAACACAAAGCCACTGGGCACAGAGACAATCGCATTCCCCAAGCCATCTGGCAGGCCGGATATATAGCCTCTGGTCTAATAATCGTCTCGTCCCCTTGAGGGAGAGCGAAAGTGCATAGCCAGAAAGTCAAATAGGCTGCACAATGGGTGATGGGATCAACCCCTGCTGGGTTCGGGCCATCCGCGTCTGTCCGGCACAATGAAGCTGGCAGTGCTGACTTGTAACGGGGGGCCCTGACCTGTTTACCGGAAGTCAGCCCTACGGAAGGAAAGTCTGCGTACCTCAAGGGACCCCCGAAGAAATATTGTATCCACTGCCCCACACGGACTCTCAGTCGGCTGCTCTTTTCCCGGGCTTGATAGCCTTTGGAGGACCCCCTACTGTAAGCCAAACAGATTACGGGTAAGCTTTCATCAGATATCGGTATGCATAACCGAAAGAATAGCTGCCCTCTCCATTAGAGGCGTCCTTGATGGAATCGTCCAGGCAGACCTCCTCATATGGCTCCCCGTCCATGGGTAGGCCAGAAAGCTACGATAAACTCCAGAGGTCGAGGGATGTCTCGCCTTCCGCTGTATAGAATGTATTGAACTCCGGGCAGAACACTTCAAGCATGCCGCAACACAATCCCCGAGAGACGGGATAGCGGAGCCTGGAGGCAAATACACTGTGGTATACCCCAGCTCTAACCAATAGAGGGGCATACTCCTTCAAAACATATTCTGTGAACTCCACTGCTCCAACCCTAAAAAGATGGGCATCTGTCAATTTGGCATCTCCAAACCAGCCGGCAGCCAGCTGATATTTAAACTGAACGGCCAGGCAGTTAAGAACAAATGGCTCATCTCTATAACCCCACTTCGCAGGCGCCAAAAAGAGTCTGAATGAGGTCTTCTCTCGGTGGACACGGCTAGTGGTATGGTCCCACCTTGCAGGGGTGAATTCTGGGGCCCGGGTCAGCATCTTCTTCTCGGGTTCTAAATCGGAAATGCCCAGCACAGCATTCCAGTCCCTCTGTTCACCTGGGAGATATATGGCTCAGGCTCGATAGACAGAGCCCTTCATGCTGTCTCTATCGGAAAGTATTGCCGCTTCCACGGAACGGGCAATGAGAGCATCCCGCATTCCGCGTATGGTGAAAGTCCGAACAAACGGCAGCAAATGACGATCCTTCGGCAAGTCCGGGAGCTCTCATGACTTCGGTACCTTCCAGGGAAGAATAAACTTCAGCGGTCGATACGGTGTCAGTTTCAGAATCGGAAGATTCGTCGACACTAGCAATCTGGTCATAGCCAAAGCTCAGGCTGTATACGTTCAACCAGTTGACTTTGGCCCGAGATATGTCTGGCTGAGCCGATGAACTTGTTCCAATAGCACCGGAAGATGCAACAGCAGAACTGGAAGCCATGTCAGCACCTGCAGTCAGAAAAAGACAAGAAAAGAAGCATCAGAAAGATGAATGGGCATGAAACAACAAGACAAACAAATTCTCAAAAATTTCGACAGCATCTCCTCTTGTCTGAGGTATGCCCAAAAAAGAATAGGGAGTCACCCACCAAGAGGGAGTGATCCCGAGCATAAAATGAGACTCAATCCCATATATATAGCGGACCTACCCCGAAAAATTGGCAAAAAGGGGGGGGGGGGGGAAATGACGCTCCCGGGGGGGAAACTCACAGCTCACCGCCACCGCCGAGATGAAGAGAGAGAAGGAGAGGTAAGAAATGAGGGTAAAAAGCCCTCTCGCAGGGTTAAAAAGAAGAGGAGGAGGGGCTTCTAGGCGCGAAGAAATGCGCGCCGGTAACCCCCCCTTCACCAAAGAAAAAGGCGCGCCGAGAGCGGCATGCGCCGAGAACCCCCTAAGGCCATGGGCGCGCCGAGAAGCAACCGCCGAAAAGCCCTCGCCCCGGGAAGCCCGGCGAGCATGAGCGCGCCGAGAAGCCCCTGCCGAGACGGCCGCACCGACAACGGTCATGCCGAGAGCGCCATGCCGAGAAGTCCAAGGCAATGCCTAAAATCTCCAAACGGTGACAATGAAGTCAGAAAATGCAGAGACGAAAACATGAAAGTGAAAGATGGATATGCAGAAGGTTACTACAGCAACATGATCAAGCTGAAGGACAATGTCAAGGATAAAACTGAGGAATATACCCTCGAATGATGAAAGTCACCCGCAGGCCCCGTGCCGCTTATTCTGCGCTTACGCTGCCCGCAGGTGGGGGGCATTTGTTGACACCTGGAAAATGAACAAGGGTGGAAGCACAATTGAAAAGAGGGTCTGACCAACAGTGAAAGATCAATGATGAAGCTCGTCAACCATTCACCCGGCTAAAGCCCTTGTCGGCCAAAGTTTGACGCGGGACGGGACTGACAAATGGACTAAACCTATGATGAAGACCAAGTGCGGCCAGCACTCACACGTGACAAGGCAAGCCGAGTGATCGACCTCCGTACTATTCCTCCGAAGAGAGGCGTCTCTCAACAAGAAACCCAAGTCCACGGTCGTCCCTATGAGGGAAGCGAGTGGATCAAAGCGGCAAAGGAGCCGACGCGCAACTATAGGAGTCTAGTCCGAGCTCGGTGCTCGACTAGGGCCACGGAATGGGATACTCTCACTCACGATCTCGCGGTGTTGAATGCTAGCTAGGATCCCTACACTCTCACGCGGCATACAAGATCACATACTAGTACAGCAAACTGCCAAGGAGGGGGAGCGTCGCACGTACCTCCACGCCTAGGCGTGGGGAAGGAACCCCGGCCGAGACCGACAACCCCGATACACACAATGAAAGAATAGGTACAAGCCAGCAATGGTGCCCACTCCTCGCAGGGAGATAACAGGCTACAACAATTCCATTCGGGGCGGCCGATACACGGGCTGACGGGCAGCACTCGGTGAAGGGTTGGCCACGAGGAGGGTCCGGATGACGATCGGCAGAATCGCAGCAACGCGCGACTCGGTGGTAAACGTTCCCACGAATGGATCCGGAGTCCGATTGGGGCGCCGTCAGCAAGGGCGCGTAGTTAGGTCGCAGGAGGAAGCCTCGGCCAAAAGGCGTGCTCAGATTCCGTCCGTGGAAGCCATGGCCGCACCTGCAAGTGGGGACAAGGAATCTGCTCCCAGAACTGCGCTGTCGAGCGGGGAAAATGGTAACTCACTGCTCCGGTAGGCGAACGAGGCCCCGCTTGTGGGAGGACGTCGGGGACGCAGAGCAGCAGGTCCGGACCAAAGAGCTCGATCAGATCTGGTCGTGGTTGGACGCTGTGAACTTTGGAAATCGCCGGTTGTCCTGGCACCGGGTGGACTGGGCAGACCTGCGCGACCTCACGGGAACGGACGCCACGAACAGCTCGGACGTCAGAACGAGACGAGGTTGGCGGCGTTGGAAAGAGGACGACGAGAGGTACAAACCCTAAAGAAATCAGCTCCAAACTCGGAGTTTTCCGTCCTGTGGGATTTTCGCAAGAAGGAGGGTGGATCTGGGCGCGCAGAGAGGGAGGCTCCTGCGCTAGCTCACGAGAAAACTCGCCACGGGTGGTGCCGACCTCGGATCGAGGCGAAACCAAAGCCCACGCGCTGCCGACTCGTAGAAGTATCCACCAAAAAAAGGAGGGGCTCGGATTCGACCCGCACCAGATGGGGACGCCGCTGCAACTCGGGGCCAAATCTGGAACACGCGAACTCGAACCGGAGATGAAGTAGAATGGAGGAAGAACCTCGGCGTCGCACCGAGGGGATGGGGAGTCGTACCCCGAGGTTGCTCCCGTCGCAGGAGCAGAGGAGGAAGAGAGGGTCGCCCTCTCCAAGGCAAATGGCTGCTCAATCAATATTTCATGTATTCATTAATTCCCTAAAGAAAATACAAGAGATCTTTTATATGGGGAGGGGAAATGCTAGGTTTGAAACCCTAGCCACAAGGGAAAGGGGGAATGCGCAATGGGCTAGGGGGGAAAGGGGTGCGCACCACTCCTAGAATCTAGGAGTGGATTGGGGGATGGGGGCGGCCAAAGGAGGGAGGGGGGGTGACCGAAAGGGGAAGGAAAAGGGGGGGGGCGCACTCCACTCCTACAAAGTAGGAGTGGGGGCGGCTGCCACCTCTTCCTCTTGGAAGAGATGAAGGGGGGGCGCCCAAAACCCTAATCCACAAGGGGGGGGGGGGCGCAAATCCCAATGGGCCAACCATGTGGGAAGGTGGTCAGCCCAAATGGGCCAAGAAGGGTGGACCACAAGGTGGCCCACTAACCCTCTTGCCTAACTAATAAGCCTAACATCACCTAATGGAAGCCTAATTGGCCCCAATTGGCCTACAAAGGTCCACAATAATAAATAAAGTGTCCACGCAGGGACTAAACCAAGGCCCAGCATGGCCTAAAGCATAAATAACTAAAGATAACTCTGCTCGTCCGCCAAGTGATCACCGAGCCAAAGGGATGCCGGCGAGATCCGTGTACTCCGTCGTGAAGCGTGGCGCGTGTCCTCACCAATTCTCCCCGGGTGGGAAGAACTCGACCCCGTCGAGTAAGGGTCACGGTCGCTCAAGTAGCGCTCCAGCAGGTCCGGGTCGATCCTCTCCAGCTCTCCACATGTGATCCAGGCGTCGTCTGTCGCAGGGCGCCCTCTCCAACGCACTAGGAAGCGCTGGTAGGCTCCGCTCCTGGTCGTGGTCACCTGCTCATCCAGTATGCAATCTATATGCTCGCGTGTCTGTAACGGGGCTGGAGGAGGTGGACGCTCAGAAGGTGTAATGCTCTCAACAGGAGGGGTAGGCCCAAAAAGCTCACTGGGAATCACCGCGGGATCCCGATATGCCACCAGATCTGAAACATTGAACGTCGAACAGATCCCATAGTCGTCTGGCAGCTCAATCTCATACGCATTCGACCCAATTCGCTTCAAGACTCGAAAGGGTCCGGCACCGCGGTCCTGGAGTTTCTTCACGGCCCCCGAAGGGAACCGTTCAGGTCTAACCCTGATCATGACGTACTCTCCCACTTGGAACTCACGGGTGCGTCGATGCGCGTCAGCTAACTCCTTATAACGTGTGTTGCTGGCCTCGAGGGGGTGATGATGATGTAGACTCCGAACTAGCTGTGTTGACTCATACCTATGTGAATGCAGTGGTGGTCCTGGACATCCAAACACAGACCTAGCATGCCTATGACTCCTACATGATTGGACAACACGGGGAGGACCAGGACAACCAAAGTTGTATCTATCATGCATAGGTGTCCTACGGAATGTGGTAGACTCATGGGGACTAAATTGCCCAAACTCACTCATGACATTCCCTATATGAGACAAACCCCTATATGATGGTGGACATGAAGAAACATGGGGAAGAGACATGTGTCCCTGGCCTCCTAAGCTCGGGCATCTGGATGCCGGTAAGGTGAGGTGTTGACTAGAAGGCCTAGGTGGTGTATGATAGTGGACCTCCTCGACAAGGTGGGGAAAAGAATATGGGTCGAGAGGCTCACTAGGGAGGGGATCGAAAGGGTCAAAGAAATGATGACCCCTCCCGACAGGTCCCTTCACTATACTTGCCCATGTGCGACATTCGCCCAGGTGCAGATAATCACCTTCAGGCACTCTCATGTATGGGGCAAGAGGCTCATGAGGAAGGCAAGGAAGGCAAGGTTCCTCCCTCGGGACCGTGAAACCATAAGCGGGGACAAAATCAACCTCCACGGGTATGGGAAATAATAAAAGGACCTCGGATGTGATATGTCCTATGGTGTAGACCGAGGTAATAGACCCCAAAGCAGGGAGTGTAAAGCTATGACTATAGGGTTGGTCAGACCCTAAGGTCAACATATAAGTCAACTCCCATTGATAATCTAAACTCCTAAGGAAGTCCTTCACATTTTCAAGAAAGCAGAAGGACCGAAAAGTGGTGTGAAAGGAGTTAAGGGGTATTATTGGGAGGGCTGGTCCCATGGGTGTATAGCAAGGAATGGAGACATCTAGAAGTGGACCCTCCCTTAACCAGCTAGCTAAAGACTCACCAATGACCAGTTCACCCTCGGAAGGTAAGAATGTCTCTATATGAGGGTCTAAGGGTGAAGCCTCTCTCTCGGGAGGGGAAACGGAGTCCTCTATGATGTGGAGGGGATCACTCCCTAACTCCTCAACCTCAGTTAGGTACTCCTCAATCAACTCCTGTTCAGCCTCGTAACTCACTGGAACAAACCCAGGTGATGACATGGAGGTGGTCGGCGTAACGCCACTCACCGGGAAGGTGAGATGGGTGTAAGGTGCAGGTCCTCCTATCCAGGTCGATGGTCGCACTTCTTTCCTCCAACCAAGTTCGCCCTAAAATGATGCATGGACCAGCAAGTGTGCTGATCTTGCACCAAGCGCCATCGAAATATTTAACGGGGCCAAACCACCGTTGAAACTCGATAAAAGCTAAACCATCACGGAGAACAATCTCCCCAGTCTTAGAGAGTGACTCAATAATGTCTTGTGAGACACAGTTAGACGACACCCTACTGATGAAGTCGATCTCCGTATGCATCCCATTAGGTAGGATGGCAGTGGACATGACAGGGCGCTGGAATGACTCGGTCATCGGTATAGGGATCGGGTCTCCCGACGACTGAGTGGTAGGGGCGACACTTAGGGGTCGTACCATAAGAGCATCGAATCGGGCCAATAGGGATGACTAATCTGACATGTGGGCTCGAGGAACCACCATGGGGTTGGCGCGGAGCTGGACATGCAAGACTCAACGAGACAAGGACAAAACTCTAACTAGACACAAACCTAACATTACAATGCAATGGTGGGTTACCTAGATGAACTAAGAGACTCAATGCAACCTAGATAACTCTAAGGCCTCAATTGCACCCTAGACAACTTAAAGACTCGAATGACCTAAGACCCCAATTTGTTAGAACAAACTGGTTCCCTAAGCTCTGATACCAAATTTGACGCGGGACGGGACTGACAAATGGACTAAACCTATGATGAAGACCAAGTGCGGCCAGCACTCACACGTGACAAGGCAAGCCGAGTGATCGACCTCCGTACTATTCCTCCGAAGAGAGGCGTCTCTCAACAAGAAACCCAAGTCCACGGTCGTCCCTATGAGGGAAGCGAGTGGATCAAAGCGGCAAAGGAGCCGACGCGCAACTATAGGAGTCTAGTCCGAGCTCGGTGCTCGACTAGGGCCACGGAATGGGATACTCTCACTCACGATCTCGCGGTGTTGAATGCTAGATAGGATCCCTACACTCTCACGCGGCATACAAGATCACATACTAGTAAAGCAAAATGCCAAGGAGGGGGAGCGTCGCACGTACCTCCACGCCTAGGCGTGGGGAAGGAACCCCGGCCGAGACCGACAACCCCGATACACACAATGAAAGAATAGGTACAAGCCAGCAATGGTGCCCACTCCTCGCAGGGAGATAACAGGCTACAACAATTCCATTCGGGGCGGCCGATACACGGGCTGACGGGCAGCACTCGGTGAAGGGTTGGCCACGAGGAGGGTCCGGATGACGATCGGCAGAATCGCAGCAACGCGCGACTCGGTGGTAAACGTTCCCACGAATGGATCCGGAGTCCGATTGGGGCGCCGTCAGCGAGGGCGCGTAGTTAGGTCACAGGAGGAAGCCTCGGCCAAAAGGCGTGCTCAGATTCCGTCCGTGGAAGCCGTGGCCGCACCTGCAAGTGGGGACAAGGAATCTGCTCCCAGAACTGCGCTGTCGAGCGGGGAAAATGGTAACTCGCTGCTCCGGTAGGCGAACGAGGCCCCGCTTGTGGGAGGACGTCGGGGACGCAGAGCAGCAGGTCCGGACCAAAGAGCTCGATCAGATCTGGTCGTGGTTGGACGCTGTGAACTTTGGAAGTCGCCGGTTGTCCTGGCACCGGGTGGACTGGGCAGACCTGCGCGACCTCACGGGAACGGACGCCACGAACAGCTCGGACGTCGGAACGAGACGAGGTTGGCGGCGTTGGAAAGAGGACGACGAGAGGTACAAACCCTAAAGAAATCAGCTCCAAACTCGGAGTTTTCCGTCCTGTGGGATTTTCGCAAGAAGGAGGGTGGATCTGGGCGCGCAGAGAGGGAGGCTCCTGCGCTAGCTCGCGAGAAAACTCGCCACGGGTGGTGCCCACCTCGGATCGAGGCGAAACCAAAGCCCACGCGCTGCCGACTCGTAGAAGTATCCACCAAAAAAGGAGGGGCTCGGATTCGACCCGCACCAGATGGGGACGCCGCTGCAACTCGGGGCCAAATCTGGAACACGCGAACTCGAACCGGAGATGAAGTAGAATGGAGGAAGAACCTCGGCGTCGCACCGAGGGGATGGGGAGTCGCACCCCGGGGTTGCTCCCGTCGCAGGAGCAGAGGAGGAAGAGAGGGTCGCCCTCTCCAAGGCAAATGGCTGCTCAATCAATATTTCATGTATTCATTAATTCCCTAAAGAAAATACAAGATATCTTTTATATGGGGAGGGGAAATGCTAGGTTTGAAACCCTAGCCACAAGGGAAAGGGGGAATGCGCAATGGGCTAGGGGGGAAAGGGGTGCGCACCACTCCTAGAATCTAGGAGTGGATTGGGGGATGGGGGCGGCCAAAGGAGGGAGGGGGGGTGACCGAAAGGGGAAGGAAAAGGGGGGGGGCGTACTCCACTCCTACAAAGTAGGAGTGGGGGCGGCTGCCACCTCTTCCTCTTGGAAGAGATGAAGGGGGGGCGCCCAAAACCCTAATCCACAAGGGGGGGGGCGCAAATCCCAATGGGCCAACCATGTGGGAAGGTGGTCAGCCCAAATGGGCCAAGAAGGGTGGACCACAAGGTGGCCCACTAACCCTCTTGCCTAACTAATAAGCCTAACATCACCTAATGGAAGCCTAATTGGCCCCAATTGGCCTACAAAGGTCCACAATAATAAATAAAGTGTCCACGCAGGGACTAAACCAAGGCCCAGTATGGCCTAAAGCATAAATAACTAAAGATAACTCTGCTCGTCCGCCAAGTGATCACCGAGCCAAAGGGATGCCGGCGAGATCCGTGTACTCCGTCGTGAAGCATGGCGCGTGTCCTCACCAAAGTTGATGCCCGGTGCCGATGTCATTCAGACGGCAGCGCCGATGAAGCCGCAGTCACTCGACTGATGAGACCTCCCAGCCCTTTAAGAAGAGCTGTACTACTGCTTCGTCCAAGAATCCACGGATGATATGTCAGGGTAAGCCAGATGTCAGCTTACTGATGGATGTAATATGAGATAAATATGAAGCCGGCACCGGCAGATAAAGATTGTCAGGGCTCCTACAAAGTCAGAACAGAAGAGCAATCCTCTCCACAGATTACACACCCGGCCGAAGTCTTTCAGACTGAAGCTGATGTCCGGTATTGTCACCGTTCGGATGACAATGCCGATGAAACATACCCGGTTTTGTCGTCATTCAGACGGCAGTACTGATTAAACCCCAGTTTGTTCACTGATTGAGCCTCAAGATGATCTCAACAAAGCTATGTCACTACTAAAGGGGCCTCTTTCGGTTCTGATAAAAGTCAATACAAAATAACTAAGGGAAGCCAAGGCAATTATGCGGCCTAAAAGTACTAAATGGGCCGGCCGATTGGGCTTCTGACCATGGCGCCGGGAACCTCAACGAAAGGCCGCTGGACGCGCCGGGAGTTGTGGCTAAGAAGCTGGCCACGCCGAATACCCTCCACCGAGAGAACAGAGGGATGAGAACTATAAAAGTAAACCCTCTTTGAAATGGGGGGGGATCGGAAGCCAGACCATCGATCAAAAAGAAAGAAAAGAGAAGAGACCAGAGAGAGAGAGAGACTCCTCCGCTGAAAAAGAAAGAGAGAAGAGACCCATCCCTAGGGAAGAAGCTCCAGGTGGGCATCCGGGGGAGGGAGAGGAGTCAATGCTCCGCCCTCCCCCATGTTTGTTTTCTCTTTTCTTCTGCTTCATGTGATTGTTCCAAGTTTTATCTTGATTCATGCAATGTAGCCGAGACATCTCGGCATCTGTCTGTTCCCCTTTCCCTCACTCTCTCCCTGTAATCGGTTTGAGTATTGGAATGGTGTTTCATATGGGTTTTCTCACCATGTGTCTTCCGTGATGGGCATCGCCAAATGAATGGATATATATGTATGATGGGTTATAGTTTGAGCCTGATTTTTGCTTCTTCTGAAGCCCTATTGCCCTTCCCTGTGTTATCTGTAAACTAGTAGCATGATGATCCGATTTGCCTATTTCTTTTCTCTGCTTCGTAGCACCATCAGTGCTCACCCCAGAGCCGGGAATAGACTATCCCTTGGCTGCTGGGATGAAGCCGTGCTATGCAATGATCGAAGCTTGAGAAACTCCGGGGTTCTAAGCGTGCGTGCTTCATCCGTTGATGTCACCGAAGTCGCCTCTGGGGCCAGAGACAGCCATCTCTTGGCTCCCAGGGTGACGAATGACCATATCAATTGTGTCCCCAAGCTCTGCGTGATAATGGCGATGGACAGGGGCATTCAGACTTCGGCCTCCCAGATGCCTCTTGAACCCTAATACTCCCTTGAATTTTAGACCTAATCCAACTCAGAGTGGATGCCTTGAGTAGTTTAGAGCCCATAGAGTCCGTCAGTTTCTGCCCAAACCACCATTAAAACCAAAAAATAGAGTACCGTAAAACCCTGAACCCCTCTCGGTGCCCTCACCATTTTGGCCCACAGAACAGTGAAATAGGTGAACAGCCCTCGGCGCGGGTCTTTCTGCGCCGATTACCCCATTCTACCCGCGCCGAGAGCTTCCCTTTGGCCGGTTACCAGCGCCCAACAGTTGCTCTGAAGGACTCTTCCCGGCACGACGGTTTTGGCACCGGGAACCCCCTCTTTGCAAGCCAAAAACCTACCTCAGGCCGTAAAACCCTTGCTACCACTGATAAACCCTACAAATATCCTTGTGAGCTGCTCAACATAATCCCACCTTCTGTCAAGGGATGCCTTGGGTCGTCATGTGCACCTCGGGGACGACAACTAGTTGGAGCAACTCCCCTTTTTCTACGTGGTTTCTCGAACTCGATCGGCCTTTTAACCTTAGGACCAAGGAAGCTCTCCCACTGCATAAGCCTCTACGGTCTCAAAAGGGATATCAAGATATTGCTCCGAGCATATACGGGCGCCAGGCGTTCCGTACCCCTCTATTTTGGCTTTCACCCCGGCACTCCGTGGGTGATCGTCTATCATTCCCTGGCAAATGTTAAGTCCAGGGGAGATGCTGTCAAAATTCTCCCAGGACCACGAAAGCCGACATTAAGCTGTCCCTGGGACTCTGTATGACACCGGTGACAGGGATTCTCTACGCCTTGGTCTTCCCGAATTCCTCCTCGATCCTGATGTTCCTATAAAGCCCAAGCCTAATCCAGTTCAACTTTGATGCCCTGATCTATTTTTGACCCCAAAGAAATCCTTCCCCTTGGCCTGAATCAATCAGAAGCCCAAAACAGAGTATCGTAAACCTCTGTTCTTATCCCGGCGCCTGTACAACTCTCGGCCCCGCAAACAGTGAACCGGATGAACAGCTCCCGGCGCCACTCCTTCAGGCGCCGAGAACCCCCAGGTACATCTCCTTCCCTGCGCGCCGGGAGCCCCCATACCCTGGCCTTCTTCCCTGCGCGCCGGGAACCCTCTTTGCATCCTCATGCGCCAGGAACCGCTCCCCGACATCTTCACCTCCGCGCCGAGACCCAACCTCAGTGCACCGGGAAGCCCGGGCCAGGAGCCTCCATGGCCTTCTCAACCCTCCGCGCCGATTACCCCATTCTACCCGCGCCGAGACCCCCCTTTTTGCAGGAGCCTCATCGCGCCGGGAAGCCTGCGCCGTAAACTCCCTGGCTTGCCCCTTTTATCTTTGCGCGCCGGGAGCCCTGGCCTTCTTGGCTCTCTTGCCTTTTGCGCCGGGAACCCTGTCCTTTCATCTCTAGTCGTACCGAGAGCCTAACCTGCCATCATATGAGCCCAAATGTCCAAAGCTAATCCATTCAGGGATATCCATGGATCACCATATATGTCCCGGGGATAAATTCAAAGGGGGTCAGGCTCCCTTATGTTCCACCGTCCCGCATCGGATTTATGAGTAACCCCTTTAGCTCGGGAGGGCTCTGCCATGGCATGAGTTCCGTCGGCTTCCCTAAGGGAATATCAAACATTGCCCCATGGCTGATATATATAGGTCGGGAGGTTTGACCTCTCTCTGTCTCTCGGCTTTCATCCCGGCATTCTGTGGGTGATAGCCTATTTCCCTCTGGGCGTAACCCAGATTAAGAGGAAAGGCTGTCGAAATACCGATCGAAGCTTTAAACCTATATCATGGTCATGGCTCTGCCTTTCCGTGGTGGACATCTTCTATCTCCTTGTTCCCACCAAGTATAACTATTTTGAACCGCCAATCACACGATCTAGTCTGTTTCTGTGGTTGATGTTATTATCTTACCCGCCTCCCTGGCCCTGGTAGGAAGTTTAAAATTAAGCATGTGAACATATGTTCGCCTTACGAGGCCTCCAATTTTAGCGTTTAATCAAGGGTTGTCCTTCCTTAGAAGGACGTAATTAACGTCATAACGTTCATGGTATGACGGACTTCTAGTCCAGACACGATCACTCACAATCGACTGACCATGTCAGATCGAGCGCACAATGAAATCGTCACACATGTGACTGGCACGCCAATAAATAAATCCATAAATAAACAAATAAAATAAATAAATAATAATAAAAATCCGCATTCCACATACCTCTATCTGCATCATTGACTGGAGCATTGCTTGACTCTCCTTGGTCTTCATTTTCTTGTGTCTCCTCGTGTGGAAGATCTTCTTTTCCTTTGACATTTAGAAATTCCCCATCATCATCTTTCCTGCAAGAGTTTTCATCAGTAGTCTCATCAAAAGTGATGTGAGGTGACTCTTCCACACATAGGGTCTTAAGATTGTATACTCTATAAGCTCTATACCTATTTGAGTATCCAATAAAAATACTTTCTTCACTCTTTGGCTCAAACTTGTCCAAAACACTTTTATCATTATTGTTAACAAAACACTTTGAACAAAATACTCTCAAGTGAGAAAGAGATGGCTTTTTACCTTTGAGCAACTCATAAGGAGTCATTTTAGTGAATGGCCTTACCATTGAGCGGTTGATAATATAGCATGTCGTGTTTACCGCTTTTGCCCAAAATCTCCTTGGTAGTTGCTTTTCAGCAAGCATTGTGTGTGCCATCTCTATGAGAGTTCTGTTCTTTCTCTCGACCACCCCATTTTGTTCAAGAGTTCTTGGTGATGAAAACCTATGATTTATTCCTTCAGTTCTGCAAAGATTATCAAAATCAGCATTGTCGAATTCACCACCATGGTCTAAAAGTATGTTAAAATTTTTGAACTTGCCGTCTTGCTTTACTTGCATGATGAGTGCCTGAAACTCATCAAATGCGTCATTTTTATGTGCAAGGTAAAACACCCATGTGAATCTAGTAAAGTCATCTACTAAAACATAGCCATATCTTTTACCACTTAAGCTAGCTATTTTGGTTGGACCAAACAAGTCCATGTGAATTAGTTCACGTTGTTTAGATGATAAGCTTTCAGTTCTACTTTTAAATGACTTCCTAGTTTGTTTTCCTTGTGCACATGCATCACAGATTTTAGAGTTCAGTTTGAATTTAATTTCAGGCAGCCCTTTAACAATGGAATGCTTCACCAATTTATGAAGTGCATTGTAAATAGCATGACCTAGTCTACGATGCTACAAACATGCTAATTTAGACATAGGTGCAGCAAGACAACGATTTATGTGAGCAGGGTCATCTAGGTCAATCATATACACATTGTTGACTCTTTTACCAGAAAACTTGATTTCTTTTGAATTAGGGTGCAAGATCCTACATTCATTAGAGTCAAAGACTATAGTATGACCTTTATCACAAAGTTGACTTATGCTCAACAAGTTATATTCCAAACTATCAACAAGCAATACATTATCAATTGAGTTGGAGGAATTCTTTCTAACTTTATCTGTACCAATGATCTTTCCCTTGTTGTTCCCTCCAAACGTTACATGTCCACCTTCCTTTTCTACCAAGAGACAGAATTTGGTTCTGTCCCCAGTCATGTGTCTTGAGCAGCCACTATCAAGGTACCAATGATTGTGCACGGTTGCAAGACACTCCTGCACAAGGAATTAAGTAACAATGTTTGGAATCCAAGGACAATTGGGTCCCAATGATCATCTCATCTCAGCAAAACAAGATAACATAGGTTTTGAAATCCAAACATTCTTAACATTCTTGTTTTCCTTGCTTGGTTGGAAGTTCTAGTTCTTCTTTTCTTCATTAACATTCTGTTTCTCTCTTTTAGCTTCTTGGGCTTTACGGGTTTTAGGAATGTTGGAAGAGGATTATTTTTTAGACCATCTGTTCCAGCTGGTTGGTCTAGAGGGGTAGGAGGTGTCACAGTACCTAGGGTGTTGAGGTTGGATAAACCTATGATAATAAGGTTCATAACTACCCCATACCCATGAAGGTGTTGACCTGTAGGAGGTAAAGTGTCGACATGTCCTCTGTTCTGACCATCTATAACGGTCTCTGTTTGGTGGATGTGTCGACCTCCTGTCATGAAAGTGTCGACCTATCTCCCATTCAACCCATTTATAACGGTCTCTGTTTGAGAGACGTGTTGGGTCCCTATGACTTGAGTGTCGACCTGTCGGTGCATACTTAGGGAGCTAATAGGTGGTTGACCATGCGGGTTTCGACTTGTCCTTAGGGTAGTGCCGACCTGTGCCATTGTTGAAATTCTTTCTACCCTTAGGATGTGCAGACTTGGACTTGGGTTGGTGTCGGCCTGCTTGGTGTTGTTGGTGAGCCTTTTTGGATTTTTCAGGGTTGTTCTTTATAGGCTCTCCCATATTCTCTTTTCCCTTATTTTTTGCCTTTTCTTGATTTAGGCTTGGTGTTGTTTTTGAAGTTGATGATTCAAGGGATGAAATAAAAGTTGTAGTATTTAAGTCAAAAGCCTTTTCCTTTGTTGGCTCATATCCTAACCCTTCCCTGTTGAAGTTCATTTTAGTCCCTACCAGAGCATTCAAGTTCTCACTTCCATCAACAAATTTTTCAAGAGCTGTTTGTTTATGTGCTAGGTCTTTTTGAAGTTTCTCATTTTTATTCAACAGTTGAGAGTTGACTTGATTAAAAGCATCATATTTTTCATTGCATAGATTGTTGTCTTTTACATGGCTTTGCATTTTTAGCTTCAACTCATCAATTTCATCTCTTAGACTTTCATTTTCATCTTCCAAATCCCTCATTTCTTTTCTTCCCTCTTCTAGATTTTCATTCATTTTTCTTAGATCCTCAATTTCAGTTCCCAGGAAAGTAATCTTTTCCTTAAGGGTTTGATCGTGCACAATGGAGTCAATTTTCTTCTTTAGGGCTTTATTTACTTTTCTATACACTTCATATTTATCCAATAATTCAAAGTAAGCTTCCTCCCAATCACCAGTAGAGAAATGTTCAAAAGGAGAGGTTACCTCACTATTATTTTCTCCATTGGCCATCAAGCAGAGATCATCTTTCTCATCTTCAGAGGAGCTATCTTCATTTCCTTCCTCTTCTTCATCACTCCATGTACATACCATGGCCTGTTTCTTCTTGCCCTTCCACCTGGGCATTGTTTTCTTAACTCCTTCTGGACACTCAGACTTGATGTGTCCTGGTTTCCTGCAAGAATAGCAGACAAGTTTATCAAACTTCTTAGCATTTTCAGGTCTTGGCTTGAAATTTCTTTTTACTTGAGGCTTCTTCTTTGTGAAGCCTTTACCTTCCATTCTTAAAAATTTTCTAAACTTTCTTGTCAATATAGCAACCTCGTCCTCTTTAGAGTTGCTACTTGAAGGCTCTTCATCTTCAGAGATGTCTTTGGTGCTTGGCCCAGCCTTAAGAGCCAGATGCTTCTTCTTACTTACCTCAGCCTCTTTATTCTTCAAAATCATTTCATAGGTCATCAGGGACCCTATGAGTCATTGAGAACTGAGGCAGAGCATTTTTTCAAGCACCTCCTTTCCTCTGAAAGTCACTCCGTCGATAACCTCTTGCTTCATGTCATCCCTCCCAGTATCTCGGAGCATCAGAATCAGCTTTTGGTTTCTCCTCCTTCTACCCAGGAGATTAGAGACGCTGTGTGGGGGATGAGTGGTGATAGTGCCCCTGGTCCGGATGGCTTCTCTGGAGCATTTTATATTGCTTGCTGGGATATTATCTGCGATGATGTTGTAGCTACTATTGGAGGTTTCTTTTAAAGTTTCCCACTCCCTAGAGGTGCTACCTCCAGTATCATTGCTCTTATCCCCAAAGTCCGGAACCCATCCTACTTCGGTGACTTCCGCCCAATTAGCCTCTGCAATTTCAGCTATAAAATCATCTCACGTATAATATGTGCTAGATTGGTTGATATTCTGCCGACTATTATCTCCAGGGAGCAAGGTGCCTTCGTGAAAGGAAGGCAAATCACTGATAACATCTCTCTATCTCGGCAACTGATCTCTGAAATTGGTAGGAAGGTGCGCGGACACAACGTTATTCTAAAGCTGGATGTGATGAAAGCATATGATCGCGTGGAGTGGGATTTTCTCATTGCCGTTCTTCAGAAATTTGGCTTCTGTACCAGATTCACTTCGCTTATTGCCATGATGATTTCTAATTGCTGGTTTTCTGTTCTGCTTAATGGATCCTTGGCTGGTTTTTTCCATTCCTCCCGTGGCATCCGTCAAGGAGATCCGCTTGCGCCTGCTCTATTTATCATAATGAAGGAAGTGCTTAGCAGGGGCATCACTAGCCTCCATCAGCAAGGTGTTCTTAAGCCGTATGTTGTTCCCAGGGGTTGTCTGCCTATTTCCCATCTGTTATATGCGGATGACACCCTGGTGTTCCTCAATGGTCATGCTTCTAACATTCGAAAGTTCATGGAGTTCTTAAAGCTTTATGAGAATTCCTCGGGCCAGAAAGTGAATCCCTCAAAGAGCAATTTCCTCATCTCCAAGAATGCGCCTTCTAGAGTAGCACGCTCCATCACTCGAATTACTAGTTTTCGTCAGCAGCTTGGCACAATTACTTATCTTGGAGTTCCTCTCAGGCAAGGTAAATCATTGGTGGCTGATTATAAACCTCTTATCAAAAAGGTCTCTTGTCGCATTGGTTCCTGGAGTTCACGGATGTTATCTCAAGCTGGGAGGGTCACTCTCATCAATTCTGTGCTTTGTTCTATCCCAGTTTACCTGGCAACTGCTGCTTCTATCCCTAAATCAACTATCAATTACAATGAGCACCTTTGCGCAGGCTTTCTTTGGGGTAGTTCAGAAGGCAGGCAGTGCAGGCACTGGGTGCCTTGGAATGTTATTCAGAGGCCCATACTTGAAGGTGGCTTAGGAGTGCGCAGCATCTGGCACGTCCAGCTATCCTTAGCTGTGAAGCTTGTCTGGTCCTTACATCATGGTTCCTCGCTGTGGGCAGAATATGCCAGACATTATACCCACCCTAGGCCTGGTTCTAATCGCCATAACCATTGCATTCACGGCATCCCAAGGAGTACTTTTCATACTGCTCGTGAGGTGGTTGCGGCAAACACTAGATGGATTGTAGGGGATGGTACCCGGATTGACCTCCTGGATGACGTTTGGCTGGGCAATCATCCCTTGTGGCAATTTATTCCTGATTCTTATCAATGTCCTTCTCCTACTGTTCGTGAGGTTATCTCTAATACCTCACACCCCCTAAGGTCATTGATGTCGGACAACATTAATCTGGATGGGATTCAACTCTCTCACAATGATGACATCTGCATTTGGTCGGCCTCTGATTCTGGCCTTTTTACTATTAAGTCTGCTTACAATCAACTTCGACCCACTAGCGTTCAAAGGAGACCCCTGAAGGTTATTTGGCATCGTTTCTTTCAACGCCGCATTTCCTTGTTCACATGGAGAATTATGCATAGAGCTGTCCCTGTAGACTCTAGAATTGCCGACTGTGGTATTCAGATGGTTTCTGCCTGCAACTGTTGTCGACTTCTAGCTGCTGAAGATCCGGATCACCTGTTCATGCATGGGGACATTGCCATGGCCCTCTGGAACTGGATTTCTCCTATTTTGGATAATGGCATTGGAGCTTATGCTCACATCACGCAACGGCTCTGGGCCACTGTGTGTGCCTACAACCCGCAAACCCTACATGGGTTCATTATCATCTATGCCTCCATGCTCATTGTGTGGGAAGTCTGGAAGGCGCGATGTAAAGCGCGTTTTGAAGGGCAACGTGCTTCTATTCAAGGTATCATTCGCCACATTCATTGTTGTATCAGCACGGCTCTTGAAAAGACTACCTTCAAGCAGCGCTCCACGGACCAGCAGCTTCAGCTCATTTCTCATTTTGGCTGGACCCATCGACCATCCCCGATCGTCATTAAGATGGTCAGATGGATTCCCACCATTCATGGGTTTTTGCTCAATGTTGATGGCGCTAGTAGGGAAATCCTGGCCACTATGGAGGTGGTGGTTGCATCAGAGATAACAGAGGTCATCTTCTTATGGCGTTTTAGCACTATTATGGCTCTGGAACTAGCATCATTGCTGAAACACGTGCCATGTGTAATGGCATCCACCTTGCTCTTCAACATGGCCTCCAGATTGCTGAAATCAACTCCGACTCGGCCAGCCTGGTTTCATCCTTGAGGGCGGGGCATGCTCCCACTTGGACCTGTCTTAGGTGGTGGCGAGAGATCCACCAATTTGCTCAGGCTTCCGGTATTCCCATCTCACATGTTTACATGGAGGGGAATCAAGTGGCCGATGCCCTTGCTTCCTACGCCTGCTGCGCTCAGTGCAATGACACCTATCTCTCTTTCTCACAGCTTCCGAAGACTTGTTTTGGTCCTCTAGTGGCGGATCGGCTGGGGCTTGCTTCCTTCAGATATATGTAATTGAGTTTTCAGTTGCTATCTTAGCAGCTTTTTTTATGCTTCCTTTCGGGGGTATGCCCCTATGATTTTGTACTCCTTCTACCACTTCATAAAATAAAGGCGCCATTTGGCCTTTTGCGTAAAAAAAAAAACCCTATGAGTTCTTCTACCTTGATGGTATCCAAGTCCTTTGATTCTTCCACCATTGTTACCTTTGTATGCCATGTAGGAGTTAGGGATCTTAGTATCTTTCTTACAATCTCCTGCTCGGAATACGTCTTACTTAGCTCAGTTAAACCATTAGTGAGCATGGTTAGTCTAGCATACATGTCAGAGATAGATTCATCGGATTTCATTATGAATTTTTCATATTAAAAAACTAGCATATTAGCCTTGGTCGCACGTACTTGTGTTCTCCCTTCATATATTACCTCAAGCCGGTCCCACATTTCTTTTACAGTGACGCATGTAGACACTCTTGAGAATTCTATTGGGTGAAGGGAGCACTGCATTATGTGCTTGGCGCCCCAGTTCAGCGTTGATCTCCTGATCTGCTCCTTTGTTCATGTATCCTCATCTTCAGGGAGCTCAACGGTCCTTTACTAATAACTCGCCAAGCCTCATGATCTTGAGCTCTGATAAAAACCTGTATACGGTTTTTCCAGTAAGGATAATTTGTCCCAGTTAAAAAGGGAGGTCTATTTATGGAATGCCCTTCGGGCATTAGACTCTTAGTCACCATATCACCAGCTCTCTCAAGGTCGTTAGACCACATACAGAGAGACTAGCTCTGATACCATGTGTTGAGTAGTGATCGGCGGATCTAGAGGCAAGGGGTGAATAGATCATCCCCTTCTTTGCCCTTCTTTGCGGAAATAACAGCTAAATAAAAACTAAGAGTAGTAAGGAAAGAAATAGTTGCTAGCTAGTGAGCTAAAGGTAAGAGTGATGATCAATAGCGTTCCTACCAAGCATCTAGCGTGAAGCGACAATAGACAACAAACCACATAACACAGGTTTTTAAGGTGGTTCGATCTCTATCAAGAGACCTACGTCCACCCCTCACTTCAACCAAGTGAGGCTTCACTAGTGCAAAGGCACTACCGCTGATTCACAGCTTCTAACAGAGAGAAGACACTCTCTAATAGCTACCAGAAAGCTTTAGGGTATGCAACCCAACACCCACGGACCAGTGAACACACTGTCCGTCTTCCTACTCGCAGGTAGGGAGCAAATATAAGAGTATGTGTTTTGAGAAAAACAAAACCAAAAGCGGATGAACCAGACAAGGTATAGCAATGAAACTCTGTGGGACAAGAGAACTCATGTCTGGTGAAGAATGGACGAAGGTTGGCTTCTCTTCGTCTTGTTCCCAGGTCTTCACCACGACCACAAGAGGAATGATGGATAAGCTCCTTAGCTTTTACTGCAAGCAGATGAAGCTATGGATAGATGCTATCTCCTTTACTGTGAGAGCTCCTGAAGCGGAAGAAGACGGTCTGTTGCGTTGCCCTTACGCTAGAGACACCAGGAAGGAGAGGTCTCTTGGAGCTTGCTTCACCGCTTCTCTTCACCTTCTCTTCTTCTTCTTCTCCATTTTCTCTGTGTGCAGCTCTCTTGCGTGAACTGGAGCTCCTACTGTCTTCTATATCGGTGGCTCACAACATCTCCTACGTTGTCCCATACAGAGACCATACCTAGAACGTCGCATACACATTACTTGATTTGCTTCCTCAGCTCCGTTGACCTTTGTCTATCGTGCTTGCTAGTACGTGGGTAGGTAGGGAACCATATCTGCAGCGGTACCAGCATCTGGAGGATTTCTTTGCCAGTCAATAAGATCTTCTGACAAGTGAGCTTCCAGACGGCTTTTCAAGTGCGAACGGATCCTCTAAGACCGGTTGCGGATCTTGGAAAGCAGACGCGACGGGATCCAGATCCGTTCTAGAAGAACATGAATTTGTCTACACTTTCAGATAGGGTGTTGTCATGTCCCTTTGTCTGCTTGAGGAGACTGGCTGCCTTCATACTGTCGACACCTTCAGACGGGGCATCAACATGAAGTGTCGACACTGTGTGTCAGACAGAGTTGTAGTCCACTTTACTAAATTGAAGGTGTCGACACTCTTTTACAGGGTGTAGACACGTTGTGCCAAACAGAGCCCAAATAGAAACGACTCAAAGTCAATTTTCTTCTTGATGTGTCAAGACTTTGTCACAGGGTATCGACACGTTGCTCATGCCAGAGCTCAAATAGAGACGGTTCTAACTTGGTTTCTTCATGAAGTGCTGACACATCCAGATGACAGGTCGACACTTGAGAGTCCTTCACCTGAGCTTGTCCAAATACAACTTAAACAAAATCATTAATCACACCACATGAATTCAACAATGAACTGTGGTTTCTAATCATCAAAACCAGGGGACATAACAGTTTCATGTTCAAAACTATTATTCCATTGAACCTTTACCATGGGAATAACCTTGTTCCGCAGTACACAAACCTCTCGATCAATGATCTTTACTGGCTTTTGTTCCTATGTGAGGTCCTTTTATATTACCAGGTTGCCATGATCTATGACGTGGAATGGATCATGAACATACTTCTTAACCATAGAGATGTGAAATACATTGCAGACTTTGGATAGTTGCGGTGGCAAGACAATTCGATAGGCAACCTCGCCAACTCTTTCTAGCACTCCAAAGGGACCGATATATCTTGTTGTAAGCTTGCCCTTAACAACAAATCTTCTAATGTCTCGTCTTGGGAAAACCTTAAGGAAGACGTGGTCTCTGACTTGGAACTCGAGGTCTCTCCTTCTAGTGTCAGCATAAGTCTTTTGTCTCGACTGAGCTATCATGAGTCTTTCTCTAATGAGTTATACTTTCTCAATCGTATCCCTTACCATATCTGGGCCTAGAAGTTGCTTTTTCCCAACTTCGTCCCAGCATATTTGTGACGACCCGGATCCCGGATACTGGATATTCCCGATAGGACTATCGAGTAGACTCGATACCACTTGGCACCCGCGAGGCCTCCCAAGAGCGGTAAAGCTCCGAAGGGATGGAAGGATTGTCGTGTAGTACATTGAAGCCACAGAGATAAGACAGTAAGCAATTAAATTTCATTAGATCGATTTGTTAAAGTAGCAGAAATAAAATTACTTTTTAATTAACAATTTAAATTTAACAATTACACCAGAGTCCAGTCCAAAGGAGAGACAAGCAGTCTAACAGTACAGTCAACAGGAAGGAAAGACGTACCAAGAAAGTTGGGGGAAGCCTGATGAAGGTACCAGCTGGCAGCTACGGACACGCCACACCAGGAACCGCGGAAGCAGAATGACACCACCCACCTGAAAAGCAAGGGTGAGCCTTGTGTCACTGGCCGAGTAGGGGTCACGCGGATCCCCACTGAAAAACACGCAGTAACACGGAACAACTAAAATAGCAGGTGTAGCAAAGTAGGAAAACTAAACTATGAAGCTGTAAAAGAAAACCAGAACAGAAGGCGTAGGAACAGCTAAGAGAAAAGGGAAAAGCCGTACTTGAAAGGGAACACAACTGCCGAACTAACCTCGGCTCCCAAAGCTGACCTACGAGACAGGCAAGAAACCTAGAAGGACCTAGACAGACACGGACATAGATGACACGACTAGAACATCGTGCACACTGCCCCACACATGACTAGAACGTCATGAATATGGCAGGACACTGACCTCGAGTACGGTCACGAGAGGGCTAACCCAAAAGGTCACGACGCACAAGAAACGCGGAGAGTCACGTGCCATGTGACTGGCGTGCCCCACACTAGAAGAACGTCCAGATGCATCCACTGACGTCTTATACTGCGCCACAAGTGTCTCGCCTATGGTACCGTTAAAGTCTCTGCAGAGTCGCAGACACGTGCTGAACAACACAGGAACTACAGTAACGAGTGACTAGTCAGGGTTTTGCCCATCGACGTAAGTCCAAAGCCCCTGACCACGTGTGCACACACTGGCCCACTGCCTAAGCTAGCCCTCTAGCTAATATTCCCCCACCGAAGGACGCTACGGTTGGACCGGGAGCCCACGGAACTAGCTTAAGAACCATAAATCGGGAAAGTGCCGCGCTATAAGATCCGTCACAGAGAAACGTGACGTAAGGCTACGACTAGTGAAGGCTCACAAGACACGGAGACTCAAAATACGAGTGCTGAAGTACAGATAGGCAAGAACGCCCTATGACAAGTACTTCAGAGCACCAATGGCAGCACAGCCACTACCGACAGACTCAGAACAAGGCAACTAGACCTACTCACATAAGGATACTTGAGTCTCACGACTTGGAGGCAAGATCGTCACAAACAGCGGAACAAGTCACCAATCGGTCTAATCCTAAGCCAGAGAAAATGACGCTGTCGAAGGAAACGACACGCGGAGACTTGAGGGAACACCGGGGACCCTAAGCAGACCTTGACACGAAGACCGAGGTAGGATGATACCTCGAGGCATCTAGAACCATGTCTTGAACTGGACAGAAACGTCGAGACACACAAGGCTTCATGTCAACCACTGGGTGACCCCGGTTTGACCGGAACCAAACAATGACAAGCAAGAAGACTCCTGGCTGCCTTATGACGTAGTCTTAACCCTCAAAGGATGTCTGGAGACATCCATGGGAAAGCAGGCAGACCACAAGGACAAGCCAAGACAAATGGAAACTAAAACTGCAGAAAGCAGGACTCTAGGGCTGTAACGCTCCACCTTTAGACCGCTACACGGAGGTGACGGTCTAAGGGTTAGCCATTACACTCTAGAGAAGAAAGGACTGTGGCGGTCCAATGAAGACGCACCACAAGGATGTGACGGTCGAAGGATGGAGTGTCACAGACACCGCCCTACTCAACAACCCAAAATAGATAGGACATGTGACTGCCTAATATAGGAACGTTACAAGCCTCTAACACACAAGGGCTGGGCCGTTAGGGCCAACCGATAGACACGGTCTTCGAGAAATGCCCAGGCTGTGACGCACTGACGTAGGCGCGTTACAGGCATGTGACAGTCCTACATTAGGACGTCACACTGACCCAGCCTTGAAGGACCAAAATGACCAACGGCTGTGGCGGTCTATCGTAGGGCCGTCAGAGACCTCTGACGGTCACAGGAACGACCGCTACACCGTCACGGTGGGAAAAAGAATGGAATGGCCGAATCGGCCCGTTCCACGCCCCATTCACGCCGAAGCGCAGGGGAAACAAAGCCACACGATGAAAAACAACTTCTGGAAGCTAAAAAGACCACATGCACGCGTTAAAATGCAAGATCGGGGTAATTCCGACGAATTGACCCTTAACGAGTCACCGAGGTTCCCAAACTCCTACCGACCCTGAATGACGACCAAACACTACGAAACTTACATGAATGGGATCCAGACATCCCAGCGGTCATTTTAACACTAACTAGACTAAGAATGGTTGCCGTTTTCTGGCAAACCCTACAAACTGCGAAAATGACGATTTTGCTAGAACTGGCCCGATCTAGCTCGTTCGAGCACCAAACGACGCATAGAAGCAGGGAAAACGTGCAGGAGGAAGTGGCGATCCGTCTCCCTACCTCCACTGAAGAAATTGAGCCCCGAGGTGACTAAACTGTGCCGAAAACTATCACGTGAACATGACTGCCAGCTTTGAATCCACCGTTCGGGATCGCACTAAAATCGATCCGATCCCCGCCCGATCGAGCACCTCATCGACCCCACGCCGTCGCCACCTCACCTACGGTCCTCCTCCATCTGCAGCTGGAGCCGAAAGGGCAAGAGAGGAGAGAAAATGGGAGAGAGAGAGGGACGTGCGCGAATGAGAAAAAGGAAAGAAGAAAGAAAGAAAAAGGAAAAGAAATTAGGAAACTTTCCTAATTTCAAAAAATTCCAATATTAGCCAGAAAATGCACTAATTCAGAAAAATATGCAAAAATAGTCGAAACGATCCTCACGAAGAGTACATCGCAACTGTATCATCCAGGAGTCGATGAACTGAGAAATAAACTCAACACAGGGTTCCGTAACTAGTACGAGAGAAAAACTCACACGGATCATCAAACTCAACTCGGGAGCTACAAAAGCGATCCAAAACACTCCAAAAAGGATCCAAAAGACCTAATAAAGATCCAATAAGGATCCAGGGCATTACAATATTGGTGAGCAACAACTCCTTCCATATAATGCCTCGAAGGGTGCCGTTTGAATACTTACCTGGTAACTGTTGTTATATGCAAACTTGACCAGGGGTAGATGATCATGCTAGCTTCCACCAAAATCAATCACACAAGCTCGTAGCATGTCTTTTACAATGTGATTCGTTCTCTCGGTCTGACCATCCGTTTGAGGATGAAAAGTAGTGCTAAAATTGAGTCTCGTCCCCAACGAATGTTGTAGACCCTTCCAAAAATGAGAAGTGAAGCGCGGGTCTCAGTTAGACACGATTGAAACAGGATCTCCATGTAGTCCAACCACCTCTTTCATGTATAAAGCGGCCAGAACATTAACCGACCATCGGCTCTTTATAGGCAATAAATGTGCCGACTTCGGCAATCGATCTATGATAACCCATATTCCATCATGTCCGCCTTTAGATTTAGACAAACCCATGATAAAATCCATGCCGATATCTTCCCACTTCCACTTGGGAATGTCCATAGGATGTAACTTACCATCAGGCTTTTGGTGTTCCGCCTTGACTTGTTGGCATGTGAGACAGTGAGAAACAAAGTCCGCTACCTCCCTTTTCATGTTGGGCCTCCAAAAGGTTCGCTTCAAATCCTGGTACATCTTGGTACCTACCAGGTGAATTGTATACCTTGATCGGTGAGCTTGTTCTAAAATTTTCTTCTTCAATTTCAGACAGTCCACTACACATGTCCTTTCACGGAACAATAATCTTCCATCAGATGCCAGCTTGAAATCTGGTTGTTCTTCTAGCTTGCCCTTTAATTCTACTAACACCGGGTCATTATCTTGAAGTTTCTTAATCTCAAAGAGTAAATCTGTTTGTATCCTCATGTGTGACAGAGTAATATACCCTTTCTCCTTGTCCGTGCTTATATTTGCTTGGAAAATTGTTCCAGCATCTTCCTTTCTTGGATCATACAATTGGCCAACAACGCTCTCGGCTTTCGACTAAGGGCATTTGCTACGGAATTGCCCTTGTCAGGATGATATTGTATTGTCAAGTCGAAGTCTTTGAGATACTCTAGCCAACGTCTTTGTATCATGTTCAATTCCTTTTGGGAGAATAAATACTTGAGACTCTTGTGATCGGAGTACACGGTGAATTGTTCTCCATAGAGATAGTGTCTCTAGATCTTTAAAGTAAATACTACCGCGGCCAGCTCTAAGTCGTGCATCGGGTAGTTCTCCTCGTGCCTCTTCAATTACCGAGAAGAGTAAGTAATGGCCTTCCCTTGTTGCATTAACACACATCCGAGGCCAATACCGGATGCATCGGCATATACCTCAAATTTCTCCCCTTCTATTGGTAGTG
Organism: Amorphophallus konjac; assembly: GCA_022559845.1. Classification (NCBI taxonomy): domain Eukaryota; kingdom Viridiplantae; phylum Streptophyta; class Magnoliopsida; order Alismatales; family Araceae; genus Amorphophallus; species Amorphophallus konjac. The sequence continues at coordinate 197,053,759 of CM040127.1, read as the reverse complement.
CTAAGACCGGGACAGTCGTCAAATGATCTTTCAATGCTTGAAAGCTCCATTCAAAATCTTCTTTCCACTCATAAGGGATCTCCTTGCGTGTCAGCCTTGTAAGAGGGGCAGCGATCTTAGAGAAGTCCTTGATGAATCATTAATAATATCTGGCAAGACCCAAGAAACTCCAGATCTCAGTTGCATTTGTCGACCTTTCCCAATTCTTCACAGCCTCGACCTTTGATGGATCGATAGATATGCCATTCTTCGAAATCACATCTCCTAAAAAGAATACTTCCTTGAGCCAAAAATCACACTTGCTAAGCTTGGCATAGCGTTGATTCAATCCTTAAGTGCTCTTCACGATCTTCCTTAGATTTTGAGTATATTAATATATCATCAATGAAAACCACAACGAACTGATCTAGATGAGGCCTGATTATAGTGTTCATTAATTACATAAAGGCTACAGGGGCATTTATTAGTCCAAAAGGCATAACAACAAATTCGTAGTGCCCATACCTGCTCTGAAATGTGGTCTTATGAATATCCTCATCCTTGATTCTCAGTTGGTGGTATCCCGACCTGAGATCAATCTTTGAGAAATACTTAGCTCCAGATATTTGATCAAATAATTCATTGATCCTCGACAATGGATACTTGTTATTGATTGTAAGGTGGCTCAACTGTCAATAATTGATGCAGAGTCTCATTGTTCCATCTTTTTTCTTGACAAATAACACAAGCACTCCCCACGGCGAAGTACTCGGCCTAATGAATCCTTTCTTCAAGAGATCCATCAATTGTTCCTTCAATTTGTTGAGCTCCACAGGTGACATCCTATATGGTGCCATAGAAACCGGGCCAGCACCAGGGACAAGGTCGATGGTGAAGGCCACTTCTCTTTGTGGGAGTAATCTGGGAAATTCTTCTGGAAAGACGTCGAGAAAATCTTGAACCACGTGGATGTCTTCTAGCTTAGACTCCTTAACCTCTGTGGCAGTCATAAATGCTATGAAAGCCACACACCTCTTTCTTAAGAGCTTGCTAGCTCGGAGAGCCAAAATCATGGGTAACTTGTCTCGATTTCAAGGACTAGTGTAGACAACCCGTGGGTAGTCTTCAAAGGTTACTTTTCCCTTTCGATAGTCTACCACTGCCGTGTTTGTAGCTAGATAATCGGCTCCTAGGATGACATCATACCCTTCCATGTCCATGCAGACTAGGTCGGCAGGTAAGTTATGTCCTTTAATGACTATCTTGGTTTCGGAGAACTGGTGTGTGATTTCGGAACCAGTTCCAATTGGGGTAGTGATAACTAGCTCCGAATCCAACAAAACAGGTTTCATAGATAATGACTTAGTAAATCTTTGAGAGACGAATGAATGTGTTGCGTCGGTATCAAATAAAACTAAGGCAGACTTGGAACATATAGTTAAAGTACCTTCCACGAGTCCACCTTTATTTTGTTCCTCCTCTTATAGTGCTTGTAAACGGCCTTGTTTCTTTTCCGAGTGCTTGTTATTGTTAGCTTGCTCATTCAATAGAGGGCATTCGGGAATTCGATGATCCGGACATCCATAATGGAGGCACGCTCCCAACCTTCTCCAGCACTCCTCGACCTTATGGCCGGCCTTGTCACAATACTAGCACACCCCTTTGGAAGGTGTGGTAGTAATAGAAAAGGGCTTGTTACCCTTCTTAAACTTCGTCTGTTGGGAGGAATCTCCTCCATTGATAGACCTCATCTTATTGAATGTGGGTTTGAAAGTGCTGGAGCTTGTAACGTGCTCCTTCTTGTCTTTCCCACGGATCCGGTCGGACAGCTCCGTGACATCTTCTAATCACTACGGGAAAACTGGGTTTTACCTATGGCAAATGTGGTAGGTAAAGACCAAAAAGGCGTAGGTAAAACCTTTACCTACGACATTCCCAACGGAGTAGTGTCGTAGGTAAAAACTGTGTAGGTAAACTTTTTTCTAAGAGACATAATACCGTAGGTATAGTGTGGTCAATACCTATGATAATGTACCGTAAGTATAGGGGTACTCATTACCTACAGAATTATGTCGCGTAGGTAAAGATTTACCTACGTAGTTTTTACCTACGACAGATGTCGTAGGTAATTACCTACGAGATTTGTCGAGTAGGTAATTACCTACGGCGTACATGGCATGATCTCGTCGGTAATTACCTACGGCGTACATGGCATGCCTACACAGTTTTATACCTACGACATATATAGTAGGTAATATCCTATGATTTAACTCGCGTAGGTATTTTACCTACGGTATTGCTACATAGGTGGTTGTCGGTAGTTACCTATAGTTAAGTTTGCATAGGTAATTTCCTATGGTCATGGTTGCGTAGGTCGTAGTTAGTATTTACCTACGATATATCTCGCGTAGGTATTTTCTCCTACGGTTTTTTATCACGTAGGTACATGCGCAATTTTCACTAACAACTATAAGATAATTACCTACGATTCAAATAAGTAGTTTCCTACGATTTTTTGAGTTGTTAGTAAAACGTAGGTAACGTGAACGAACCGTAGGTGAATGTTTTTTTTAATCTTAATCCTAAATAATCTATATTAATAGTAGATAATCTATTTGAACCATAGATAACATGAACTAATTATGTGATGCGGGACGGACCACGGACACGACTCGAATGAGGAATGCAGTCCTCGGACTCTAGGTGAGCTCGTGATTGTCCCTTAACGATGGAAGCGTCAGACGTGCACGGTTGAGAAACCGACAAGAGCTAGGGTGGTCAATTCGCACTTTCGTGCCCGGATCGGGTCACGGGAAAGTAACGCTCTCTCTCACAGCAGCGGTGATATAAAAAAGTAGCGAGCTAGGTCCTAAAACGTGCTCTCTAGCAGCGGCATATAAAGCATATATGAGATAAAGCAAGATGTCAAGTAAGGGAGCGAATGCGATACCTCCACGCACTCGGCGTGGGGAAGATGGACCCGGCCGAAAACCGTGCTCCCGGAATAGTTAATACATGAAGATTACAGCAATGAGTTACTGCCCACTCCACGCAGGGAGGTAAAGGGCTACACAAATGGGCCCGGGAGGACCGAATTCGGGTTGACGGGCGGCTTCACGCGTAGCTTCGGCCGCACCAGTACTCACGACCGTGGCGCCCACGTGCTGTCCGGTGGGGCCGTGTGGGACCCGGTGGCACCGCTGTAGTGGAGACACTTGGGGAAGCGCTCCTCGGGATGGCTGCACGCTGGTTCGCCGGCTGGAGGCCGGGCGGCTCCGATCGGCACCGGTCAGAATAACCGGCCACGGATCTGCCGATTCTTTTTTCAGGCGCGCGCTCCGACGAGAACGGACGCTGCGATCAGCCCCGATGTCGGATCGACACGAAACTGGTGCCGTTAGAAAGCTGCATTGAAGGGCTTCAACCCTATGGGATTACAGAAAAATAAATAGCTCTATACTTCTTGTTGGTGAATTTTGATAGCTGTTGTTGTACAGTACCTGAATTCTCAGATCAATAGGGAACTTGTCTGAGAACTGGCGTTGACTGATAGGTAGACCTCCGATTCAGTAGTTTTGTTCTTCAGGAAAGTTGTCAGAAATTGAACAAGAAAGACGGAAATATTTTTTGTGACAGGTTTGCGAGGAGGGTAGGATTTGTTAGGAATTTAACACTGGAGGGTGGTTGGATCTGGAAACTGGTAGACAGCACTGTAGATGAAGAGGATCACGATTTTTGAAAATTGGATATAAGGCTGATCAGAAATTAATAAAATTCATGGAGTGAGGGGCTGATGGAAAGAACTCCCAGTAAAATTGGGAGGGTTTGGAAAAATTAAAAATGTCGTCGGAGATGGGAAACTCAGAACTTCTATCACTGTAGATAGAGGCAAGACAGATCTGGGAGTGAAAGATGAACGAAAATGGAAAATTACTAAATGAAGGAATTTGGATGTGAAGCTTTAGGTGGAGGTGGGGATTTAAGGTAAGAACACACCCTCAAAATGTCAGATTGAGATCTTCACGTGGTGGAGAGCAGGAATTCGTGGAAGACACCTCTATCTAGAAGGATAGAACCTTGACGATGGCTCCGCGGCGGCTCGAAGGCGGCACGAACGGCGATGGCGGCGGCACAGATGATCACCGGAGGTAGAGGGGAGGGGATTGAAGATAGAACCACTCTAGAATTTGGGGTTGGAGGAGATGAACACCAGAGGGGAGAGGGCTGGGGTATCAAATCTAATGTAGACCCTTGGATCTAGGGATGGGGAATGAAGGGCTGGGATGAAGTGTGAACAACACACAAAAAAATAAAAATAATATATAAGGGGGGGGGCCTATTGACCAAGGGGAGGTAAGGGGGACAAGTTGACATAGTAGGTAGCCTACCATGGAAATTCTTACCCTCTTGTCTACCCATGTGGCTATTGGCATTCAACCCTTCTAGAAGGTCACCTAGGATGGTTGACCAGCCCCACAAGGATGACATGGACCAATGGGAAAGGGCTGAGGGCCCCCTTGCTGGTCCTACTAACAAATTACATAGAAACCCACACAATCCGTGGGAATGACGCATTGGCTTACAAAGCCGTACAATTGCACATATACTTTCTCATGGATATAAAAAAAAACTAAAGGACATAAATGCAAAATAAAATGTACATGCTCGGTGTCGATTCCCATCAACTCTCCCCGGGTGGGAGGAACTCGACCTTGTCGAGTAGGGGTATGGATGCTCGAGTACTCCAGCGGATCCGTCACCGTGCCAAGTAGCGCGGGTACGCTCCACTCCAAGTGACCGTCACCTGCTCATTCCATATATACCCGATATGCGTGAACTGCTATGGGCTAAAGGTGGACACTCCGAGTGGGGCACTCTCAAAAGGGAAGGAAGTAGCTCGAAGACTCACTAGGAATCACCGCTGAGTCCCTGTAGGTGACTGATCCGGGTATAGATGTAGAACCGATCCCATACTCATCGAGCGAGTCCAATCGCCTCTTACTCATAAGAGAAAGACAACGAGCTTACACAAGACACATGCAGACTCTCAAACTACACCCAAACCATGCAAACAAACCACACAAAACAAACCACACAAGGAAAACACACCGACTCATATATGACCCTAGACTAAGGTGGTGACATCAAGCCCACTAGGTGGCTGCATCCTGGGCGGCAGGAGAGCCGTCAAGCTCTTCCCCCAAGGCATAGTACTCATCGGCTAGGGCTTGGACAGCCTCATAATCGACACACTCAAGCTCGGGAGGTAAGGTTTCTCCAACACCTAGGGCTAGGGTGGTGCGAGCGGGACACTCACTGGTAATGTGGCCAAACCCGTGACAGTGGAAACACTGCACTCGTGACCGACTGCTCTCTCCGATAAAAGGGGCCTTACCCTTATCATCCCGTCGGGTAGGGGGTGTAGGCAGCAATAGTGGATGTGTAGGTGCCTTGGATAAAAGTGGAGGGGGTACTGGTGCCAGAGGATGGGCTATAGGAGCCGGGGAACGGGCAACGGGTGCTGGTGGTTGGGATGGAAATAGATCCCTGGGTGGAGGAGGGCGAGGCCGTGGAGCGAAATGCTCCTGACGGGTGGGCTCCTCAGGTCGAGCCATGGGAGGCCGCTGATGTGGGCCTATAGAGTGAATGGGCTCGGTATTACGGAGAGGGGTGGGGCCCAACCGATGGCAAGACTCAAACTCTCCCTCAAATTGCTCCAACTCGAGAGCAACCTGGTATGCCTCTTCCAACGTCTTGGCATTGCGGTAGAAAAGCTCATACTGATAGTGTGGCCGCAAACCACGTCGAAAGCGGGAAACGGGCATGGTACTCTCCTCCGTGACACCACATCGTAGAAAGTACTCATCAAATTCAGCGATGTATTCGGAGACGGACCGGTCTCCCTGGCTAAGACTTTGCCATCTATCGATGAGTCGCTGACGGTATGTGGGAGGAAGGTACTTTTGCCGAAGCTTATTCTTCATTTCGGCCCATGTGTCAATCAGGGGTTCTAGCCGCTGAAGTAGTAGGCTCTCTACATTCTTCCAATAGGTTTGCGCCTACCCCATGAGATCATGGTGGTGAATCGGACCCTTCGGCGCTCCGACATATCATACCATTCAAAGTAATGGTCCATGCTGAACTCCCAATCTAGGTAGACTTTCGGATCCAAAGACCCGTAAAAAGAGGGAGGGTCCGCTTGCACGGTCTTAAGGAACCTATCATCATCTTGTTCGTGACCTTTTTCTTTCTTTCGCGCAGGTCGATCGACCAACTGACTAGCTGGTAGTCAAATGATCAATTGACAACGCGGGCGTGCCAGTCACATGAGTGACAAGTTCATAATGCGCTCATTCTGACCCGTATCGGGCGAAAGTGAGGTTCGGTCGGGACCAGCAGTCCGCCATACCATAAAGGTTATGACGTTAATTACATCCCCCACGAGGAGGGAACACCATTGATTAGTTGCCGAGATGATGGGCTATCGAGGCCGGAATAAAGGATGCAGAGCCTGCGAGTGATCATGCAAGATGCTATGACTGACTACACACGATTTATTAGGGTGGACCCTAGTACATGGCGGAGGACTTAAGCCCAAAGACCACCCTCACGCATGACGAGACCTCCGATCAGGCATAACCTGACCTTTCAGCAATGTCATTTGATATACCAAGTGAGGGGCGCACATTTAGGCAGGCATTAATGCGATGTGAATGTTTGGGCCAAGGCATGATGGTCCAGATTCGAAGCATACCAATTCGAGCTTGAACAAGCTGATTTATTCAGTTCATTGACACAATGACATGATTCGGTGTGAAACCGGTGCAGCGCTTGCGAAGAAAGGGGTTAAAATGCTTGAAACGACGCCCTGAAACATAGGTAAATGGTTTAAAACGGCGCCAGAAACCATAGGTAAATGAAAATGAATGTATATTAAATCGGCGCGGCCTGATTGGGGCGCACCGGGAAAGGCGCGCCGTTTTAAGGCGCGCCGTGTATGAACGGCGCCGATTCAGCCCAATTTCGTAAAAAAAAAGGGTTTCGTTGGTTTATTTATGGATTTATTAAAATGTTTTGGAAGATTTTAAAAATTGATCGGGTTGATTATTCAATGGATCAGTCCCAAGCCATCCAAAAGTCAAGTCACGGGCCCGCGCGAGGTTCATACTCGAGCGCGGCGATTGTTCCGAGTTTAGACTCGTTCAAACCGGAATTTTGGCAGCATCTCCCCGTCCCGGAGGATTTATTGGGGAGAAGCGGGGAGTACTGATGTAGTGGAGCAACCCCAAAGGGCCGGGTGGCGCGACGGCGGCTGGCAAAAACCCGATCGGAGAGGAAATCCCGAGGCCTAGCCTGCTAGGGGCATCGAGTCCGTGGGCATCAGTGAGTGCATGAGGTGACTCGATATGGGAGCGAAAACCCCGAGGGCTAGCCTACGAGGGGAACGTGACCCGAGTCGCCACAACACTAGAATCTGGATGACCGATATAGAGAAGGAATCCCCGAGGGCTAGCCTACGAGGGGAACACAACCCGCGGCCAATACTAAGTCCGTTAAGGACTGTAGGTTTTGAACTGTAGGGCTTGGCCCCATTGCTGTACACCCAATAGTCCAAAGGGACAGTTGTCATCGGTGGACGAGCCCCCTGTCGGCCAAATGATTGATGGAGAAGATTTGGAGAATGTCCCCCTCCCCGGATGCTGGAGTGATGCCACAAAGCATACTCCCGTTAAGGTGTAAGCGACACGGAAGGAAGTAGTGTGAGACATCGTTTGACGGCGGCAGATGGACAAATGAATTGCTTAGAAACATATTAAAACGATGAAGCCCCACGGGCTGAGCAGGTCAACAGCAGCATGACATGTGATTAACACATAGCCCAGGGCACGGATATGTATACATATGTATGATATTCGAAAGCAAACCGACATGGGGCTCGCCATTGAACAACCGGGAACAATCCAAGGACACTTCCCCGCCCCTCTGACCTATGAAGCAGAGCACAAAGGGGACGGTGAGGGGTCTTCTTCCCCTGGCGGAGACAGACAGAGATATACACACAAGTACATCTCCGATCGCAGAGCCCATGGAGTATTCAATGCCGAGCCCGGTCATTGCATCAGAATTGAAAGAAAGAGAACCCCGGGGAGGGGGAACTAATGATTCATATGGCCCGAAGGCATATCCAACGTCGGAGAATCCGGCTATACGAGAGTATATATATCGGGGAAACCATCCAATGCACACTCGGAGGAGGGTTAGAGAGCAAGAGGGAGATATACGACAACAATCACAATAGCTCTTCATTCATCCCGTGAACAACGCAGGCATACATATATGCAGAGAATATACATTCCGGCGCCGGCGTTGTCACTCGGCCGCCGTTTGCATTCATAAAGAAAATGATTACAGACGAAGCAAAAAGGGCAAAGGAAATGGTGAGAGAAGGGGAGGTCAGGCTCGTATCATCGCCCCTCCCCTTCCTCACTAACATTGTATCAGGGGAAGAAAATCAAAGAAGAATGGGGGAGGGACTCAACCGGAAGAAACACGGAGACCCACCTAGACCCTTCCTTCCGAATGAAATATCGGATCCCTAGCTTCTCTTCTCCGGCTTCGGCGGTATTCCGAGTACCAGGCGAGGAAAACGACGACAAGGGACCTGCGTAGAGAACCCTACTTCTCCCCCAAGCTTTTCCTCGGACGAACCGGGCCTTCCTATCCGATTGGCTCTCTTTTTCCTTTTTTTTCTTCTCTCCCGATCGCTTTCTTTCTAGCTCTCCCTTTTCTTTTTTTTCGAAGGCAGGCTATATGTAGCCTTGTGTTAATCCGGCGCCCTGGGAAGGGGCGCGCCGGACTTGATGGCGTCGGGACGCAGACGGGATGGAATTGGCGCGCCGGTTTGATGGCGCCGTATTAAGGGCCGCCGACATTCCTTCACGCGCCGTTTTAACTTGTTTGCTTGGCGCAGCTCGGCCGATGGGTCCGGAGATGATTCCGGACCCTTCCGTTGACTGCTCCTTTCGCCCTGGCCTTTGAAAAACCTTGACGTAGTGTCGAGGGAGCTCTCGATATGATGAACGGCCTTGATCAGACCTCCGCGTGTGTCTGGCCCGAGCATACGGGTATCCTGCTGGCACGGCCTTTGACACTGTGATCTGTGCTTCTGGTCTAGACAGACTCGTGCTCGAGGCTCCCTTGCGGGACGGTGTCGCATCCCGGATGATTCCCCCTTGAATGGCGATCAATTGGCCACTAATGGGCCCATTATGACGAGGGGCCGAACCCGTGTCGGGTGATCGGGGCCCTCTGCTAAAAGAACCTTCGGCCCCTTGTTGTGGACGGCCGAGGACGTTTTTCCTCCTTAGAAGAGCCATTGGGTAGACCGTCGTCCTTGGTCGGACGACGGATGTGGGGTAGCGGCATGATGAGGTCGATGCCGGATCATTGGGCATGCTCGATCGCGCTGCCGGTTGGTTGTGGGTTCATTCCGACTCTCCTGAGGTAAAGTCCCCCGGTGCTCATTTCAAGGTGACTTAGGGGGTCCATCAACTTGAGGAGTCTTTGATAAGTTGATCTTCATCGGCTTCTGTGCTTCAGTGGGCCGTGTCACTCGTCTTTGCGGCTTGGTCGCCAAAGGATCATATTTTGAGTGCCAACAAATGCCCCCCATACGTGGGTGGTGCAAGCGAGGCAGGAGTGCAGCAGTACCTACGGATGAGCTTCGTTCGGTGACGGAAGCTCGAAACGATACTTAATTCCGGCTTCGGTCGTTAATCCGGCGCGGTAAGAAGCTTGAACGGCACTGTTTAAAATGGCGCGCCCTTTATTCGGATGTTAAAACGGGGCCGACAAATCCGACGCGCCCCTTGGCTTTGAAGGTTGAAACGGCGTGGCCTTCACGGCGCGCCCCTGGGCGCGCCATTTTAACAGGGGTGGAGCCCCCCTATATATTTTTTTCTTCTTCATTTTTCTTCACAACTTTTCATTTGTGAGAATTCTTTCTCTCTCCTCCCTTTATTCTCCCTCCGCGGCGCCGAGTGGGCTCTGGGTTTGGGCGATTTTGCCCCTTGAGAGGGTGAGTTGAGTGATATTCCGTTCGGGTTCCGAACCCATTCTTCGGGCCCCGAGAGGCTCCTTGTAGGACTTATCCTCGGAGCTAGATCCCTCGGGTGTTCCATTTGACCTTGGCTTAGCGCCTCTGGCTGCTTTTAGGAGCTGCTCCCTTTGTGGACGGCTTCCACTTTTCTTTTGGAAAAAACCCCGAGCTGGGGAGATGCTGCCGGAATTTTGTCAGAAATATTGCTTTGATCAACTGATTTCTGACTTTGTTTATTCTTTTCTGGGTGTTGTTTTGCAGATAACATGGCCTCCGGCTCTTCCTCCTCTGCATCCCGGGTCGCCGTGACATGGGGGAATGTCCATTCCCTTGATCGGGGGCCTCGACGGATAGCTATGGTTGCTGAGTCCTCGGACTCGGAGACTGACACCGTCGACACTGGCCGCTTATTGATTCTTGACGGCAACCACTTCAAGTATGATCAAAGGGATGGCGTCAGACTGGACCATCCCAAGGACAAGCATCTGATGGCGTTCCTTGAGCGCTTCAACCTTGGAGGGAAGCGCGATTTAATTCTCGTCCGTCGAGCCGAGGGAGCCCTACTGGCGGAGAGAGACAGTTTGACCGAGTCAATCACTCACGGCATGCCTATATATGTCCCGGGTGAGCCCAGAAAGTGGAAAGCCGTGCTCGGAGTGCAGGAGTTATCTCCCGAGGCCGGGATGCTGACGAGAGCACCACAGTATACACCGGCTCGCTGGAGTGAAGCTGCCGGGCGTGTCGACAGGGAGAAGCCCGTGTATGGTTTATTCCTCACCCCGCTTCATTGGGGATACCAAGACGAACCTTTTCTTTTAGACTGCCTGGCGGTCCGGTTCAAACATCAGATTTCGGTGGGGTGGTTTGGAGAGCTCAAAGCCACCGATGCTCACGCCTTCAGACCGGGGGCAGTTGAATTCACAGACTTTGTGTTACGGCAGTACACCCCCATCCTGGTGCATACTGGTCTATACCAGAGTGTATATGCTTCCCGGTACAGGTACCCGATCTCTCGAGGTCTGTGCTGCGGGATGATTGAAGTCTTCTGCCCAGAGTACAACACTTTTTATACTACAGAAGGTGAGACTTCATTGGACCTATGGAGCCTTTCTCAGCTGAGCGGCTTACCGATAGATGGGGAGCCGTATGAGGATGTTTGTTTTCCAGACTGGCTGAAAGACCAGACCGAGGGCGAAGGCAGATATTTCACGGGCTTCGCCTACCGCTACCTCATGAAGGCATATCGCACCTTGCTGCTCCTGACGCTTGACTCGCGGGAGGCGCGGAAGCCTGGCGAAAAGAGACGCGTGCGGATGGGCACGTGGCTTCAGTATTTATTCGGTGGGGAGCAGCAGTACAAGGACTTCCCCACGGTGGTTCCGACAGCGGTGAAGCGGAAGAAGAGGGCTCGACGTCAAGCGACATACCCTGCCGTTTCAAGGGGAGGGTGACGAGAGCGCCCGAATCCCACAGGAGTTGACGCAGTCACACATTGCGCTGTGTATCTGACATATTGGCTTTTATTCATTCGCCCTCCCTCAAGGGGACGAGACAGTAATCAGATCGGATGCTATTTACCCTGCCTGTTTAATGGCTTGGGGGATGAAGCTGTCCCTGTGCCTTGTGGCTCTATGCCTCATATACAAGATGCTAGGGGATTTGCACAAGTCGCGCATCCCCAGGAATTCACGGATAGTTGGTCCCATCCACTTATTTAACGCTTGTGTCTGCACTCTATTTCCAGAAGCAGCTCCCCGGTCGATGCAGTCAGATCGTCCTTTGCCGCGGATGATCGAATTTGCCAGTGATGAACCGTCCTCACTGGCGGATCAACTTTTTGCTATTCGGGGGAACTTGACTACAGTTCCAACCGATTCCCCTGGCGTTCTACACTTTTGGATCTTGGCTGCCAGCTCTAGCCCTCTTGTCAACAGGATGCGACAATGCTGATTATTTGAGACAGAGGAATTTATTCATCAGCTGACTGGGTTCAAGAGCACAAGGCCCATCTTGGAGCCGGAACTGGTCGATTGGGCGATGTCTATTCGCCCAAGTGTTCTTGTCTTCAGGAAGAGCGGCTTACTGTGGCTGGAGCCGTATTATCCCTTTCGTTTTGGCCGGAATTTTGGGTACGACCAGCAAATTCCTTCTTCTTCAGCCCAGTTCAATCTGCCGAATAGACATCGGGCTGGTCAGACGACTACGGATGAAGCCCGCGCATGGTGGGACTACTTCCATCGTCGGGAGGACATATCATTCAGGGTGCCAACCCCGGCCCGTCTGCCCCGAGTGACTCCAGACTTCATCAAGTGGTGGAATGCGCGAACGGGCTTCTATCGGAACTTCCGGAAGGACTGTTGGCACAGTGCCGAATGTCGTTTCTTAGATTCGCAGCGGGAGCCTGTTTTGGATGTTGATCCATCCTATTTGAAGAAGCTGAAGTCCTGGTCCAACACCGAGGTGATGGCATATCTAGAGGCCAGGAAAGCTGCGAAGGGCAAGTCATCCCGAGCCGACCCGAAGATGCCAGAGATCCAGAGGGATGATTATATCAAGACTCTCTAGGGGCTATGCCGGGTTAGCAGTGACCGGGTCGCTCTTCAGACGATCCCCCTTCCGGTGGAAGAACCTCTTCCTACAGTGGCGGGTTGGCGCCCAGAAGCTGACGGCTTTCATCCCTATCGGACATTCATCAGGAGGGAAGATAGACATGCTGACTTGTACTCCAGCACCCCCTGGATATTCGCCCTGCTTCATTCTCATGGGCTTTCAATTTCTGGTCCACTAGAAGCCATCTGGGACCATCAGCTCCTCATATCTTTCAAGTATGTCGACGGCTGGGGATTCGACCACTTGAGCTTATATCATCACTTGTCATCCTGTGGCCATGAAGACTTGGCTCAACTGGCGGAGAAAAGTGAAACAATTGGTGATGTGTGCTGGCTCATCTGCGAGGCGGCTTCCCGGGACAAGGCACCAGTATTGCTTTACTGGCCGCTTAGTCCTCGATATACAGGGCTGCCAGGTAATGCTTGTTTTCATCTTCAGCCCTAAAGCTGCTTCTTCTATAGTCAGTGTGCATCTTCTCACTTATGTGCTTTTGTAGCTCACCTTTCTATAGAGGCGACCCGACACTGTAGGGAGTTGATATCTAAGGCGCAGAAGCCTTCATATTTTAATATTCCAGAGCCAGCTCCGACTACGACACCATTACCCCCTGGGGACTCGCGGAAGTAGACCAGGTCCCAAGTGAGGGCGGCTATCGGTAGAGCCAAGAAGGCCAAAAGGGCGGAGTCTCGAGCTACTCGGGCACGTCGGAGGAAGGCTGCTGAAGAGGAGTCCACAGTTCCCCTTCCTCGGGTTCCGTCATTCTCCGAATTCGAGGCCGCCTGGACCCAAGGGCCTGAGGGTGAAGGTGACTTCTTATTCTTGCATGGCTTGTTTGTTTATTTCCACCGCCCTGGTTGATCATCCTTCCTTTCAGTAGCTGCTGGCACTACCTCCGCCATTGTTGGGTTGGAGGCGGCAACCGGAGCTGCTGCTGGGGAGAGAGAGGAGGAAGCCCCCTCGGCCTCCGCTGAGGGTGACTTGCCTTCACCGACACGCCATCGAGAAATAGAAGGTAATTTGTAGCATGCCCATAGAGCTTAGCAGCATATTGTGGTTTCAGTCGGGTCTTGACTGTTTATTATCTTTCAATTCCAGTCGATGTTCGACCCACGCTGCTCCCTGAGGTCAGTGCCACGGCAGGGGTTGCCATCGGAGAGCAAGGACTTCCAAGGGACCAGCCCCCGGATATTCCGCCGATGGATGCTCCCGAGGCGGGGACCGCTGAGGAGGTTCTGGATAGAGGGCCTCCTCCTAGCAGCACGGTTCCCGCTCAGGTGCCGGAGGTCTGAGAACTGGCAGAAGAATCATCCTCCTCTGAACAAGTTGATTATGGTGGCGGCTCCGGCGATGATGAGGGGTTCCTGATGGTCGACACCAAGGCTGAGGACGCCGGGGCTTCCTCAGCTTACGAGAGCGACATTTTAACATTTAGCCCTCCAAGACTACTGGGGGCCGAGCGCGGGCCATCATATTCGGCTGCGGAGGGAGGATTGGAATCTTTAGAGGCCACTTTTCGAGGCCTAAATATAGTGCCAATCGAGGTAGGAAATGTTCCGTCTCCTGTCCGCGGCACTTCTTTCTATTTTCAAGCCAGCTCGCTGATGTATATATATGTAATGCAGGCTGAGGTGGTACCGCCAGCTATAATGATCCGCATACCCATCCCAGACGTGAATATGGGTCAGTCAGCCTCCCCACCTGTTGTGCGGCCCATTGCCCTGCGGCTTCCACGGACCTATGTTGCTTTAGCGGCCTCAAAGGAACCCGACGTGACTGCCAAAGTCGGCGCTCCGACCGAGGTTGCAAGGGCTCAAGCCTTGGTGGCCAGCGCAGAATCATTGCCATCGCCAAGTGGCCTTCTGAACATAGAAGCGGGAGAAATTATTGCAGATGAGGCCGATGCCATCAAAGCCTTATCGGTCATAGAGGGCTCTCCTCCTTTATCGGCCGGTGAGACTGCTCAAGAGGAACGAGCGCCTTCCGTTGCCGATACGGCTGTTGTAGCCTCACCTCAAAGGGCGGGGAAGGAAGTTGCCATTATGGAGGCCCCTTTAGTTGCTGCAGCTGCAATAGTCGGGCCGGGTGTAGGCGTTGTGCAGACTATGCCGTCGACGTCCCTCGGGGTGGCCGATGACATCTGGGCCGAGGTAGATAGCATGGTAGACTTTCTGCTCCCCGAGACTTCGCCACTGGGCCTACAATTCTCCGGTGACATGGTGTGGCAGTCTCTGGGCCTGACTTATATGCAGCTGAGAAGGTTGATAGATCATCTCTCCCGATCGCTTTTAGCATTCGGTTGCCCAATGGATGATTGGACCCCGCGGGTTGTAATGTTGTTAAAGCATGCCAACAGGCGGGACTTCCTCAATCGAGAGGTTTCTGATCAGCTGACTGCTGTGAAGCTGGAGAGGGCGGATTGCCGCATCACCGTCACTTCATTGAGGGTGGCCGTGGGACATCTGAGAAACGTTGCCGGCGATATCTCGGAACGCCGGCTGCTCCTCACAGCACGGATAGAAGAGTTGCGCGCGGAACTTGCTAAGGTTGAAGCCGAGCTGCAGGAAGGCGAGTGCCTAGAGGTCCGGACAACGGAAGAAGCTGACATGGCCGAAGGACAACTTGCCTCGCTAGATGAGAGGTTATTGCAGCTGATAGCCACCGAGGCCCGTTTGCAGGAATTGACCCAATACCCCTCGCTGGGCCTTTTGGAGTTGGCAGATATCTTCCGGCGTCCTTTACCGTAGCTTTGCTTTTCTTTTCTCCTCGCATGGAGTTCTACCTCTTTTTGCCTTCGGAACTCATGTATCTCTGGGGATGCCCCGGGCACAGATGTACTCTGGCGATTCTTATTAATGAAAACATCTTTGTCTGTCGCTTCAATCACGACTCCTCCTCCTTTTTCCTTCTCTTTTCTTTTTGGCTGATCGTCCGAACCCGGGGATACGCGCTGGTGGCGCAGGAGAGCGCTCACGCCTTCAGGGAAGGGGTGAGGTGTTCGCTCCACCGCGGTGCAGCCGTTCTCGGAGCATGCAGTATAGGCGGATGTGCCTAATGAACCTTGCTGATGATGACGGAAGGTGTGTTACAACCATCGACACGTGTCAAAGTGTTGACACAATGATGCTTTGTTGATCAACGAGGGCGGAATGCCTGGGTTAGAGGGTAGTTGACCGGACTCGCCGATGGTGGTGAGGGTCGACAGGGTAGATGGCTCTGTCGATGGTGACAAGAACCGGAAAAGGGCAGCGATCGATCTTGCCGATGGTGACAAGGGTCGAAAAGGGTATACGGTCTTGCCGATGATGACAAAAGACCGGAAAGGGTAGCGACCGGTCTTGCCGATGGTGACAAGGGTCGAAAGGGTAGACGGTCTTGCCGATGATGACAAAAGACCGGAAAGGGTAGCGACCGATCTTGCCGATGGTGACAAGGGTCGAAAGGGTAGATGGTCTTGCCGATGATGACAAAAGACCAGGTAGAGTAGCGACCGATCTTGCCGATGGTGACAAGGGTCGAAAGGGTAGACGGTCTTGCCGATGATGACAAAAGACCGGATAGAGTAGCAACCGATCTTGCCGATGGTGGCAAGGGTCGAAGGGGTAGACGGTCTTGCCGATGATGACAAAAGCCCGGAAAGGGTAGCGACCGGCCTTGCCGATGGTGACAAGGGTCGAAAAGGGTAGACGGTCTTACCGATGATGACAAAAGACCGGAAAGGATAGCGACCGGTCTTGCCGATGGTGACAAGGGTCGAAAGGGTAGACGGTCTTGCCGATGATGACAAAAGACCGGGTAGAGTAGCGACCGGTCTTGTCGATGGTGACAAGGGTCGAAAGGGTAGACGGTCTTGCCGATGATGACAAAAGACCGGATAGAGTGTATAAGTGGGATATCGGATGAAGGTTCCGCCTCGACCTTATAAATGGCCTTCCGGACGGAGGATGGTTCATCACTATTCATCATTCATTTTTATTTACATTACTGACCTAAGTGCCCTTTCGGGTTTTCACCGAGGCCAGCCCCCTCTTACTTTTGCCCGCGCACCCTTTCGGGTTTTCACGCGGCGGGGTACCCGATTTTACCTGCGACGCCCTTTCGGGTTTTCGCCACAGCTGGGTTATAGCCATTTTTGCACTTGTCCTGATATAGGAACCAGTCTGGCGGGGTATCTCTATTTTTAACCACATTTTCTTTTCTTTCTTTCTTTTTTTCTCTTTTTTTTTTGAATTCGGGATGTAGAAGAACTGGACCACGAAAATGTTGGCTGGCCTTGTCGATGATGACGAGGATTGGATCATGCTTCGGTTCGTCGACACCGGCTAGATGTCGAAGCGAAGGATATGGTCTATTAACAAGGATGTAAGATCTGAGTTAGGGGTAAAGATCGACCGATCTCGCCGATGATGACGAGGGTCAAACACATGTTTATTAATCAGCATAGGTTATTACCGAAACAAAGGTGGGTTTATTAGCAAGGACGGAAGGTCCAAGTTTTAAGGGTAGGGATCGACCGATCTCGCCGATGATGACGACGGTCGACCATGGGTTTATTCATCAGCATGGGTCACATGCCGAAGCAAAGACGGGATTATCAACAGGGACGTAAGGTCCAAGTGAAGGGTAGAGATCGCCCGATCTCGCCGATGATGACGAGGGTCGAACATGGGTTTATTCAAGGATTTCCGGTGGGACTTTTGAGGGTTGTCTCTTGTGGAGTTTCATCAGGTGGCGAACAGAAGAGGAATTTTGAAATTACCACTTTACTGACTTAAGCGCCCTTTCGGGTTTTCACCGAAGCCAGCCCCCTCTTGCTTTTGCCCACGCGCCCTTTCTGGCTTTCACGTCGCGGGGTACCCGATTTTGCCTGCGACGCCCTTTCGGGTTTTCGCCACAGCTGGGTTATAGCCATTTTTGCACTTGTCCTAATATAGGAGCAAGTCTGGCGGGGTATCTCTATTTTTAACCCCATCTTATCTTCTTTCTTTCTTCTTCTTTTTTTTTTATACAGGGTGGCAGACCGAAGTATGATGTTTGACCCTTGGTCGACAGTAGATGGCCCGTAGCGGCAACAATGTGAGAAGGTCATCTAGAACACGAAGTCTTAAGCCGACAAGGGTTTATTCGTTAGCGGGAAGATAATGCTCACGCCAAGAAGGGCTTTCGTGCCACTTCGAACATAAGGCTCGTAATGGCGGTGCGGCGTATTCTTTAGGAAGCTCAATCAGGGCAGAATGCCACTACACCAAGGAGAAGGTAGCTTGATCAGGGCGGGATGCCACTGGACCAAGGGAAGGTAGCTCGATCAGGGTGGAGTGCCACTGGACCAAGGAAAGGGTAGCTCAGTCAGGGCGGAATGTCACTGGACCAAGGGAAGGGTAGCTTGATCATGGAGGAGTGCCACTAGACCAAGGAGAGGTAGCTCGATCAGGGTGGAATGCCACTAGACCAGGGAAGGGTAGCTCGATTAGGGCGGAATGCCACTAAACCAAGGTAAGGTAGCTCGATCAGGGCAGAATGCCACTAGAGCAAGGAAGCGAGCTCGGTTAGGGTGGAATGCCACTAACCAGGAGAAGGTAGCTCGGTTAGGGCGGAGTGCCACTAAACCAAGGAAAAAGGTAGCTCGGTTAGGGCGGAGTGCCACTAAACCAAGGAGAGGTAGCTCGATCAGGGCAGAATGCCACTAGACCAAGGAAGCTAGCTCGGTTAGGGCGGAATGGCACTAACCAGGAGAAGGTAGCTCGGTTAGGGCGGAGTGCCACTAGACCAAGGAAAAAGGTAGCTCGGTTAGGGCGGAGTGCCTCTAAACCAAGGAGAGGTAGCTCGATTAGGGCAGAATGCCACTAACCAAGGGGAAGATAGCTCGATTAGGGCGAAATGTCACTAACCAGGAGAAGGTAGCTCGATTAGGGCGAAATGCCACTAACCAAGGGAAGGGTAGCTTGATCGGAGCGGAGTGCCACTAGACCAAGGGGAGGTAGCTCGATTAGGGTAGAATGCCACTAACCAAAGGGAAGATAGCTCGATTAGGGCGAAATGCCACTAACCAGGAGAAGGTAGCTCCGACCGGTCACTCGGGACATGTCGGCTGCGCTGCATGATACAGCTTAATGTGTTTTCTGTTGAGGCGAGAGAACTGAATGACTCCTTTGTGGTCTACAAGGACGTAGGCACCCCCTTCATATACTCGGCGGATGATATACGGCCCGACCCAGTTTTCGACCAGCTTCCCTTTGGGGTTGGAGGCCATCACTTCTCTTCTTTTGACCATTACCAGGTCTCCTTTCTTGAACTCTCGACCCTTGACTAGCTTGTCAAAAGCATGGGCCATGCGAGCTTGGTAGAGTTGGATGTTTTGCTGTGCCCGGAGGTGTTTTCCTTCGAGCTCAGCGAGCTCCTCCAATCTTCTTTCTGCATTGACCTGTTCACCACTGACTAGTCCGTGCTGGACGGCAACTCGCAATGAAGGAACTTCAAGTTCAATGGGCACTACAGCTTCTGACCCATAAATGAGGGAGAAAGGTGAACAGCCCGTTGGGGTCTTGTAGACAGTACGATAGGCCCAAAGTGCTTCGTACATCCTTTCTTCCCAATCCTTTTTATTAGACTTGACAGTCTTTGCCAGCAGTGTGCATAAGGTCTTATTAAAGGCTTCTGCAAGTCCATTGGCTTGAGGGTTGTAGGGGGACGATGTCCTCCAGTCGATTTTGTATTTGTCGGCCAGCCGATGAACCTTCTGGTTCCTAAAGTGACTGCCATTATCAGAGATGATTCGGCTGGGGATCCCAAATCGAAATATTACATTCTGCCGGAAGAATCTTGCAACTAGTTCTCCCGTCACATCTCTTAGTGCTACTGCCTCCGCCCATCTGGAGAAGTAGTCTGTAGCTACTAAGATGTATCTGCAACCTGATGAAGATGCTGGTAGTGGCCCTACTACGTCTGTGCCCCACTGAGCAAACGGCCAGCTTGGTAGGGTGGGATGCAATGGCACTGGAGGTCTCCTTGCCACATTAGCGTGTTCTTGACAATTCTGACAAGCTTTGGCAAACTTACAGCAATCATCAAATATAGTGGGCCAATAGTAACCCAATTTCTTTATCTCAATTTTCATCTTTGGGCCATCCTGGTGTGCTCCAGCTGATCCTGCATGGACCTCCTACATCACCTGTCCCGCTTCTGCTGAAGACAAGCAACGGAGTAGGACTTTCCTTCGGGCATCTGCCATAATGCGGAACAAGGTCTCGCTTCTCATCTCGTAAGAATCCTTGATCCTCAGGAGCTTCATTCTCCGTTCCTTTTCTTTTGAAAGTTGCTGGTGTTGAAACCAGCGTAGGAGATGCTCTCGCCAATCGGGCTGCTGAACCCCTTCGATGACTGCTACTTCCATTTCTTGTTCGTCGGCCAGGACCCCTGTTACGCTGGGGACCTGTCGGCGGTTGATCACTGTTATATTCAGGCTTGTGTCTGGCGGGACTGCCAATGAGCTGGCCAGCTTAGCGAGGGCGTCCGCCTGAGCATTCCGGCCTCGATTGATGTGCTTGATGCTGATGAAGTAAAATCTTGACATCAGGCGAGTTGCCAACTGGTGATAGGGGAGGAGCTCTTGCTTTCGTACATCAAACTCTCCTTCCAGCTGTTTTATAACTAGCATGGAGTCTCCGAATGCTTCCAGCATCTGAATTCCCATGGATAGAGTAATTTGCAACCCGATTATCAGGGCTTCATATTCCGCTTCATTGATGGTGCATTGTTTGTTTATGGAGCAGGATGTATGTACCACTTCTCCTTCTGGGGATTTCAGGACTATGCCTGCTCCTGCCCTGACTCTGGCTGATCCAGTGGCAGAGGCGTCAATTCTGGAAGCGCCATCAAAGTATAGCTGCCATAAGGCGGGTTGTACTTGAACGGCTTCTAGGGTTTCATCTTCAGGAAGCTCCGGCTCCAACGGGCAATCCCCGGGCACTGGGTGCTCAGCGAAGAAGTCTGCAATAGCTTGGCCCTTGACGGCCTTGCGCGGCACGTAGGAGATATAAAACTCCATAAGGATTACCGCCCATTTGCCCAGGCGGCCTCTGAGTGCCGGTTGAGACATGATGTACTTTAGGGGATCCTCTTTGCACACCAAGCGGATTTCATGCGACAACATATAGTGCCGGAGCTTCTTAACTGCGAAGACCAGCGCCAGATAGATCTTCTCAATATAAGTATATTTCTCTTCAGTTCTGACCAGTCTCCGACTGAGGTAATAGAGGGCTTGCTCTTTCCCTTCTTCATTATTTTGGGCCAGCATTGCCCCCAGAGAATTATGTGTAGCTGCTATATATAGTATCAATGGTCATCCTTTCACCGGTGCGCCCAGCACTGGAGGAGTTTTCAGGTAGTCTTTTAGCTTGTTAAAGGCTGCCTGGCAATCTTCATCCCAATAAAAGGGGACATCTTTCATCATTAGCTTGTGGAAGGGCTGGCATCGCCCTGACAAATTGGAAATGAACCACCGGATATAAGCTAAATGGCCCTGTAGTGATCTCAGCTCAGAGATGTTCCTTGGCGGAGGTAACTCCTAAATTGCCTTGATCTTTGCGGGGGCTATCTCGATTCCTCGATATCGGATGATGAAGCCTAAGAATTTTCCGCTCGACACTCCGAACGCACATTTCATAGGGTTCATCTTCAGCTCATGCTGCCTCAGCCTCTGAAAAACAATCCGGAGGTCTTGCAGATGATCTTCTTTTCTTCTGGTTTTAATCACCAGGTCATCTATGTAGCATTCGACCTTGTGGTAGAGCAGCTCGTCAAAGATTTTGGTCATCGCGCGCTGATAGGTTGAGCCAGCATTCTTCAGTCCGAACGACATTCTCTTGTAATGATAAATGCCTTTAGAGGTTCGGAAAGCAGTATGGATACGGTCATGCTCCGCGATCCAATTCTGATTGTAACCGGAAGACCCATCCATGAATGACAGGGCTTCATGGCCAGTTGTAGCATCAATCATGACCTCGGTTATTGGCACCGGGAAGTCATCTTTGGGGCAGGCTTTATTTAGATCTCGGAAGTCGACACATATCCGGATCTGTCCATTCTTCTTCTTCACAGGGACGATATTCGCCAGCCATGTAGTGTACTGGTTTTCTTCAACAAATCCCACGTCAATGAGCTTATCGACTTTAGCACAAATTTGGGTGATGAGCTCTGGCCTCATGCGCCGCGGTGGTTGCTTCACTGGCTCGGCCTCAGGGCTGATTGTTAGCTCATGTTGTGAGATAGCGGGGCTTAGACCTGGCATCTCTTTGCAAGTCCAGGCGAAGCAATCCCGGTACTCTAGCAACAGCTGGATGTACAGCTCCCGTTCTTCTGGGGACAGTTGGGCGCTGAGGAAGGTAGGCCTAGGGTCCTCCTCATGTCCCAAGTTGACTTCTATTAGTTCATCGACTGTGGCCTGGCCTCCGTCTTCTATCTCCGGAGGTGCCGGTTGGAGGTCAACGAAGTCTGGAATGCCATCTTGAGGGTCGAGTACTTCGACTTCCTTGTCAGACACTACCAGAGCTTCTTGAGGTTTCTTTGTTTCTTGTGCTAGCGGCTGGGTGGATTGTTCTATTAATAAATCCATTGCCGTTGCAGCTCCCAAGGATGAGAGAGCAGCCTTGGTGTTTTTGGATGAGGTTGCAGCCATAACGGACTGGTAGCTATTTACAGCCGGACTCGGACAGCATACTGGTTTTATAGCAAAAGCTGAGGAAGTCTCACCTTCTGGGACAGTTGTATCTTCCGCAGAAGTGGCTTTTTCTTTCCTGGTAGCTGGCTCCCCTTGATTGGAGTTGACCAAGGCTTCCCTGATTGGCAGAAAGGGTGTTGAAGTTGTCATTAGTAGGACCCCTGTGGAGGGAGAGACTCCTACTTCTTGAATGTCTTCGGCTTCGCTGCTGCTAGCCGTATAAAATTCGGCTTGAAGGGCCGCTTCTTAAGGATGAACCTGCTCCCAGCATCGGCAAGGGGACGAGGTTTCAACTTCTTGATTCCCGGACCAAGCCAGTTCAAGATATTCAGCTTCCACCGGATACTCATCAAAGGTTGCCCCCAGAGGGCTATCTTTAGTAGGATAGAAGGCGGAGATAGTATCCACCTCGTACCGCCCACTATATAATATTCCTCCAGGGTAAAGCCCAACCCTGGATGTTGAGAGACACGTCTCATTTCCTTATCCAGATTTGCAGGATACCACATCTTCTGGAAAGCTTCTTTGCACTTCTGTGACTGATCGGGAGGGATGTCTTGCTTCTGAAACATCTTGGCCATCCGATCAGTTGTAAATGCCAGGCCCTGAACAGGAACCGGCGGGTTGCCTAGATCTTCAGGGAGGCTGCAGTCTATGTCTTCCCGAGTAGGATGCTCCTCAGCTGTATAGAACAAGCTGCTGGGCCCATCTTCTTGTGTCACCTCCCAAGCTTTGAAAGGTTCGACAGTGGGGTCGTTGAGGCTGAGGACTGGCTTGGTGAGGTCGGCCGGGACTCTGATGCGATCGTGCTGTCGATTGACCTGCACTTCCTTAGCTTTAGGGTATAATGCTGGGGGTGTCACCCTACCGACGTCTCCCGAAGCTGTGATGTGGGAGACCACCTTCGACTTGACATATCCGCGTGGCGGTGGTGGATACCAACCGTCACCCGATCTATTCTTCGAGGCCCCTATGGGGTTCTTAGCTTCAGAAACCTTCCGGGGAGGCCCCGTATATAAGTTGGCGTCTGCCAAGTGACATTCAAATACCTCGAACGGGTGAAGATCAGCAAATTTCCTCTCCTCCTTCCCCTAGAGGCTGTATTTGATGCATTGGTGGAGTGTGGAGGGCACCACCATATTTTCATGCAGCCATGGGCGGCCGAGCAGCACTTTGTAGGAGGTGCGAGAGTCAATGACATGAAACTGCATCGTTGTAGTGAAATCTGCCAGGGTCAGCGTGAACTCTGCCACTCCCATAGATACCTCACATTTTTGGTTGAAGCCAGCGATACGCATATCCCCGACTTTCTCGAGATGCACATTAAAGTGGTGCCACTCGTATATTCTGTAAGGTAGAATGTTGACTGCTGCACCGGGATCAACCAGTATTCTATTCAGCTCCCTCCCATTCAGGTGCCCTTTCATATACAGCGGCCTGTTGTGGCTGGCAGTAGGTAGTAGCATGTCTTCTGGAGAGAAGGTCATACTGGCTTCTGGTATAGCCTCAGTTATGTAGGCTTCAAAATGAGCAGGCGTCTGCAGAGCTGTGATGATCGCCTGTCGAGTTTCTTCACTCAAAGAGAGAATTTCCTAGATCGTAAATCGAGCGGGGAGCTTCTTGAGCAACTTCATTTTTCGGCTCCCAGCCCAGACATTGGAGAGCTTCATCTCTTCAGCCCATCTGGGCTTGGGGAGGTTTTGATTTGTGGGTCCAGACGGACCTGCTTCATCTTCCTTGGACTCGACATCCTCTTGGCTGGCATCGGCTGTCGGGTCTTCTTTATTAGTTACTGTAGGGCAGCTCCATCTGCATTTGCATTCTCAGTAGATTGCGCTGGCTGCGGGTGAATGGCCCCGGGTGTAGGGTTAGTCTCTTGACAGGGATGCTTCCCCTTTGACATCTTCATAAATTCAAGGAATGAAGGGACTGCCTTGCCCCCACTCTTGTTGTATAGGCCTGACGGAGGAGGGATTTGGACTCCCTTAACTTCCGGCGGAGGTGTCTTATAGGGTTGATCCCCTCTGAACATGATGTTGTGGTTGGGTGGTGGCTGGCGCCCCCATTTTTGGCCTGACCGAGTGGCATGTGCAGCAGTTGCGGCCTCGGCCTTGCCTCCCCCAGCATGGGGTGTGAAGCAAATTTCTTCTTCTTCCTCTTCTCCAGGTAGGTTGAAGAGTGCTGATAGGGTATTGCAGGAGACAACCTATGCTTTATTGGCCCCAGCGGCCTTTCTTTTCTTCTTCTTTTGCTTTCTCTTCTTTTTGGTTTTTGCGAGTGCCTGCCCCCAGAACAGGCTGCCCTCTTCAGGGGGTGCTGCTTCAGCTTCCTCCACCTGTTTGAGTGAGAGTTGTTCCAGCTCTTGCCATGGGATGTGGTCCCGTACCAGCAAAGGTTTCAATTCGGGCTGCACATATTCATCTAGCCCTTCAATCAGGTGCTGTAGTCGAAGGACCCCAGGATTGGTTTCCTTGATTACTGGTAGCGGAGTCTGTCTCTTCCTGTTAGGTGTATGTATTCTGATGGCTGTAGGTGGGGTGACCCGTACGGGTGCTACCACTGGCGGAGCAGGCTGGGGTGTAACACCACAGGTATGTGCCCCCTCTTTAGGGCGGGGTGCCCTCTTCCTTTGTGCTTTACAGGGATCTGCTGCCACCCCTGCTGTTCTTTCACGGGCTCCAGGAAATGGATTTCGTAGGTGCTCCGTGTGCTTGCTTCAGAGATCTCCTCTGGTAATACCTGGTAGAGGGAGATCATGTTGACTGCTGCTCTCCTGAGAGGGGCTTCATGTGACTGAGGAGGGTCTACTTTGTACTCTCCCAGCTCTATTTCATTCTTCTTTATCATTCCTTCGATGATGTCTTTGAAAACATAACAGTCTTCGATTGGATGTCCCAACATCTGGTGGTAGGGGCAGAATCTTGGACTATCCTTTCTTTTCAGGTCCTCCGGCCTCCTTGGCTCAGGCAGAGTGACCATGCTGTATTCTGTTACCCAGTCGAACAGGACTCGGGTCTTGTCTTTTGGAAAGGAATAGGCTTTCTTCATTTTGTCCCTGAGCGAAGGACCTTCTTTATCATCTAGAGCTTTCGCAGGTTGCGGGGGAGCCGCCTTCTTGCCTTTGTCCTTCTGTTGTTCGAACGCCTTGATATCAAGCGCATTCACCTTTTTAGGTGTGGGGCGCCATTCCGCAGCCTTGCCTTTCTGGGCTGTGCTGGTAGCTGACGTCGGGACAGGCTTGGCTAGGAAAGCCTCCACTTCGGCCACCACATTATTCAGCCGGTCGAACGACCGTATTTCCATTCCAATCATCTTCTCCAGGACCTCCCTCCTGAGGTTTTGTTTGCATATTTGTACCGCGTCCTCGTGATGCGGGGGCCGCTTGCATCTCATTCTGAGGTTCCTCCACCTCTTGATGTAATCAAGGGCTGTCTCATCTGCCCTTTGTTTTGTTGAGTAGAGTTCGGCCACTGTGACCTCCCTCTCTATGACATGGAATCTTTCTATGAACTTTCTCTGCATATCCGACCAATCACTGATTGACCCGGCCGAGAGGCTAGAGTACCATTCAAATGTGAGCCCTGTCAGTGAGGACCCGAAGAACTTCAGCAAATATGACTCGTCGGTGGCCAGATCACCCATAACGGTCATGTAATATGTAATATGCTCTTTCGGGGATCCCTTCCTGTTGAATTTGTCAAACTTAGGCGGCTTGTTGACCCTCGAGGGAAGTCGTTTAGCCGCATGGTGTTGCGGGTAGGGCACCCGATAGGCATCAAATGCGACATAGTCACCTTCACTTTTCTCTGCGAGCTTCAGCTCGATCATCCTCTCCACCATCATCCGGTTCACGACCGTGGGGTCAACCGGTTCTGGATAGAACTGTGCCGGTTGCAAGTATGGGATGACCAGGGTGGTCGCCCGTGGAGGATGCAGCAGCGGGGGTGTCAGGTGCACCTGAGGGAGCACCGGAGGTAGCAGCGGCTGAGGCTGTGACGGCCGCTGTTGTGCTATCGCCATGCTTGGCTCTGACGGTTGGGACAACGTATAGAGCAGTGGAGGGTCGTCACGATGAGCCGCTCCCCGAGATGACTCACCCTGGA
Source organism: Amorphophallus konjac (assembly GCA_022559845.1). Taxonomy (NCBI): domain Eukaryota; kingdom Viridiplantae; phylum Streptophyta; class Magnoliopsida; order Alismatales; family Araceae; genus Amorphophallus; species Amorphophallus konjac. The sequence continues at coordinate 197,027,256 of CM040127.1, read as the reverse complement.
CTTCGGGTGGTTTAGAAGCCGATGAATGTTCAGTCTTTTCCATCAGCTGCTTCTTTAGAGAGTCTATCTCCCGTTGATATTTTTGTAGTAGCATCAGAACTGATGGGTCTGTAGTGGTGCGGATACCCTCTGCTGTCTCCCCGGACGTACCCTCAGGCAGGATGTCGAGGAGGACGTCGTCTTCTTCTTCCGTCGTCACCACATTAGCGGTCAAGACGGGGGCCTTGTCATCCCAGTGGGGATAGACCTGGGGCTGTTTCCCTTTAGCCATCATCAGAAGCTCTCTTGCTGCTTCTATTCTGCGGGTAGTTGGCCCCGGCCGTGCGGCCAATTGAGCCAATTCTTGGGGGTCTTCAGGAAGCTCCCCATATAGGTTAGATATACCATCCATGTTGCAGGTGAAAAACTGCACCCTTCCTTTTTGTTGATAAACCCTCCTTCTGGGTTGCTACGGAAAGGTCAGCCTTTCGAACACAGAAACTCTTCTTCTTTCTTCCCGCTCGAGGAAGGCTTCATCGGCTTCGACCTCAAAGCCGTCATTATATCCGTTGTCGTCGACTGACGACACGATCATTCTATCTCCCACATCTCCTTCATCTGCCGCTGATGGGCAGTAATCTTCCTCAGTGGCGACTGTCTGCATCAGTCGCTGTTGTTCGAGTGAGGGGTTGCCTAAGCCTCGGAAATAATTTCTGACCAAGCAGGTCATCTCTTCTCAACCCCGTTCTTGATGTAGGACGGGGGGTGATTGTTGACCTCCAGCAGGAGGGATATAGGCCAGCCGAGCTATGTTGACCGGCTGTTCGAATCTTCATCCCGCAGCAGGGACGTTGGCTTGACGGGCCGCGGCCCGGAAACTTCTGTGGCGCGGATGATCCGCAACCACCTCTTCTTCCTTCTTCGGGGGTAGGCCCCTTTCTCTTCTCACTTCTGCCTCGTCGTTCACAAGATGACGGTGGATGGGTGTTAGCTGGTGGGCAGGTCGGGTCCGCTTGGGAACCCACACCTGTCTAAACTTCCTCGGCCTGGGTGCCGGGCTTCCTTGGCCATAGTGGCCGACTTCTTCTATTTCTGCCCTCCTTCCAGCGAGGGCCTGATAGGCATTGTGGACAGGAATGTTGGGGATGACTCGGTCCGGGGTCACCCGTGCAGTGCGTCCGTTGAGGAAGACGTGCATACCTCCAACTAGCATAGATTTCTCGGACTGAGACTGAGTTCCGATGATCACAGCAGCATTCTTGCGGGCCTGGCAACGGTGGCATCCTCCAGGGTGTTTGTTGATGACATTGGTGTGGGTCCCACGTATGACGTGGTGCACCAGACAGCTAGCGGCCGGGGCCGGACTTTCAGACAAGTCTTTGCAGCAGGGAACCCCCAGAGGCTCCATTTTTTCCACAGCTTCCTTGACAGGTTCTGGGGCTTCGACCTCCAGCATATCTACAAAGGCTAACCCCAAAAAGTTGGGGAAGCCCACAGCGGCAGGGAAGCTGCCGAATACCATGGGTACCGCCAGGTACCCTTATGCGTGTTCAGCGACTATCGAAAGATCAAAGTCAACGCCAGTTATCCCATTGGTTGTCATTGCCCGCCTGTAAGAAATAAACAAGCCAAACATCAGTAGCCTCTGGGAGGGCCTCGAAGCCCAAGTATCTCGGCAAAGAGATGAAAGGTGACACTGGCCCCACCGGGCGTGCCAGACTTGTTCGCGACGTTTTTCTTTCTTTCGCGGGTCGATCGACCAACTGACTAGCTGGTAGTCAAATGATCAATTGACAACGCGGGCGTGCTAGTCACATGCGTGACAAGTTCATAATGCGCTCATTCTTACCCGTATCGGGCGAAAGTGAGGTTCGGTCGGGACCAGCAGTCCTCCATACCATAAAGGTTATGATGTTAATTACATCCCCCACGAGGAGGGAACACCTTTGGTTAGTTGCCGAGATGATGGGCTATCGAGGCCGGAATAAAGGATGCAGAGCATGCGAGTAATCATGCAAGATGCTATGACTGACTACACATGATTTATTAGGGTGGACCCTGGTACATGGCGGAGGACTTAAGCCCAAAGACCATCGTTATGCATGACGAGACCTCCAATCAGGCATAACCTGACCTTTCAGCAACGTCATTTGATATACCAAGGGAGGGGCGCACATTTAGGCAGGCATTAATGCGATGTAAATGTTTGGGCCAAGGCATGATGGTCCATATTCGAAGCATACCAATTCAAGCTTGAACAAGCTGATTTATTCAGTTCATTGACACAATGACATGATTCGGTGTGAAACCGGTGCAGCGCTTGCGAAGAAAGGGGTTAAAATGCTTGAAACGGTGCCTGAAACGTAGGTAAATGGTTTAAAACGGCGCCAGAAACCGTAGGTAAATGAAAATGAATGTATATTAAATCGGCGCGGCCTGATTGGGGCGCGCTGGGAAGGGCGCGGCCTGATTGGGGCGCGCTGGGAAGGGCACGCCGTTTTAAGGCGCGCCGTGTATGAACGACGCCAATTCAGCCCAATTTCGTTAAAAAAAAGGGTTTCGTTGGTTTATTTATGGATTTATTAAAATGTTTTGGAAGATTTTGAAAATTGATCGGGTTGATTATTCAATGGATCAGTCCCAAGCCATCCAAAAGTCAAGTCACGGGCCCGCGCGAGGTTCATACTCGAGCGCGGCGATTGTTCCGAGTTTAGACTCGTTCAAACCGAAATTTCGGCAGCATCTCCCTGTCCCGGAGGATTTATTGGGGAGAAGCGGGGAGTACTCACGTAGTGGAGCAACCCCTAAGGGCTGGGTGGCGCGACGGCGGCCGATAAAAACCCGATCGGAGAGGAAACCCTGAGGCCTAGCCTGCTAGGGGCACCGAGTCCGTGGGCATCAGTGAGTGCATGAGGCGACTCGATATGGGAGCGAAAACCCCGAGGGCTAGCCTACGAGGGGCACGCGACCCGAGTCATCACAACACTAGAATCGGGACGACCGATATAGAGAAGGAATCCCCGAGGGCTAGCCTACGAGGGGAACACAACCCGCGGCCAATACTAAGTCCATTAAGGACTGTAGGTTTTGAACTGTAGGGCTTGGCCCCATTGCTGTACACCCAATAGTCCGCAGGGACAGTCGTCATCGGTGGATGAGCCCCCTGTCGGCCAAATGATTGATGGAGAAGATTTGGGGAATGTCCCCCTCCCCGGATGCTGGAGTGATGCTACAGAGCATACTCCCGTTAAGGTGTAAGCGACACGGAAGGAAGCAGTGTGAGACATCGTTTGACGGCGGCAGATGGACAAATGAACTGCTTAGAAACATATTAAAATGATGAAGCCCCACAGGCTGAGCAGGTCAACAGCAGCATGACATGTGATTAACACATAGTCCGGGGCACGGATATGTATACATATGTATGATATTCGAAAGCAAACCGACATGGGGCTCGCCATTGAACAACCGGGAACAATCCAAGGACTCTTCCCCGCCCCTCTGGCCTATGAAGCAGAGCACAAAGGGGACGGTGAGGGGTCTTCTTCCCTTGGCGGAGACAGACAGAGATAGGCACACAAGTACATCTCCGATCGCAGAGCCCATGGATTATTCAATGCCGAGCCCGGCCATTGCATCAGAATCGAAAGAAAGAGAACCCCGGGGAGGGGGAACGAATGATTCATATGGCCCGAAGGCATATCCAACGTCGAAGAAACCAGCTATACTAGAGTATATATATTGGGGAAACCATCCAATGCACGCTCGGAGGAGGGTTAGAGAGCAAGAGGGAGAGATACGACCACAATCACAATAGCTCTTCATTCATCCCGTGAACAACGCAGGCATACATATATGCAGAGAATATACATTCCGGCGCCGGCGTTGTCACTCGGCCGCCGTTTGCATTCATGAAGAAAATGATTACAGACGAAGCAAAAAGGGCAAAGGAAATGGTGAGAGAAGGGGAGGTCAGGCTCACATCATCGCCCCTCCCCTTCCTCACTTACATTGTATCAGGGGAAGAAAATCAAAGAAGAATGGGGGAGGGACTCAACCGGAAGAAACACTGAGACCCACCTAGACCCTTCCTTCCGAATGAAATATCGGATCCCTGGCCTCTCTTCTCCGGCTCCGACGGTATTCCGAGTACCAGGAGAGGAAAATGACAGTGAGGGACCTGCGTAGAGAACCCTACTTCTCCCCCAAGCTTTTCCTCGGACGAACCGGGCCTTCCTCTCCGATTGGCTCTCTTTTTCCTTTTTTTTCTTCTCTCCCGATCACTTTCTTTCTGGCTCTCCCTTTTCTTTTTTTTCGAAGGCAGGCTATATGTAGCCTTGTGTTAATCCGACGCCCTGGGAAGGGGTGCGCCGGACTTGATGGCGCCGGGACGCAGACGGGATGGAATTGGCGCGCCGGTTTGATGGCACCGTATTAAGGGGCGCCGACATTCCTTCACGTGCCATTTTAACTTGTTTGCTTGGCGCAGCTCGGCTGATGGGTCCGGAGATGATTCCGGAATCTTCCGTTGACTGCTCCTTTCGCCATGGCCTTTGAAAAACCTTGACGTGGTGTCGAGGGAGCTCTCGATATGACGAACGGCCTTGATCAGACCTCCGCGTATGTCTGGCCCGAGCATACGGGTATCCTACTGGCACGGCCTTCGACACTGTGATCTGTGCTTCTGGTGGAGACGGACTCGTGCTCGAGGCTCCCTTGCGGGACAGTGTCGCATCCCGGATGATTCCGCCTTGAATGGCGATCAATTGGCCACTAATGGGCCCATTATGACGAGGGGCCGAAACCGTGTCGGGTGATCGGGGCCCTCTACTGACAGAACCTTCGGCCCCTTGTTGTGGACGACCGAGGACGTTTTTCCTCCTTAGAAGAGCCATTGGGTAGACCGTCGTCCTTGGTCGGGCGACGGATGTGGGGTAGCGGCATGACGAGGTCGATGCCGGATCATTGGGCAGGCTTGATCGCACTGCCGGTTGGTTGTGGGTTCATTCCGACTCTCCTGAGGTAAAGTCCCCCGGTGCTCATTTCAAGGCGACTTAGGGGGGCCATCAACTTGAGGAGTCTTTGATAAGTTGATCTTCATCGACTTCTGTACTTCAGTGGGCCGTATCACTCGTCTTTGCGGCTTGGTCACCGAAGGATCATATTTTGAGTGCCAACACATCCTCATCTCTTTGTGGCTGAAAACCACGACGGCGTTGACCATACCCCTCATAGGCATTGTCGGACCCATAGTCCTCGAGACCAAGGTCACGGTGCGGTAGTTCGGGAACCTGAGGAGGGGCGGGTGGGGGAGCCTGTGGTGGCTGAGGAGCAAGTGCGGGGGGGCCTTGGACCACATGGACAGGCTGGGCCTGGGCTATGGGAATGGCTTGGCCTTGGGCAGCCGCCTGGGCAGGTGGGGGTGGGTCTTGGACCACTCTAGGAGGGTCTCCGTGGGACATCCTATCTAACCGTCCAACGAGGTCTTAGACCGACCTGTCGGAGGTCTCCATGCGTCCCTCCATGGCCCTAAGGCGACCATCCATATTATCGGAGAAAGTCCAAAAGTTAACCTCGGATTGGTCCAACCTAGTCAAAATGACCATCATCGCCTCGTGTAGGGAGTGGAAGTCTCCCGAGGCGCCATCTCGTGGGTTAGCCATAGGGAAAGGGCGATGGTATTGGGTACCTCGCCGAGTGGGCATGCAACGACACGGACTAGGAAACACCGACTAATGCAAACGCACACTAATATGATGCACCTAGACGTAACCAAACTCGGCACGTAGCAGAGTTAATCAATCCGAAGATCACTCGCGCAAGTGTGCGGCCTTCCCGATAGACGTAACCTAACGTTCGGACAACACCTTTTGATATACCGGGTTATTGGGATACGATGCAAAAAGATGCTTTTTTTTTATTTTAAAACAATGATGACCCTAAACACGACTTAGACAATGACTAATGACTAGACGTAAATGACACTCTTTTTTTTTCTTCTTGGCACCCTAGACTCAAATGGCTCTGATACCATATTGATGCGGGACGGACCACGGACACTACTCGAATGAGGAATGCAGTCCTCGGACTCTAGGTGAGCTCGTGATTGTCCCTTAACGAGGGAAGCGTCGGACGTGCACGGTTGAGAAACCGACAAGAGCTAGGGTGGTCAATTCGCACTATCGTGCCCGGATCGGGTCACGGGATAGTAACGCTCTCTCTCGCAGCAGCGGTGATATAAAAATATAGCGAGCTAGGTCCTCAAACATGCTCTCTAGCAGCGGCATATAAAGCATATATGAGATAAAGCAAGATGCCAAGTAAGGGAGCGAATGCGATACCTCCACGCGCTCGGCGTGGGAAAGACGGACCCGGCCGAAAACCGTGCTCCTGGAAAAGTTAATACATGAAGATTACAGCAATGAGTTACTGCCCACTCCACGCAGGGAGGTAAAGGGCTACACAAATGGGCCTGGGAGGACCGAATTCGGGTTGACGGGCGGCTTCACGCGTAGCTTCGGCCGCACCCATACTCGTGACCGTGGGGCCCACGTGCTGTCCGGAGGGGCCGTGTGGGACCCGGAGGCACCGCTGTAGTGGGGACACTTGGGGAAGCGCACCCCTGGATGGTGGCACGCTGGTTCTCCGGCTGGAGGCCAGGCGACTCCGATCGGCACCGGTCGGAATAACCAGCCACGGATCTGCCGATTCTATTTTCAGGCGTGCGCTCCGACGAGAACGGACACTACGATCAGCCCCGATGTCGGATCGACACAAAACTGGCGCCGTTAGAAATCTGCTTCGAAGGGCTTCAACCGTATGGGATTACAGAAAAATAAACAGCTCTGTACTTCTTGTTGGCGAATTTTGATAGCTACTGTTGTATAGTGCCCGAATTCTCAAATCAATAGGGAACTTGTCTGAGAACTGGCGTTGACTGATAGGTAGACCTCCGATTCAGTAGTTTTATTCTTCAGCAAAGTTGTAGGAAATTGAACAAGGAAGACGGCAATATTTTTTGTGATAGGTTTGGGAGGAGGCTAGGATTTGTTAGGAATTTAAGACTGGAGGGTGGCCGGATCTGGAAACTGGTAGACAACACTGTAGATGAAGAAGAACATGATTTTTGAAAATTGGATAGAAGGCTGATCAGAAATTAATAAAATTAATGGAGTGAGGGGCTGATGGACAGAACTCCTAGTAAAACTGGGAGGGTTTGAAAAAATCAAAAAAGTGGTCGGAGATGGGAAACTCAAAACTGCTGTCACTGTAGATAGAGGTAAGATAGATTTGGGAGTGAAAGATGAACGAAAATGGAAAATTACTAAATGAAAGAATTTGGACCTGAAAATTTAGGTGGAGGTGGGGATTCAAGGTAAGAACACACCCTCAAAATTTTAGCTTGAAAACTTCACATGGTGGACAGCGGAAATTCGTGGAAGACACCTCTTTCCAGTAGGTCAGAACCTTGACGATGGCTCCGCGGCGGCTCGAAGGCGGCACGAACGGTGGCGGCACAGATGATCACCGGAGGTAGAGGGGAGGGGATTGAAGATAGAACCACTCTAGAATTGGAGGTTGGAGGAGATGAACACCAGAGGGGAGAGGGATGGGGCGCAAGGAGCTTCAAGCTTTTTCCAACAATTTTCTCTTCATTAATGCTAACAAATGGAAAATTCAACATTTTATATGCTAGGTATCAAATCTAATGTAGACCCTTGGATCTAGGGATGGGGAATGAAGGGCTGGGATGAAGTGTGAACAACACACAAAAAAATAAAAATAATATATAAGGGGGGGGCCTATTGACCAAGGGGAGGTAAGGGGGACAAGTTGACATGGTAGGTAGCCTACCATGGAAATTCTTACCCTCTTGTCTACCCATGTGGCTATTGGCATTCAACCCTTCTAGAAGGTCACCTAGGATGGTTGACCAGCCGCACAAGGATGACATGGACCAATGGGATAGGGCTGAGGGTCCCCTTGCTGGTCCTACTGACAAATTACATAGAAACCCACACAATCCGTGGGAATGACGTATTGGCTTACAAAGCCGTACAATAGTGCATATACTTTCCCATAGATATACAAATAACCTAAAGGATATAAATGCAAAATAAAATGTACATGCTCGGTGTCGATTCCCATCATTATGTACATAATAAATTCATCTATAATGCCTATATGAACCGTAAGTAACCTGCAACTTGTACACATTCACAAATTTTACACATTCAAAACTTGCACATTCACATCATTCACATATCATATATCAAGAAATCTGCACATTCACATTCAAACCATAACTTGTACACATTCTAAACTTGCACATTCACATATCATATATCAAGAAATCTATACATTCACATTCAAACCATAACTTGTACACATTCACAAATTTTGCACATTCAAAACTTGCACATTCACATCATTCACATAGATCAAGAAATCTGCACATTCACATTCAAATCATAACTTGATATTATATATGCAAAATACCATCATCAAGTACTATTATGGCAATGTATCAACTTTGCAATCACAAAAAATATAGCAAAGTTTCATGAACAACAAACTAGTGCATGTATGTGAAAACATATACACAATCAAAATTAGTGTAAACATTATATTACAATGAGTATATATATCAAAAATGAGTGGGGCGATCATACATATATCACCATGATAGTATGGGAATCAAGGGATGGGAGATGAACTGTTCCGTGCATTGATCATAACCTGCAAAATAGTTAAATTTTTATAAGTAATTTCACATGAATGTTAAACATGACAATATTTTCTTAACAAATAAGAAAGATACTTTACATATTCTATGAGCCAAAGAATATGGCTCCCAAGTGCATCTCTAATTTTCTTTCTTTCTTGATCTTTAATAATAAGGGGGGCTTCGAGCTTGTTTGCATGTAAAACTGATACTCCACAATAAGCATTTCCTATCTGTTGCCCCATCATAACTTTATCTTTATCAACACTTATTATAAGGCTAGTTGCCACATGCTTTCCTTTTAGATCTAACAGTTTCACCCACTTCCCTTGCAACTATGCAACAAAAAAAAATAGAACCATCAAATATAACTTTGTACAATAACTGCAGCAATACATAAATGCTTAAAAAACCAATTTTCACTAAAAACATAAACCTATTTTTCACCTTTAAACAGCCCCCGTGGGTTTACAACACAAGTTTCATATTCTAAAAACACTGACGCATCAGTCCGATTTCACTCAAAATCAGTCAAATTGGACTTTTTCCAACCACTACCGAAAAATGCAGCAAAATATGTTTCATTACATCAGGATAAGAATAAAAATAGCATTTCAGATTTTACTCTGAGAATGCCACGTCCTCAGGTAGTTTAAGTTAAAATGTTAAACCTTCAAACTGAATAGAATATGAGAAAACATATGACATGCAGAAACTAGCATAGGATTGAAAATGTACAGGATGACTAGTAGCTTCCATTGATAGATTCCCCATTTTAAAAAGGAGTGGGCTTTACATCATTTGCAACGTCTCCATAGTCCTCAGGCCTATGGCAGAAAGTTATGGCTCAGTAGCATTTTTAGAAGTCCTGGTGTTCATTTAATATATTACATCAGCCCCTAAAAACTTAAAAAAAACTAGATGGTTAAAATCTCTGCTATGTCTTTGACTTTACCGTCCACAACTAACTTCTTCCCAGCCTACATCACATACCATGATACAGGGACATATTAAACATCCAAAATGTCAATCAGTTCTTGTACAAAGAATGATATTTGGCACTGAAGAAGAATCAAGCTCCCAACAGCCTCGCAGTTTACCACCACTTTGTTCAGTAAGCCTGATAGAAGGAATCTAATGCGAGAATTTCAAGAATTCAACTTTGAATATATCCATTATCATTGGAGTTCCATTGTTTCTTTTTGGCCTGAAGATATCCCTAAAGCCATCAACCTTTTCCAAAACCATCCATGACTCTTATCAAAGAATCAGAGCAGTAAATCACGTCTACCAACTCATATTCACCCGTCTCCAAATAATTCTGTAAATCAGGTAACTAACATTCAATAAAGCCTACACCTGATTGACCTGAGGATAGATATCATATTACTGCTTTTTTTTTCAACATGTATAGCCTGTACTAAGAACCTGAAAAGATTTCAACCCATTGATAGGCTTCAAATAGGACAAAAAATATCTTCCTTTTGGTTGTGGAAGATTTATACCTTGTTCTGGAAGAGATGCTAAGGAAACATATGATAGAGTTTAAATGTTTTCTCACTTGGTACATGCTATACATGTTGAAAAAAGTAGCAATATGATATCTATCCTCAAGTCAATGAAAAAAAAGCAGTTGTATTGAATGGCAGTTACCTGATTTATAGAATTGTTTGGAGAGGGGTGAATATGAGTTGGTAGAAGTCATTTACTATTCTGATTCTTTGATAAGAGTCATGGTTTGTAGTCATGGTATGGCCTCCCATTGTACCTACGCTTCATACTCATATTGCCAATGCTGAGCTGGATGAAGTCTCCATTTGGTATCCCAGCCTTTGAAGAGAGCCCAAACATCACCTATTGGTTACATCACATATGAATTTCTTTTTGAACCTTTCGTCCAAGACATTAAGTGAGAGAACATACGGACATCGTCAGAATTTTATACTCCCCAAAACATGAAGTTCCCACAACCCAATGGTACTTTCTCATCATACCAATCAATCTCAGCAGATAGTTCAAATGCTAATCCATATTGTATAATTGAGAGGCTATTTGATCTTGATCTTTAGTTGAGAAAAATTGGTTTCCTCAAGTGTCCTTCATGCATATACTTTCATCATGAGGATTTTGGGCATGCAATTTTGTAAATCAATTCACATCAAACCTTGGTAGAATTTATTTGAATGGTATTCTCATATTGCTTGGATGGACGGCAAGTTTAACTAAACTTTTAATTGTGAAACATGGTTTTCTTAAGGTAGAATTTTGATTAACCTTGAATGTGATTCATGCACTCTTCTTATTGAGTTTTTGAGATTGAAACTGGTTTATATGTTGATTCAAAAACCTTTCAATGCATGCCTTTTGATTGACAAATGAATGGGGTTCAAGGGCTTTTATTAGTATTATCCTTGCATTGGACTGCTTTGGGCAGATTGCCCAGCTGCCATGCAAGAGACGACTCTTGCTGGACCCTGGCTATGTCTAGGTGTGGCGACCTAGACTCCGGATACCGGGTAAACCTGATACCACTTGGAATCTGCGAGGCCTCCCAAGAGCGGAAAAGCTCCGAAGGGATAGAAAAGTATGTGATAGTACATTGAACTTCTAGATAAAGCAGTAAGCAATTAAATTTCAATGATCACGATTGCTAAAATAGTAGAAATAAAATTACATTTTCTATAATAAATTAAAAGTAACAAAGTCTAGTTCAAAGAAAGACAAGTACATTCTAATAGAAAGGGAAACGTACCCTTAAGTCGGGGGAATCCCGACACTGGCAAACGCTAGAAACACAGAACTACCGCAGCGGAACCTCCAGCCACGAGGTAGAACAGCTACACCTGAAAAGTCAGGGGTGAGCCTCGTGTCACTAGCTTAGTAGGGATCCAGCAGAACCCTACTGCAAAACACGCAGTAATAGCAGTGCTGCACTAAAGCAAAGCAGTAACAACAGAAGTAACAACTGAAGTAAAGAGGAAAGTCGTAACGCTGAAACACAGCAACCGAAGGAACCTCGGCCCTCTAATCTACTCCTAACAGCAACAGAAAGGAGAACCCCGATCTCAGAAAGTCGGGCATTACCGATCCATTATTGAATCACGAAACCTGATCGTGATAAGCCTACCAAAACAGGTAAACCCTACCAAAGACCTACACAGTCAAAGGCATAAACATACACGAGCTCACCGTCGTGTACGCTAGACTAGACTAGACCGCGGGTGAAGCCAACACAGACTACCCGACAAGTCACGTCAATCATGATGGAAACCAGTCACGAAAACACAAGTCACAAGAGTCATGCGTCAAGTGACAGAAGCACCTCCTCACTAGAAGAATAGCTAGATGCATCCACTGACGCCTTACACTGCGCCTCAAGTATCTCGCACTCGCCTAAACGGCAGTAACCGAGACACTTACAAAGAACCAAGTACAACAGTACCACAGTAATGAGTGGCTAGTCAGGGTCACGTTCGTCGGCGATCGTCCAACCGCCCCGGACCACGTGTGCACACATAAGCCCAATGCCTTGAGTTAGGCCTCTAGCTAGTTTTCCCCCCTAGTAAGACGCTACCACAAAGCAAGGGGGCCCACGGAAAGTAGCCTAAAAATAGTCTGTCGGGAACTGCCCCGCCACCACTCCCAGGTGGGCCGACATATAGGAAAGTGTCGTTAGGCAAAGACTAGTGGAGTCTCACTAGACACAGAGACTCCAAACACCAGTGCTTAAGTACGGATAGGATAAGCACACACTGTCGCACATACTACAAAGCACAAAGCACAAGGCAGCACCCAAAACTACTGCCAGACTCAAGACATACAACTAGACCTGCTAACACAACAATCCTTGAGTTACGAGACTCAAGTCAAGATCATCACCCAAAGTGGTAACACGCCGCCAATCAGCCTAGTCCCTAAGTCAAATCACGATAAAACACTTATAAAGGAAACCTCACAAGACAACCGGATCCACACATCCGCATAACACGAATCACAGAGACATGAGGGATCACCAACACCCACAAACCACATTGCACATAGATCGAGGTCAGATAACACCTCCAAGTGCCCGAAACCATGTCTCGATCCTCACAGGATAGATGAGACACTCACAAGGTCACGTGTCAACCACTGGGTCACAACCGGGTTTACCAGAAACCATAATGACCCTCAAAATGACACAAAACACTACTCGATATAATGGCCGTCTCAGACACCCTATAACACGGTCACACCCCTCATAGTACGTCCAAGACATCCACGGAACAGTACGCTAACCATGGGGTCAAAGCCACAATAACCGGAAAGAACACGGCACTACACACTATTCGGGATAAAATCGTTCCTCCGAGATCCCTTGATACACATATGACTCTCACAGGACACCGAAGGCATCCATCGAGCCAAAAGCCAACAAGGCATCGAATCTTAGGTTCACCGGAGCCCGAGACAACCTAATTAAGACATGAAAAATTGAAAGCATTAACGTGCCTATACCCTGCGTCATGATAATTAGCGCGCCCCTTCAGAGGGTTGCGATGTCATCATAACGCGGCGCTTACCTGGGTCGTGATAACCCAGAGACGCGACACTCACTCAGGTCACGATAATAGTCGCAATCAGAAGCTCGAGAGCGACTACATAGAGATGCGGCCAATACCTCGAGCACGTTCACAAAGGATCACACCCATCACCTAGGTCGTGTTCCTAACCGCCCTACTGTACATCTCCGAAACAAGACGCAGTGCATCGTTGTAGTGCGTTCCACTGAGAACGCGACGCACACGACCAGTGCGTTCTCATCACGGAGTGAAAACTGGAAAATTTGCACAAAAACCCATTTTCTACGGCCCAATCGTCGCCAGAACGACGGGGAAACAACCCTAATCACGTTGCCAACCTTCCACAATCCGGAAGGGGCCAAACCACGTGCAAAAATGCTAGAAATAGGCGATTCCCATGAATCAACCCAAAACGACTCACATGGACAACCAGGCTCATACCGGCTCCGATTCTTGACAAAATGCAGTAAAACTGGCGTGAAAAGATTCCTAACATGCCAGGGGTTCAAATGAAACCAATTAAACTAGAAATCATCGCCTGGAACGGTGAACACGGCTCACACCCCCCGAACATGCGTTTCACCCAACCGAAGCAAAACTCGCTCATACTCGCACTGTTCGGCTCCAAATCGCGAGGGAACACAGTAAAAGAGTAGGGCATCTATACCCCTACCTCCACCGAAGATCTTACGCGCCAAAACGGCTACGATACGTCGAAAACCATCACAGGAACCGCACGTCGGCTTCAAATCCACCGAATGGGATCACACCAACACCACGCTCCATTTTTCACGCCAGCACGCTCCACGACACCTCCACGGCATCTCAACATCATCCCTGGGCCTCCTTCGTCTGTAGTCAGAGCAGAGGGGGAAAGAGGAGAGAGAACGGAGGGAGAGAGAGTGAACGGTGAGAGAAGAGAGAGGAGAGAGGTGAAGGAAGAAAAAGGATAAGAAAATATGAAATTAGACAATTTCCTAAAATTCGATTTTGGGCACGAAATTATGTAAATTCAAAAAAATATAAAAAATAGTCTTCACGATCCTCGGAACGAGCACAACGCACCTATAGCATCCTTGAGTAGCAAAACTCAATGGTCAACTCTTCACAGGGTTCCACAAGTTATACAAGGAAAAAACTTGCGTGGATCGTAAAACACTTATCAGGACCCACGAAAGTTATTACAGTCCTCCCCCTTTTAGGAATTTCATCCTCGAAATTCAATGATCTAACAAGGGAAGAACAAACACAAAACACTGGCCACCTTCTCCAAGCATCAGCCAAACCTCAAACACAAAGCACGATAACACAATTCTCGAAAAACATAATTTAGGGGAATACTGCCAAACCACAATCACAGGCACACACTCCGGATCTCAAGACACACCGATCCACAGAACAAGCACAGCACACAAGTGAACACAAGCCCGACACCTTCGAAACAAGGCAACATCGCTTACGTCTCATTGGGAAATGAGACACGACCCATGCCATAAAACAAGTACCGATAAAACACTCGGCAGACATAACAAGCATCATCTTAAATAACGAAACACAGTCCTCTCAATTGACCGCTCCACAACATCGGCTTCCGTGCCAAGAACAACAACGAAACTGGCACGTAGAATGTCAATGAAAACACTGGACCACGAGCACAATCAAGTCAGTCCTCACTCAGACATTACATCTGATTCGAGTCGCATGCCAACTCTACCATGACAGAAGAGTACAGCAAAACCAACCGACAAGACCTCGGTCCACACAATGCCAAATCAGACTCACAGGGAACTTCTCCCAAGCTGAGCACAACCACCAACCAACAGCAACAACAACAACACCTGCAGAATCCCAGCTCCATTCTCAACACAGAACCATGGGACACAACAGCAAGCTGGGTCACATCAAGGCACAATTACAGCTAAACACATGGCTAACACATACAAGCCATACTACGAGCAGCTTACCAACAAGAACCCAAAACAACAACAATAATAAGCTCAGAGAACACATCTCAAGGACCACAATCCACGTCCCGAGAGCATAACTCCCAAGAAAAATATAAGAAGAAAGGGTACTCGACCAGCATATATGCCGACAAATTTCCCCAATCCTCACACATGCCAGTGCCAACAACCACAAAGCTTCAAGCAATGGCACGACAACCAACAGCATCAAGGCACACATAGCCAAGACAATAATAACATCGTGGAAACAAACCTCTCGACCGGCTAGAATCTTCCGACCAATGATCCTCGACCTATGGTTACAAGCCCACACGCTTCCGCTGCGCACTCACACAACACACACAGGCATCACAAATAACTTGGCATCCGCATCTCAGCACACACTCGGTGCCATCGTAATTCATGAAACTGCAATATACCACGCCTCGAGTACCGATCCTGCTAACAACCAATCACAAGTCACCAAAGTGCAAACCACGAAGAGCACCAGCTTCAGCACAAGCACAAAGAACACCTATCTTAGCTTATCCTCACGTCTTGGCATGATTACTGAACCTTCACAGCACAATAGCCGCCAAACACGGCACGTCGAACACGGTGCACAACAGCCCCCAACACACAAACTAGGTCCAAAGCCAAGCATCCGCCGAACAAAGCACAAATCTGGTTCAGAGCTAACACAATCCACACATAAGCTGACATGGGACAAAGGCTTCACAGAGACAACACTTCCAAGGCTTACCTCAAAAAGATGCCACAAGACAGGATGAGAAAAATCAAGCTCGTCTAACAGTAGCTCACCTGGAAGGAAAATCCTAGGTTCGCCCGAGCATTCTCTCAATCAAGGCATCGCAATCGACCACCACAACACAACCTTAAACACCTCAAGGGTTGAACAAACCTCAAACTGGGACGACCAAAACAACATAAAAATGTGCACGACCATCATTCCAACGATAAAGTCACCAGCCACCTGAACAAATCATAATAAAATCTCGAACACCGCACCACAGATTGACGCCAACCGGTGAACTCTACCAAGTACAGCATAACCGAGACAACACCATGACAAAAGAAGAACACTCCATTAGATCCTGACGAGAGCAAAAACCATCTCGCATAGTGCCAACACAGCACGCACAAGATCACACACGAAAGCAAAGCGATAAACAATCGCAAAACTCATACCAGCAGCGGACTGTACTAGACCTTAAGGACTTCGAGTATTGTAATATCTCGAATTCCCATGTACTTCACAAACAAAAGCTCAGGTAGCTCAGAAAAATTCTGAACAACTCTGAATACTCGCTTTAATACCACCTGTGGCGACCCAGACTCCGGATATCGGGTAAACCCGATACCACTTGGAACCTGCGAGGCATCCCAAGAGCGAAAAAGCTCTGAAGGGATAGAAAGGTATGTGATAGTACATTGAACTTCCAGATAAAGTAGTAAGCAATTAAATTTCAATGATCAGGATTGCTAAAATAGCAGAAATAAAATTACATTTTCTATAACAAATTAAAACTAACAGAGTCTAGTCCAAAAGAAAGACATGTATAGTCTAACAGAAAGGGAAACACACCCTTAAGTCTGGGGAAGCCCGATGCTGGCAAACGCTGGCAACACAGAACTACCGCAGCGGAACCTCCAGCCACGAGGCAAAACAGCTACACCTGAAAAGTCAAGGGTGAGCCTCGTGTCACTGGCTCAGTAGGGATCCCGCAGAACCCTACCGCAAAACACGCAGTAACAGTAGTGCTACACTAAAGCAAAGCAGTAACAATAAGAGTAACAACTGAAGTAAAGAGGAAAGCCGTAACGCTGAAACACAGTAGCCGAAGGAACCACGGCCCTCTAACCTACTCCTAACAACAACAGAAAGGGGAACCCCAATCTCACAAAGTTGGGCGTTACCGATCCATTATCAAATCATGAAACCCTGTCGAGAAAAGCCTACCAAAATAGGTAAAGCCAACCAAAGACCTACACAGTCAAAGGCACAAACATACATGAGCTCACCGTCGTCCACGCTAGACTAGACTAGACCGTGGGTGAAGCCTGTTGTGTCCCCTGGTTTTGATGATAACAAACCATAAATCATCTTTAGATTTTTGAGGAATATCTAACAAGTTTAGTTTAATGTCTAGAGTGAACAAGTATAGGAGAAACACTCTAAGAGTGTCGACACCTGCCCACAACATGTCGACACGCTTAGAAGAGATCATGATGAACCATCTCCGGTTGAGCTCTGGCATGAAGCAAATGTCGACACCTCTGAGCAAAGTGTCGCCACCCCATGAAGAAATCCAACTTGAGTCCGTTTCTGTCTGGCCTCTAGATTGACCAAAGTGTCGACACCTTGTATGAAAAGTGTCGACACCTCGGTTCCAAGAAGAAAGCCTTACTTCCCTCTGGCGTGTATGTCCCGACACTGCCTAGTGAAGTCTCGACACGGCGGCACGATCCACACGTGAGTATGGCGCGTGTGTCTACACTTGTCCATCAAAGTGTCGACATGTTCCTCTTGGAAGCCACGATTCTTCAGGATTAAAATGGAATGTGTCGACACCCTGTGTGCAAAGTGTCGACACATTCATGATTACCCAGAACGAATCTAAAATCAGAAGCGTCCACTTCCCAAGATCCGCAACCGGTCTTGGAGGATCCACTTGCACTTGAAAAGCCGTCAGGAAGCTCATCTGTGAGGAGAGTTTATTGTCTTGCAGAGACATACTCTGATATGTTGGTACCGTTACAATTCTGGTTCCCTACCTAACCTCTTACCAGCATGCCGGTAGGGAAGGTCAACCATGCTGAGAAAGCAAATCAAATAATGGGGATGTGACGTTCTGGGTGTGGCGTCTGCAGTAGATAACATAAGAGATACGGTGAGCCACTGATATAGTGGTGAAAGAGCTCCAGTCAAAAGGAGGTAGAGCTGAACAAAAAGAAAGAGTAGAAGGTGAAGAATAGCTGAAAGTAAAGCTATGAGAGATCTCTTCTTCCTAGTGTTGCGGAAGCAAGGGAAACGAAGTAGATCTTCTTCTTCCACCTCAGGAGCTCTCAAAGCAGGGGAGACAACATCTACCTGCTGCTTAATCCAGTGGGAGTGAAAGCTGAGGAGCTCATCCACCATTCCTCTTGAGACTGCGGTGAAGACCCAGGAGAAAGATGAAGAGAAGCCAGGCTTCGTCCATTTCCCTCCAGACATGAGTTCTTTTCTCCCATGGAGTTTCTTTGTCATACTCTGTCTGGTTGTTCTTCTTACAACTTTATTTTTTTTGGAAACAAATACTCTTACTTTGCTCCCTACCTGTGAGTGGGAAGACAGATGGTGGGTTCACCGGTCTGTGGGTTTCAGGGTTATGTACCCTCAAGCTATTTGGCAGCAGAGTTGTGAGAGTTTATCTCTCTGTCAGAAGCTGTGAATCAGCAATAGTGCCTTTACACTAGTGAAGCCTCACCGTGTTGTGTGAGGGGTGGACGTAGGTCTCTGGATAGAGACCGAACCACCTTAAAACCTATGTCTTATGGTATGTCTTCCCTTGAGTACTGACGCTCGATGCTTGGTAGGAACGTTTCCAATCATCATCAATGCATCTAGCCTGTTAGATATCTTCTATCTCTAGCCTTAATAGTCTTAGTTTTACATCTAGTTTTTATTTCCACGAAGATGGGCAAAAGGGGGCTGATCTATTCACCCCTCCCCTCTAGATCTGCCTATCACCACACATGTCACGTCCCGAACCGATAGCAGCAGAACATGTTCGTTTGCTCAGAACGTGACAGTTAAACAGTCGTGAATGATCAAGAGCAATCGCATGAGACCAAATAATTTGGAACAACAATAAACTTTTATTCATATGAACTTGTTATTACAACTTATTGACTCAATTACAACATAAAGAAAAAGAATGGACACACTAACAGGACTTAGACCTTTGAAACTTGATAAAAGATACTAAGCTAATCTAGTCATGACTAATTAGATAGAATACACCATACTAGACTCAAGAAAGATAAAAGACACGCATCATCTAGTTTCCAGAGCTCTCTTGCACACTTGTCCCACCCGTTTGTGTCACGGCCACGCTAGCCACTCGATTATCTGAAAAATATTAAAATAGGCTGGATGAGCGAAACGCTCAGTAAGAATTATATCTCAAGAATAGGCAATTGGTTTAAGTAATTACATTTTTCACATGTAAATGCAGGTAAGACTATGCATGTAGAATTAACCGACCAAGTGAAACAAAACTAACAAGAGTTTAACAACGCTATGCAAAACTTTCAAGCAATTCTTAAACAAGAGATATTTGTAATGCCTCGAGTTTTTCGGATCTGGATCAGTCAGATCGCCTTTCTGTATGTTTCAGATTTGAGTCCGATCGAGCTTCGGACTATTTTTACCAGATTGTCGGACCCACTGGTGCTGTGTCCATGAGTTTCCTTGGGTCCGTGGTGTTGTGAGAAGCACGCCGATAATTTTCTATATTTTTTGGAGCACCTTCGTGGGCCCCGCGTTGCGTTTTGGGTTTTACGTGTCTTTTCCGTTTGTTAGACCTTCGGAACCCCGTATAGGTGAACCGTTGCGTTCTCTGACGTCGGGACGTTACCACGGTGATCAGTGTGTTCCGAGGATCATGGGAGTGTATTTTTTTATTTTTTGGTATTTTCCAGAATTTCTGGATTTTCTATATAAACCCCCTCTATTTTCTCTCTCCCCATCTCTCATTTCTCTCTTCTCTCCCTCTCTCTTCTCACGCGGTGGTTGCCGTGTCCTGGGAGACATGCCTCTACGTCGTGGTTGCTGTGGGTTTTTACTTCGATAAGTGGTACTAGTGTAGTTCGGTAGCCCCCAACCGTGAGATCGGGGTGTGTTTCTGGTATAGTAGGAGTAGCTGTAATGCCGAGTTTTGACCGGTCACCGGTTCGCTGTTCCTACTGTCGTTGTAGCTTTCCTTTCCGCTACCGTCGTTGTTTCCGGTTGGGGTTCCGAGGGATCCTTGCTGAGTCTCTATTTTGGAGACTCATTCCCTACTTTTCACGTGTGGCGGTTCTTCCTCGAGGTTCGAGGGCGCGGTGCGGAGGTTCTCAGATGCCAGCTCACCGGGCCGAGTGTTCACTTGGCATGTGGTACGTTTTTACTGCTTTGGACTGTACTTTCTGTTGGACTGGACTCTATTGTAGTTGTAGTTGTTTATTTATTTCTGTTATTTGTTGAATTATTCTGCTTTATTTCCTATTTCTTTGTGTCTCCACACTCCTTTTAGCCCTTCCGAGCCCTCCCGGCTCATGGGCGGCGGTTCGAGTCTCAGATTATCGGGCCTTCCCGGTAATCGGATTCTCGGGTCGTTATAGCTGGTATCAGAGCGGTGGTTGTGGACGTACATAAGAATTCAAAATATTACAGTGATCAGAGTCCATAAGGTCTAGTACAGTCGACAGCTGGCTTACGGTTTTGTGTTCGCTTTCCGCCTAGTTTCTCGCTTGAGAGCTTGAGTGCGTTGCGTGGCGCTGTGAAGGTGATTGATGTCCGTAGCTTTCATGCCAGCATGGGGTCTAAGGATCGAGGTTGAGAGCCTTCTCCCTCATCGGTGGTGGCCCTAGTTGTGCTGCGTTGGGCAGACGTTGCTGGCAGGCATGAACTCGCGGTGATGCGTTCGAGGAACCTACAGCGTGGTCAGGTGGCTGGAGAGGATTGTTTGTGGTTAAGCGGTCGTGAGCGTGCTCTAAGGGAGCTGTCGTTGAGTTTGGCCACCCCAACTTGAGGTTTGTCCAGCCCCTGAGGTGTTCAGGTCATAGTTTAAGGTGGCAGAGCGGGTGTTCTGATCGAGAGGTGTGCTCGGGTGAGCAGAGGATCTTCTCGATGAGCTACTGTTTCGTTGAGCCTGATGTTCTTGTCGTGCTTTATGGCATCAGAAATGACGTGTCGATCCTGATTTTTTTGCGGATTTCGAGGCAGGATTGGGCTGTGGTGTCCCAGTAAGTCTTGCTCCTACGCTCTTGCGTGCGAATGGGTGGTGTTCGCCTTGGATTGAGTTGAGATGTGAAGGCTCCATGACAAGTTCGGGACTCGAGGATGAGCGTCGGCGGTTATCGTTATGGCTCATGTTGCGGCTCTTGGAATTCCGTGTTGCAGTTTGAGGAATTGCAGTGGTGGTGCATCGAAAGACGTTGTGATCGTGGTCCGACGTGACACTCACCGAGTGTGTCGGAGGTGTTGACCTGACGTAGTGATGGTTTTCTCAGTGCTGGAAGGTGCAGTTCCCAGCATGCGCGAGGTTTGAGGTCAGGTCGAGAGTGGAGTTCTTTCGTTGGTCGGAAGGGCGTTTGGTCTCCCCTTTGGTTGGAGAGAATTGTGTTTGGCTAGGTTCGTCGTCTTGCATTATGTGTTTGATTGGTTGGCCTTGTGTGCCATGAAGTCCATACGAGACGTGCTCCTTATCTTGGCTAGGTGGTTGCTTGTGAGAAGTTGTGTCCATTACCTTGTCGTGTGAGGGTGTGCTGGCACTTTTCTGAAAGGACGAGTGCCGGTTGGGAGGCGTTTCTGAGAATTTATAGCTGTGCGCGTGGATCAGAGTGCACAGTGGAAGCCTGGTGGGCTTGTGACCCACTGGTTCAGGATCGTAGCGTTGGTTGCTATGGGCGGATTCCTGAGTTTACGTTGAGCATTGGAGGATTGGTTCCTCTGTGTGAAACGTGTTGTTGCTGTGTCGTTGCTCGAGATATTATGGTTCTTGGCACTGGCAGGATGGAGTGTTGGGGAATGTGCTGGCTAGGACGCTGCATGAGTACCATGTTCCTGAGGTGGAAGCCATGTCAGGCGTCGGTGTTAGACCCGGATGGGGTTGTTGAGGATGTCACCTGACTGAGGTCAAGAGATGTGATGAGACCAGACGGAAGAGTGACGCCTGTGGGCGGAGACCTTTTAGTGAGATTGGCGTCGGAGTGGTGGTCCTTAGCGGGACGTTGGTGTCGCAATGGTTATCCCTAGTTTGGTGACCAGCGTGGGATGGTTCCCCTGTAAGTCTGAGTCGAGTGAGGTGATGACCGAAGACACCAGGATCTTATCTTCTGGTTTCATCATGCTCCCTTAGAGGGTCGAGTTGGTGCGATGATCGAGTTCGGAGGCGGTGTCCGAGAGGAGTGCATCTCGAGATGTGGCATCGGTCTGTGTGGGAGTCGACGGATGGCTTGCCGAGGTTTGGAATGTTCCCTTCGGATTTGGTGGAGGACCAGGAAAGAGGGAAGAACCTGATCGAGCGGTGGGTGATCGGCACGTGGTCTCTCACAAACAGAAGATGCTGGTGGTTGTGCATCGACATTGGTGAGAGTTACGTATCAGTGAGGCACTTTCCGGATGGAATCTAGGCTCTATCGAAGTTTGTCTTCTAAGTTCTGACAGAGTTGGTCCCAGGCTGTTGTTTGGCTTTCGACTTGCCAGGTGTGAGGTGATTCTTGGTGCTGAGCCGATGTTCTGGTTGCAGTCTGTCGAGATGGCTGCTTGAGCTGGTGGAGGCTCGGTATTGGTTGTTCCCTTGAGAAGGGTGTGGGACCTGTCAGCTGGTTGTGAAGGTGATGTGCGATTTGTCTGCCGACCATAGGATGGATCGGTAGTTGTTTCTCGTGTCGAGGGTGTGTCTCCTCGGTGGGCGAGATGGTGGCAGCGGTGCCATGATTGGTTTTCGTGGTGTCTGAGGTGATGCCGGACTGTGCCCTCTGGTATATGCCTGCTCTGATGGCCGGTGTGCACGACGCGTGGAGTGAGGTGTTGTTTGTGATTGTAAGTCTGGCTGTGTCCCTCGGGATCGGTGTTTTCGTGAGAATCGAGGTTTTCTGTGTTGGGGCTCTAACAGTGTTATCAGTTGGTTAAGTGTTCCTCCCCTGTGACTTCGTGCTAGGTCCTAAATTTCGAGCACGAAATTCCTTTAAGGGGGGAGGGCTGTAATGCCCTGGGTTTTTCGGATCTAGATCCGTGGGTTTTGGATCGCCTTTCCGTGTGTTTTAGATTTGAGTCCGATCAACCTTCGGACTATTTTTACCGGATTGTCTGACCCACTGGTGGTGTGCTCGTGAGTTTCCTTGGGTCCGTGGTGTTGTGAGGAGCAGGCCGGTAATTTTCTATATTTTTCGGAGCACCTTTATGGGTCTCGGGTTGCGTTTTGGGTTTTACGCGTGTTTTTCGTCTGTCGGACCTTCGGAACCCCTTATAGGGTGAACCGTTGCGTTCTCTGACGCCGGGACATTACCACAGTGATCAGCGTGTTCCGAGGATCGTGGGGGTGTATTGTTCTAGTTTTCCGTATTTTTTAGAATTTCTGGATTTTCTATATAAACACCCTCCCTTTTCTCTCTCCCCATCTCTCATTTCTGTTTTTGGCCGATCCGAGGTCGTAGATGCATGCTAGGAATTATTTGGGGGCTTCCCCCTTGTTTTCTCCCTCTCCCGTGGAGGTATGGGGGCGTGGGATATTTTTTGGGTCGTTTCCCGTCATCCCGTTCTCGGACGAGTGTGATGGTCCTTCCAGTGACCGTCACAGACTGTGACGCCCCAGGGTGGGTGCGTCACAGGGCCTGTTTAGCCAATAGGTGGTCTATGTGTGTGACGGTCCCACGATAGGCCATCACGGCGCTGTGACGTGCCTCGGTTAGACCGTCTGGGATGATCTGACCGTCGGCTTTCGGTTGTTGGTTTTGACCGTTTGGGGTCAAGGCCTGTGACGCACCAATGCTGGCGTGTCACAGCCTTGTAACGCCCCTGTGTGGGTGCGTTAGAGCGGACGCGTTCCCACCTTGTAACGTACCAAAGTTGGTCCGTTACAGCTTGTGATGCACTGAGCGGGATGCGTCACAGTTGGTTTCATCTTATCTTGTGACGCATCAGGGCTAGCGCGTCACAGACTGTGACGCACTAGGGCTGGCCTGTCAGAGACTGTGATACACCAAGGTCGGCGCGTCACAACCGGTTTGCACCGAGCATCTGACGGCTCTGTGTTAGTGCGTCAGAGTTATTGTGACGGTCGAGGCTTGGACCGTTACAGACTGTGACGGCCCAAGGTTAGACCGTTAGGCTCTGTGTTGCGCCGAGGTGAGTTTTCGCGTTCTCCGCGTTCGTTCCGCGACGTGTGGATCCCTGGTCGACCCGGTTGTGACCTAGTGATTGACTTGCGGTCTTGTGAATGCCCCAGACACCCGTGGGATTCTGTGTATGTGTTTTGAGGGTGTCGGGAGGACCGTGCTACCTCGTTTAGCATGCCCGTGGGTTTGAGAGTCCGGGTGACTCCTCGCGTGTCGGGCTTTCGTGTTACGCTAGACCGAGTCACCGTGTATCGGTGGGGGTGCGGTGGGGTCTCCCCCGCATGCCGTGAGTTTTCTTGGAAGATGATTTGATGCGGGACGGACACGCGACTCGACTCCAATTGAAATGTGATCCTTGGACTCTATGCAAACTCAGGATCGTCCCTTAGCGAGGGAAGCGTCGGACGTGCACGGTTGAAAAACCGGCAGTGAGCTAGGGTGGTCAGCTCTCTTTTCGTGCCCAGATCGGGTCACGGGACAGTATCTCTCTCTCGCTCGCAACAGTGAATAACAATAAATAACGAGCTAAGTTACCCTATGATGCTCTCATGCAGCGGCATATAAAGCATATACGAACTAAGCAAAGTGCCGAGTAAGGAGCGAACACGATACCTCCACGCTCTCGGCATGGGGAAGATGACCCCGACCGAACTAATACTCCCGGAACAATTATTACACAAATATTACAGCAATGAATATGAGTGTCCACTCCACTCAGGGAGGTAAGGGGTGACACAATCGGACCCGGGAGTAGCGGGTTCGGGTTGACGGGCAGCTTCTTGTGGAGCCTCGGCGGCACGCGTACTCACGACCGTGGGACCCACTTACTTGTCAGTGGGGCCGCGTGGGACCGGGGTGGCACCACTATGGTAGGGACGTCGGGAGGGGCGCTCCCTGGGAAGGCGGCCCGCTGATTCGCTGGCCAGAGGCCGGGCGGCTCCGTTCTTCACTCGCCGGAGTGGCTGCCCACGGATCTGAACTGCTATTTCAGACCCACGCGTCCCGACAAAATCCGTTGTTACGGTCACTCCCGACGTCGGATCGATGCACAAGAGGTACCGATGGAAAGCTGACTTGAAATCCTTCGATCTATGTCTGCAGAAAGAAATTGAAGTTTTCCGATGATGGCCTTTGTTGAATTTTCAAGCTGCTGACTCACAGGATCTGAAAACTCAGGGCAGATTTGAGTTTTCCTGAGAGTTGGCTTTGACCGCGATGTAGACCTTCGACTCAGCCTTTGAGCCTTTCATGAAAGTTGTAGAGGTCAAAGAGAAAAAATGGGGATATATCTTGTGAAAGGTTTGGTGAAAGTTTCACTTTTGTGGAGATTTTATAATGACTCGGGGTCGGATCTGGACAGCAGAAACAGAACTGAAGTTGGGGAAAAGACACAATTTCTAAAAATAGGTAGATGGCTTTTGAAATTCGACTAAATTTTTTGGAGGATGGGGATGGTGGAAAGATCCTCCAATAAATTTGGAGATTGAAACAAAAATCAAGAAGGGGGTCGAAAGGGGGAAGAACAAAGCTTCTGCTACACTGATCTGAAAAGGGACAGATCAGGAAGACAGAAAGACATGAAAATAAAAAAATATAAAAAGAAGGTGAAATGAAGGGATAATTTTACTGGAGGTTGGGGATCAAGTGGGGAACCAACCTTGAAAATATCAACTCTAGATGATGTCGGAGTTGGTAGTTAAAAATCTCGGAGTGAACCTCTGTCCAGTAGAACAGAACCTTGGACAGCACTTCGGAAGCGGCTTCGCGGCCCCCTTGCAGGTCCTATAGGCATTTTGCACATAAACCCACACAATCCTAAGGAAGAACAAATAGGCTCATAAATTCTTACAATTGCGAATCTACTCCCCCCAGGATATAAAAATAAATAAAAGGACACAAATACAAAAATAAAATGTACATGCTCGGAGTTGATTCCCATCAATTCTCCCCGGGTGGGAAGAACTCGACCCCGTCGAGTAGGGGTACGGCTGCTCGAGTCGCTCCGGCAGATCCTTCACCTTGCCAAGTAACGCGGGTATGCCCCACTCCACGTGACAATCACCTGCTCATTCCGTATGTACTCGATATGCACAAGCTGATGTGGGAACAAGGCCGGTGGTGGACACTCCGGGGTAGGGTCACTCTCAAAGGGAAGGGGGAGGCTCGAAGACTCACTAGGAATCACCGCTGGGTCCCTATAGGTGACTAGATCCGGGAATAGATGTAGAGCTGATCACATACTCATCGAGCGAGTCCACTCGCCTCTCACTCATAGGGGACTAACATCGACGAGCTTGCACACAACACATGCAGACTCCTAACAAACCACAAACCACACAAATAAGCCACTCAAAACAAACCACACAAACAAATCACACACAAAAACTGACTCATACATGACCCTAGACTTAAGGTGGTGGTGACATCAACCACACTAAGTGGCCGCATCCTGAGCATCGATAGACTCCTCCAGAGCTTCGTACTCATCAACTTGTTCCGGATCGGCCTCGTAGATGACAGACACAAGCCCAGAAGGCGAGGATTTTCCAACCCCTAGGGATAGAGTGGAACAAGAGGGACACTGGTTGGTGATGTGGCCAAACCCATGACAGTGGAAACACTGCACCCGTGACCTACTGGTCTCTCCGATAAGAGGTCCCTTACCCTTATCCTCCCGACGGGCAGGGGGTGTAGGCAATAGGGGTGGAGCTGTAGGTGCCGTGGGCAATAGGGGTGGGGGTGCTGGTGCTTGAGGGCGGGCAATGGGTGCTGGGGGTTGGGATGGAGGTAGATCCCGGGGTGGGGGAGGGTGAGGCCGTGGAGCGAAATGCTCCTGACGGGTGGGCTCCTGAGATCGAGCCATGGGGGTCCGCTGAGGTGGGCCTAAAGGGTGACAGGGCTCGGTACTACGAGGAGGGGTAGGTCCCGACCGATGGCTAGGCTCGAACTCTCCCTCAAATTGCTCCAGCTCGAGATGTGATGAGGCGAGTGTCTCTCTTTTCCATGGTACGGGTGCATCTTTTTGCATTTTGGTATCTTGGTGGTGATCACGATCACACATACTTCTCCACCTTTTCTTTCCTCCTTTCATTTTGCTTGTTTTTATATCTTGATTTAGAAAAGGAAGGTAAGAGAAAGGAAGACAGAGGAAAACATGTCAACATCCCATTTTTTGGCTATCACGGTGGGACTCCTAGTGCCCATCGTGTTAGTGTTGTGTTGACCAATTCTTGTCCTTGGTTAGGTTTGTGTTTTAAGTTTTTTCAGGTTGTCATCTAGTTCACCCTACATTTCTGCCTTTGGATGTGTCCACGGTTCTCCCAGAACCGTTCACATCCTCATGCGGTCGGACGATAGGCCGTGCTGTTCAAGCCTCAGACCGTTCATCTGCGTCTCACGAGCGTTTTGGTGAGCCTGCTAGTTCTAGCGGTCTATAGGGGACCGTGCATCAGTTTTAGGGTCGGCCCACTACCTGTGCACGTCTGCTGGCTCTGGTACGTTTCTGCCCATACATTGGTGGTTTTTGCTAACGTTCCACGGTTGTTTCAGGACCGTCCCACAGTGGGCACGGTCGGGCGATAGACCGTTCAGCGAGGTACGCTCCTAAGTTTCACTGTCTCAGTTCATTTCAGTTTATGTTCCCTTTCAGTCTGTTGCTACTCCCTGCCATTGAACGGTCCTGCCCTGGACCATCGCCCCCCTGAGCGGTCTTCCACAGACCATCTATCTGTGCTACAATGCACCCAAGCCTTTCACTTTGATTGTCATTTCACATCATTTCATGCTGATTTGGTGCTTTTGGTCTCCCGTGTTTGCTATTTGATGATTGCATGAGTATTGTCATATTTCTCATCATTGTTGATCATTGATTGTTAGATTTAGGTTAGATTTTGCATGCACTCCGGCGCGCATAGAATTCATTCATACTTTTCCATACTAGTTGCATTCCTTCCTTGGTAGGGGATCCTCTCGTCTCCATATTCCTTGGAGCCGACTAGGAGACCTTACCCGGGACCTCCGTAAGCCCCCGTGAGCCCTGGATTCCCACATGGATATCGGGCAGGTTGTACCTTGCAACACCACTCTAGGGTTGCATCCATGAGAGAGAGTTACCTTTAGAGTCAACCGAGTTTCCCATTCCGCCCTTGTTAGGCACCTTTGTGGTCATGAGAATTCTCATTTTAATTAATCCACTAAGATTCTAAAAGGGGGAATTTCTAAAAGCCATCGTGCATCATTTAAACTTGGTTAGTCAAATTGATTGCCTCTTTTCTCCTCTCTTTCTGTGTGCATTTGATCGCTAGTTTGGTTGTTTAGAAACTCATTAGGTTTGTTCTTTTGTGTATGTGAGTGTTGCATGCGGAGTTGCTTCACACCCTCAGGATCTTCTCCTAGGGGCAGCTCTCATTTTTATTCCTATTCAAATCCTTTGTTCGATTCATCACCCATCATGTCTTCTTACGATTTCTCTCACTCCCATGAGGACTCTCTCCCTCAGGGACTTCTGGAGGACCCTCCTAGGGCCGCCCATGTGTAGGGGAGAGAGGGGACCGCCCCTCCTCTCCCAACCGTTGTTGTTGAGGGTGCTCAACCCGCCCTATCTGATTCTTCCTCTCAGAATCTGGCCAATCAAATTCTTCATATTATGGCCCAGCTAGATCCCACTCAGCTTCACCTCATTCGCCAAGCTCTGTAGGGGCCGGATGCCCTATGACGGCCCGAGAATCCGATTACCGGGAAGGCCCATAACCTGAGACTCGCACCGCCGCCCACGAGCCGGGAGGGCTCGGAAGGGCTAAAAAGGAGTGTGGAGGCACAAAGGAATAGGAAATAAAGCAGGACAATTCAACAATTAACAGAATTAAACAACTACTACAGAGTCCAGTCCAACAGAAAGTACAGTCCAAAGCAGTAAAACGTTCCGCATGCCAAGTGAACTCTCGGCCCGGCAAGCTGGCAACTAAGAACCTCCGCACAGCACCCCCGAACCCCGAGGCTGAACCGCCGCACCTGAAACGCAGGGGTGAGCCTCCTGTCACTGGCCCAGTAGGGATCCCGTGGAACCCCAACTGAGAAACAACGGCAGAAGGAAAGCTACGCTAGCAAGACGACAACGGAAAGAAGAAACTACGAAAGCAGGAAAGTAACTACGGTGACCGACAAAACCTCGGCTCTACAGCTACTCCTACTGTACCAGAAAACACAACCTAGTCTCCCGTCCGGGGACAACCAAGCCACGCGCCCGACCACCCGATCCCACGATCGGAGACCACCAGACACGAACCGCCCTAGGCATGCTACTAGGAAAACGCCACGCTACCTCCGTAGCGGAGGCCTGCCCTTCGAAAAGGGCCTGAGCCAAAACCATACGGTCAGGGAACACGGTCATGACCTCACCGTCGTGAACGCAACACTACCTGGAGAAAGGCCCTCTGTGACGCTCACCGGAAAACCCAGACCTCGACTCCGGGAACACTCCCGAAACCACTCACGAAGTCCTGTCCCGCGGACAGAAACAAAACCCGGTGCACGACAACTCACGTCACGTGACAGGAGCACCACCCACTAGAAGAACGATCGGCTGCGTCCCCTGACGTCTTACACCGCGTCACAAGTGTCTAGCTACGACGCCCCAGGCGTAAGACTCAGACACACTCAGTAACCAGTACCACAGAACAAGGACTAGTTGGGGTCGCGCCTATTGGTGCCATCCGACGCCCCCAACCTCGTGTGCACACTCAGACCGTACGCCCTAGGCCTGTCCTCTAGCTGGTATTTCCCCCTAAACCCGGACTCGGAAGTACGCGGGGGCCCTGCGGTAACCAACCTACTCACCGCCTCTCTCGGGTACGCCGCTCAGCCACTCCCAGGCGAGCCAGCACACGCGTGCCGTGGGAAAGCTACGACTAGTGGACGTGTCACAGAACGTGGACACAGAAAACCACGCACGCACCCATTGCGAGTAACATGGAGTAACAGGTGGCACGACACCACCAGACTGTAGATGGTCCACTAGACCTACGAAACCCAACGGCCTTTGAGTCACAAGACTCGGGGTCAAGACCGTTGCACACGACAGCACTGAGCCGTCAATCTGGCCTAATCCCTAGGTCCAAAACCACAATGCGATGACTCACGAGGCGAAACGGAATCGCCGAGACCATTCCCCCACCTGGGAACTCAGGAGACCTCCAGTCCCAAGTTAGGACATGGACTCGCGGTTCACAGGCCATAGGCATGGCCTATGCGGAAACCACAGAAGCATGATTCCCAAGGCAGCCCACAAGCTGCCAGACCGATTTCCCAACCCTGGGAAAAGCGAGAACACTCCAACACCAGGCTGGGCAGCTGGACTCGCAAACCAAGGCCATACACATGGCCCACTCAAAACCAACTCCCGGAGAAACCACGACGTGCGGGGAAAACCTCGCCGCACTCACACCGATACACGGTGACTCGATCTAGCAAGAACCCGGAAGCCCGGAACACCTGGGGTCACCCAGACCCGCCAAGCCCATGGGCACGCTTATCGAGGTAACACGGTACTTCCAGACACCCCAAAACACGGTACCGAAACCCACGGGGTGTCCGGGACACTCACGAGGCCAAAGATCGACCACTGGGTCACAATCGGGTCGACCGGAGACCAACACAACACAATCGAACGCTAAAAGGTCACCCAGACCCTTAAACTCACGGGGATAATAATCAAAGTAAACGGACCTCCGGACACCCAAAGACACGGTCACGGAACTCCACGGGGTGTCCGGGACACATGCGGCCCAAGGGGAGCAGGATCAGCAGCAGACCGCCCGCCCCGGGCAGCCCGGCTGGTCACCTCCAAGAACGCGCTACATGTGCATAGCGCGTTCAGTCAGAACGCGCTATACAAACCTAGCGCGTTCAACAAGAACGCGCTATAGGTCCATGGCGCGACCAGACCAGGTCGCGCTATGATCCTATAGCGTGACAACCCTGAATGCGCTGGGGCCCTATAGCACGACAGGAACCACCAAACTGTTCATCTTCTCCGATGAACGCGCCCCGTCGGGGCAGCGCGACCATCAAGAACGCGCTACCTGAGGGTAGCGCGTTCTCAGTCCGCGCCTGAAACACGGTGAGAACCACGAAGAAATCCATTCCACGCCCCGATCACCCCCGGGTGATGGGGAAACAAAGGGGGAAACATTCCCCAACCTCCCTAGCACTGAGGGGACCCATTTAAACCCCAAAAACACGATCAAAATACAAGATTCGGCTCACTCCCCAAAAATATGTATTTTTCCCAAATCGCCCCGTTTTGCCCACTCGGCTCACCACGGCCTACAAAACTCGCAGGAAATGAAGTACGCGGGTTGAGGGTCCATCTCCCTACCTCCACCGAAGAAACGACGCGCCGTGGACGCCGGTCCACGAAGAAAACGCCGTTGAAGGCTCGCTGTTCCACGAACCCACGGTCGAGCTTCACCACGCCTCCACCGCCTCGATCCTCATCCATCCTCGCCCCCGCCTCGCTCCGTCGGCCGCCGGAGAAGAGAGGGGAGAAAGTGGGCGTGAGAGAAGAGAGAGGGAGGGAAGAGAGAAATGAGAGGGGGAGAGAGAAAAGGGTTAGTATATATAGGAAAACCAGAAAATTACAGAAATTCAAAAAATTATGAAAAATTACCTCCGCGATCCTCGGGAAGAGCACAACGCAGTGGTAACGTCCCGGAGTCAGAGAACGCCACGGTTTGCCCGGCAAAGAGTTCCAAAGGCACATCAGGGAAAAACACGTGTAAAGCATAAAATACACTCCGAGACCCACTAAAATGATCCGAAAAATATCTGAAAAAATCCGGGGCATTACATCCCTCCCCCCTTAAGGGAATTTCATCCTCGAAATTCATGACCAATCACGAAGTCCCAGGGGAAGAACACTGAATCAACTGACATGCTGTCAGAGCCCCAGCACGGAAAACCTCGATTCTCACGAAAACACAGATCCTGAGGAACACAGCCAGACTCGCAATCACACACAACACCTCGCCCCTCGCGCCGAGCAGACTGGCCAGCAGTGCAGGCATATACCAAAGGACACAGTTCGGCATCACCTCAGTCAACGTGAGAATCTGCCATGGCGCCGCAGCCACGATCTTGCTCACCGAGGAATCATAACCCTCGACACGAGCAACAGCTACCGATCCATCTAATGGTCGGCAGACAAATGGCACATCAGCTTCGCAGCCAGCTGACAGGTCGCACGCCCTCCTCGAGGGAGCAACCAAAATAGAGCCTCCACCAGCTCAAGCAGTCATCTCAATAGACCGCAACTAGCTCATCGGCTCAACACCAAGAAACACCTCACACATGGCAAGCCGAAAGCCAGACACAACACCGTGCCAACTCTTGTCAGAAGACAAACTTCGACAAAGCCCAGATCCCATCTGGAAAGGCACATCACATGATCAGCCGCCCAAGGCCTCGCTGGCACATGGCTCTCGCCATGCTCGAGCCCCAACAACCAGCATCTTGTCT
This sequence comes from Amorphophallus konjac, assembly GCA_022559845.1. Lineage (NCBI taxonomy): Eukaryota > Viridiplantae > Streptophyta > Magnoliopsida > Alismatales > Araceae > Amorphophallus > Amorphophallus konjac. Next base: position 196,994,428 of record CM040127.1, on the reverse strand, counting down.
GTGAAAAGACCACACGCCGACGGTCACCAACCTCTCGCTTAGGTTCTTCCTTCTTTCCTGGTCCTCCACTGGGTCCAAAGGAAACATTCCAAACCTCAGCAAGCCATCCGTCGACTCCCACACAGACTGATGCCACATCTCGAGCTGCACTCCTCTCGGACTCCGCATCCGAGTTTGAACATCGCACCAACTCGACCTTCTCGAGGAGCACAACGAAACTAAATAATAAGATCCTGGTGTCTTCAGTCATCACCTCACTGGACTGAGACTCACAGGGGAACCATCCCATGCTGGTCACCAAACCAAGGACAACCATTGCGACACCAACGTCCTATCGAGGACCACCAATCCGACGCCAATCTCACAAAAAGGTCTTCGCCCACAGGCGTCACTCTCCCATCTGGTCTCATTAAACCCTTCGATCAATCCAAGTGGACACCTGCCAATCCCGACTCCCTCCCTTATCACAGAGCCACGGGACACACAACCTCTTACGATCTATGACACACTTCTCAAAAACACAATCTCATCCATGAACGTAACCTCCAACGCAAGAACAGGGTACTCATACGGCAACCTTGCCAGCATATTTCCCCAACTCTCCTCCTGCCAATGCCATGAACCACAATATCTCAAGCAAAGGCATGGCAACAACACGTCTGACGCCGCCGGAGACAACACACACCGATGAACCAATCCTCCGTTGCTCTACACTTCCTCAGAAATCCACCCGCAGCAACCAACGCTACGATCCGCGCACTCTGATCCACATACACAGCCACCACAACGCCAACTCGGGATCCACCATCCTGAAAACCATCTGCGACCCCGCAGACTCCAATTCTCCGCACATCGGGAACCACAACACCAACCGCAAATCTCAAAAAAACACCGCCCAGCCGGCACTCGTCCTTCCGGGATAGCGCTAACACCCTTGCACATCAGGGAACGGGCAACGCTTCTCACAGGCAACCACCTTGCCAAAACACGGAACACGTCTCGCACGGACTTCATGGCACACCGAGGCCAACCAATCCGGACACGCAATGCAAGATGACGAACCTTAGCCAAACACGATTCTCTCCAACCAAAGGAGAACCCAATCACACCTCCGACCAAGGGAAGGAAAACTCCACACTCGACCTGACCTCGAGCCTCGCGCATGCTGGGAATAGCACCTTCCAGCACCAAGAAAACCATCACTTCCGTCAGGTCAGCTCCTCCAACAACACTTACCAAGTGTCCCATCGGACCATAGTCACAACATCTATCGATGTACCACCGCCACAATTCCTCAAACTGCAACATGGCACGCTAAGAGCCGCAACACGAGCCATAACAACAACCGCCGACGCTCATCCTCGAGTCCCGAACTCGCCGTGGAGCCTTCACATCTCAAGCCAACTCCAAGGCGAACACAACCCAATCACACACAAGAGCGCAGGAGCAAGACTTACTGGGACACCACAGCCCAATCCTGCCTCGAAATCTGCAAAATAATAGAAACCGACACGTCATTTCTGACGCCACAGAGCACGACAGGACATCAGGCTCGATGAAACGGCAGCTCACCGAGAAGATCCTCCACTCACCCGAGCACACTTCTCGATCAGAACGCCTCAGGAGCTGGACAAACCTCAAGCTGGAGTGGCCAACACCGACAGAAGCTCCCTCAGAGCACGCTCACGGCCACTTAACCACGAAAAGTCCTCTCCAGCCACCTGACCACGCCGTAGATTCCCCGAACGCAGCACCACGAACTCACGCCTGCCAGCCACCTCTGCCCAACGTAGCACAACCAGGGCCACCATCGATGAGGGAGCAGCTCTCAACCCCGATCCTTAGACCCCATGCTGGCACGAAAGCCGCGAACAGCAACCACCTTCACAGCGCCGCACAGCGCACCCAAGCTCTCAAGCGAGAAACAAAGCGGAAAAATAAGCACAAAACCCTATGCCAGCTGCCGACTGTACTGGACCTTATGGACTCTGATCACTGCAATATCTCGAATTCCGATGCACGTCCACAACCACGCTCTGATACCAGCTGTGACAGCCCGAGAATCTGATTACCGGGAAGGACCGATAACCCGAGACTCGCACCGCCGCCCACGAGCCCAGAGGGCTCGGAAGGGCTGAAAAGGAGTGTGGAGGCACAAAGGAATAGGAAATATTGCAGGACAATTCAACAATTAACAGAATTAAACAACTACTACAGAGTCCAGTCCAACAGAAAGTACAGTCCAAAGCAGTAAAACGTACCACATGCCAAGTGAATTCTCAGCCCGGCAAGCTGGCAACTAAGAACCTCCGCACAGCACCCCCGAACCCCGAGGCAGAACCGCCGCACCTGAAACGCAGGGGTGAGCCTCCTGTCACTGGCCCAGTAGGGATCCCGCGGAACCCCAACTGAGAAACAACGGCAGAAGGAAAGCTACGCTAGCAAGATGGCAACGGAAAGAAGTAACCACGAAAGTAGGAAAGTAAATACGGTGGCCGAGAAAACCTCGGCTCTACAGCTACTCCTACTGTACCAGAAAACACAACCTAGTCTCCCGTCCGGGGACAACCAAGCCACGCGCCCGACCACCCGATCCCACGATCGGGGACAACCAGACACGAACCGCCCTAGCCATGCTACTAGGAAAACGCCACGCTACCTCCGTAGCGGAGGCCTGCCCTTCGAAAAGGGCCTAAGCCAAAACCATACGGTCAGGGAACACGGTCACGACCTCACCGTCGTGAACGCAACACTGCCTGGAGAAAGGCCCTCTGTGACGCTCACCGGAAACCCCAGACCTCGACTCCGGGAACACTCACGAAACCACTCACGAAGTCCCGTCCTGCGGACAGAAACAAAACCCGGTGCACGACAACTCACGTCACGTGACAGGAGCACCACCCACTAGAAGAACGACCGGCTGCGTCCCCTGACGTCTTACACCGCGTCACAAGTGTCTAGCTATGACGCCCCAGGCGTGAGACTCAGACACACTCAGTAACCAGTACCACAGAACAAGGACTAGTTGGGGTCGCGCCTGCCGGCACCGTCCGACCCCCCGAACCTCGTGTGCACACTCAGAACGTACGCCCTAGGCCTGTCCTCTAGCTAGTATTTCCCCCAAAACCCGGACTCGAAAGTACACGGGGGCCCTGCGGTAACCAGCCTACTCACCGCCTCTCTCGGGTACGCCGCTCAGCCACTCCCAGGTGAGCCAGCACACGCGTGCCGTGGGAAAGCTACGACTAGTGGACGTGTCACAGAACGTGGACACAGAAAACCACACACGCACCCATTGCGAGTAACATGGAGTAACAGGTGGCACGACGCCACCAAACTACAGATGGTCCACTAGACCTATGAAACCTAACGGCCTTTGAGTCACAAGACTCGGGGTCAAGACCGTTGCACACGACAGCACTGAGCCGTCAATCTGGCCTAATCCCTAGGTCCAAAACCACAATACGATGACTCACGAGGTGAAACGCAATCGCCGAGACCATTCCCCCACCTGGGAACTCAGGAGACCTCCAGTCCCAAGTTAGGACATGGACTCGCGGTTCACAGGCCATAGGCACGGCCTACGCGGAAACCACAGAAGCACGATTCCCAAGGTAGCCCGCAAGCTGCCACACCAATTTCCCAACCCTGGGAAAAGCGAGAACCCTCCAGCACCAGGCTGGGCAGCTGGACTCGCAGACCAAGGCCACACACATGGCCCACTCAAAACCAACTCCCGGAGAAACCACGACGTGCGGGGAAAACCTCGCCGCACTCACACCGATACACGGTGACTCGATCTAGCAAGAACCCGAAAGCCCGGAACACCTGGGGTCACCCGGACCTGCCAAGCCCACAGGCATGCTTATCGAGGTAACACGGTACTTCCAGACACCCCAAAACACGGTACCAAAACCCACGGGGTGTCCGGGACACTCACGAGGCCAAAGATCGACCACTGGGTCACAACCGGGTCGACCGGAGACCAACACAACACAATCGGAACGCTAAAAGGTCACCCAGACCCTTAAACTCACGGGGATAATAATCAAAGTAAACGGACCTCCGGAGACCCAAAGACACGGTCACGGAACTCCACGGGGTGTCCGGGACACACGCGGCCCAAGGGGAGCAGGATCAGCAGCAGACCGCCCGCCCCGGGCAGCCCGGCTGGTCACCTCCAAGAACGCGCTACATGTGCATAGCGCGTTCAGTCAGAACGCGCTATACAAACCTAGCGCGTTCAACAAGAACGCGCTATAGGTCCATGGCGCGACCAGACCAGGTCGCGCTATGATCCTATAGCGTGACAACCCTGAATGCGCTGGGGCCCTATAGCACGACAGGAACCACCAAACTGTTCATCTTCTCCGATGAACGCGCCCCGTCGGGGCAGCGCGACCATCAAGAACGCGCTACCTGAGGGTAGCACGTTCTTAGTCCGCGCCCGAAACACAGTGAGAACCACGAAGAAATCCATTCCACACCCCGATCTCCCCCGGGTGATGGGGAAACAAAGGGGGAAACATTCCCCAACTTCCCTAGCACTGAGGGGACCCATTTAAACCCCAAAAACACGATCAAAATACAAGATTCGGCTCACTCCCCAAAAACATGCATTTTTCCCAAATCGCCCCGTTTAGCCCACTCGGCTCACCATGGCCTACAAAACTCGCGGGAAATGAAGTACGCGGGTTGAGGGTCCATCTGCCTACCTCCACCGAAGAAACGACGCGCCGTGGACGCCGGTCCACGAAGAAAACGCCGTTGAAGCCTCGCCGTTCCACGAACCCACAGCCGAGCTTCACCATGCCTCCACCGCCTCGATCCTCATCCATCCTCACCCGCGCCACCTCCACCTCGCCCCCGCCTCGCTCCGTCGGCCGCCGGAGAAGAGAGGGGAGAAAGAGGGCGTGAGAGAAGAGAGAGGGAGGGAAGAGAGAAATGAGAGGGGGAGAGAGAAAAGGGTTAGTATATATAGGAAAACCTAAAAATTACAGAAATTCAAAAAATTATGAAAAATTACCTCCGCGATCCTCAGGAAGAGAACAATGCAGTGGTAACGTCCCGGAGTCGGAGAACGCCACGGTTTGCCCTGCAAAGAGTTCCGAAGGCACATCAGAGAAAAACACGTGTAAAGCACAAAATACACTCCGAGACCCACAAAAATGATCCAAAAAATATCCGACAAAATCCGGGGCATTACATGCCCCATCTTCAGTTCCGTCCCATGGCGTGTCTGCTGCCGCCACTTCATCTCCTATTATTGGGTCAGGGGCCGTATCGGCTACGCCCATCGATCTCACTCATGTTCACCCTCGAACCCTCCAAATCTCTAACATGGAGATGGGCCAAGCCTCTACCTCGGCTCAACAACCTCTTGACAAGGGGAAGACCCAGATCCCCTTGAGTTCTTATTCTGATCCATACACCACTATCTCTTCAGCGCCGCAGGCCCTTGTGGCCCCGGCTGATTTTATCCGTCTGCCACCAGGGGCCCCCAGTTGGCTCATGCGGATATGGGCCCTTCCCTGGCCCATTATCAATCTTATGGGCTTCCCCCTTCATCAGTTTATCCATCAGCTCCGTATACTGGTTCTGTTCTTCCTGCTGTGTCTCCTCCTTCCCGGGAATGGGAACTTCTCGATAAATGGGCTGCCATGCAGCAGCAAATTGATCTCCTCCATAAGCGGGTCGGCCTATAGTCTCTCGCCGATGTCCCCATTCCTAATTTCCAGGACATTCGCTTCCCGCCCCAATCGGAGCTCCCTACATACCGTAAGTACGATGGGAATGGCAACCCCTTCATTCACATAAGGGAGTTTCTATATGAATCGGCGCAGTTCCAGCATGACGAGCGCCTCATGGCGTATCTCTTTCGCCGGTCATTGGATGGGGTAGCGCTAGAATGGTTCTACACCATGATGTTGGAAGAGGCAGAAAGTTTCAAGATTGTCAAGGAGAAGTTCATACAACGATTTCAAGACCGGGTAGGCCCGGAGTATTCATTTACCGACTTGGTAGCGGAAAAGATGAAGATGGATGAGGATTTTGCAACTTATGCAGATAGATGGAGGCAGATGGCCTCACGTGTGCCCAGGCAGATCCCGAAAGAAGAGAAGTCAAATTGTTGATCTCAAAGGCTACCCCCACATTCCGAACTTTCTGGCGTTGAACGACATATCAAATATGCACCCGCTGTATAGTCGAGCCCGGTTTATACAAACCTAGTTCAAAGACTCCCCCATCCATTCCCTATTTGAGGCCCAGAAATCCAAAACCACAAGGAAATCCCAGGGTCATGTTACTAAGGGAGTTCAAACCAATGAGCAGGTGCAGGCTATTCAGTTCCCCAACCAGTCCACTCCACCCCGTTTCCAGCAACCCCCAGTTCTCCGCTCCGCCAGCTCCCCGACCCCCTATCCAAGCTCACCAATAGCCACAACAACCACCACCACCACCATAACATCCTCAGCAGCCACCCCAATACCACAATGTTTCTCCTCCTATTGGTTATGCACCTGCTCGGCCGAGTCTGAAAAGAGCCCATTATCCTCCACTTCTCGAGACTCTGCCGGACATTTTCTCGGCCCTTATGTACACTGGTGACATACAGCTCCAGCCAGAATGTCAGAACTAGAACCCGATCGCTGATCAATCTTGGTATTGCATATATCATCGGTAGCCCGGGCACACTATAGACAGATGCTTTCAGTTTTGGGACTTAGTGTATGATTTACATGAAGGGCAAAGGATTGACTGGGCCCATATGCATAAGTTGATAGAAGACATTAAGGAGAAGAGAAGACAGGCGAGGCCGCAGCAGGTGGTGCCTCAACAGCTTCAGCAACCCCAACCTCAACCTCCGCAGCAGCAGCAACCCCCTGAACTCGGGATTCACCAAAATCCCATGCCAGACCATCCACCCGCTCCACAACAGTAGCAGTCGGCACCGGCCCAAGTAAACGTTGTTCATCGCCCAGCACCTAATGCTGGGTGGTCTTTTGATGATGAGACTCCCGCTCATCTTCTGGCCTTCCACCACGCATACACCAACCTCCCCGCACCCTATGTTCCTTCCATTCTTCAGCCCACTACCTTGACCACTGCTCCACCCTATATTCCCTCCAGGTCACCTATTTCACCTACCACATTACCTACCATTTCGCCAGTCCTTCCACCATCACCCGCCATACCCTCCATCGTTACCCCTCCACTCAACCCTTCGCCAATCACCACACCACTAGGGCCCGTCAGACCAGCCTCCGCCATCCTCACCCCCGTTTCTATCCCTTCTACTTACCCTACGGGGCCAATCGAGAGTCCATCTGATGCCGTGCCGGCACGAAACTTCACCCTCCGGAGCGAGCATTTATTTCATAGAAGTTATCCCTCCACTGGTGCGTCTGCACCCAACCCTACAATTCCTTCTTCAGCAGTTGAAGCAGAAGAGTCAGACCCCTTGCCTGGCATGAGATATGATTTCTTACAGCACTTAGACAGAATGCCAGCCAAAATATCAGTCCTGGAGTTAATTAAGAGGTCCACGCTACACCAAGATGCCCTAAGGGCTTTTTTGCAGAAAGTTATGGTTAGCGAGGATGTAGCGGTAGATAGCTTGCCGTCGGTATTGGCCACTATCACAAAGGGGTCATATATTTATTTTTCTGAATAAGAGCTAGCACCCCCAGAGGCACGATAGATGCCACTATGTATTACAATTTCATTGAACAAAGTGGCCATTGATTCATCTCTAGTGGGCATGGGAGCTTCTATTAATGTTTGTCCCTTGAGCACGTTGCGTGCCTGCAACATATCTGAAGACATGCTAAGGCCGACACTGACAACTATTGCGGCATATGATAACTCCAGGAGAGCTTGCCACAGGGTCGTGACAGTGCAGGCCGGGCTAGGGCCTTTGAAAATGGATGTGGAATTCTACGTGTTGGACATAGAGCCGACGTTCAAGGCTATTCTTGGTCGTCCATGGATAGACAGCTTGAATGTAGTACCCTCGACCGCCCGCCAGTGCCTAAAATTCCCATTTCAGGGGCGAGTAGTCAAGGTGAAGAGTGTTTCCACGGTCCAAACAGTGGATGCCATTGCTGAAAAGATTCTGCCTACACTATGGCCGAGCAGCAAGCCAGTTTTATCAGTGATGGACATGAACTTTCTATGGGCATATGCATCACGCAAGCCGGCCACTGCACCAGTAAATGTCAAAATGAAGTCCACGATTAGAGATTCTAAGGGGTGGAACATTATCTTGAAACTAGGCTATCAGCCGGGCATGGGCCTTGGCGCGCAGCTGCAGGGACGGACCAATCCCATCCCCAGGGAAAGAAAGATGAGCTGAAGAGGCCTTGGCTATTGGGAGTCAGCATTGTCAATACTGAGCGACTCCGGGCCACTGACGTGGGAGTATCGCCAGCACTTCGTAAAAGGCCCGTTGCAGCCAGGTACTTTAAAGAAGAAGCCGCCATGTGTTGATGAGATAAGTGATGCCGCTTGTGCAGTTGCCGACCCACCGCCGCCGCTGAAGGGGCTGGTGGACAATATGAAAGATTTCTTTAGTTGTTTTGAGAAGATGTTCCATGAAGAGGAAGCTTGTCTGAAGAAAGAGGAGATGCAGCTGGTAAAGCATTCTCCGGCGGGGCCAGTTTACCAGAGGCCGCGGGGAGAAGGGAGCTCCATCATTACCTTTTTCTGACCTCCTTCCCGTTTCGCTTCCCTGTCTCAGCAGTTGGGGTTTATTACCCGTTCACCGCCAATCCTGGTCGATCTGTTCTGTACGAAAAGGCCATTTGAGATTCTGTTTGTGCCATATGCATGTGGGCACTGCCCATGGATTGATCTCTCAACTCTGTTTACTCCTCCATCCCCTACTGCCAAACTTCACGAAATGGTGTTTTCTTCTTCTGACCCATTCTTTGATGTTCTCTTCCTGTCCCCGTTTCCCATGCAACTTCCTCCTCCTCCTTCCTCCTCTGACCTCTCTTGTTGCATGATTTCCTCCGATCTCCAAAAATAAAAAAAACGTCAATTTTTAAACGGAGGATTCAATGGAGGATTATGCTATGTTCTGTCTGACTTCCTGCCATGGGCATGAGGCCCCTGCTTCTTTCCCTGTAAATATCTTGTCTTCTAGGTTAGATGTACAGTGTGCAGAGTCCCCTATGTCGGTAGAGTCAGTTGGGATAGAGTCTAGCTCTAGTGTTGTCAGCCCATCCACGTCTGCGGCGCACCATGTGATGCGTCATTCCCAATCCGTTCCAGATAGGTTTCTTCAGGATCTAGCTCAAAGATGTCATGCCCTCCTCAAATGTCCTGAGTTTGTAGAGACTGCAATCGTCCTACAGGATGATAATGAAGTAGATAGGGTATGGAGCAGTGACGGATTAGGTGTATATGAAATCATAGATGAAAAGCACCCAGTCGATGATGAGGAAAGCGACGTGGATGACGCTGCCGATCTATACGCACAAGGTTTAAAAAGGTTTGATGAACCATCGGCGGTAGTGGATGAACCCACGAAAGAGATTAATCTTGGGACTGAAGAGGACCCTAGGCCCATAATCATTTTCGCTAATCTCCCTCCTCAGGTTGAAGAGGAGCTAATCAAGGTTTTGAGGGAGTATAGCGATTCTTTTGCTTGGTCCTATGAGGACATGCCGGGTCTTGACCCCGCTCTGGTTGAACATAGACTTATCCTTACACCAGGGGCAATGCCTGTCAAACAATAATCAAAGAGATTCCACCCTCAAATGGCCTTATGGATAAAGGAAGAGGTTGATAAATTACACAAGGCCAAGTTCATTAGAGTTGTGTTATATCTGCAATGGGTTGCAAATATAGTTCCGGTGATGAAAAAAATGGAAAATTTCAGATTTGTATTGATTTTAGGGACTTAAATAAAACATGTCCGAAAGATGATTTCCCGCTTTCTCACATTGACGTGTTGGTAGAAAACACGGCCGGGTACGAAGCCCTCTTGTTTATGGATGGATATTCTAGATATAATCAAATCTATCTTGCTCCCGAGGACTAAGAGAAAATCTCATTCACCACACCCTGGGGCACATACTGCTACGTTGTTATGCCATTCGAATTGAAGAATGCAGGTGCCACGTATCAGCGGGTAATGATAGCTATCTTCCACGACATGATGCATGTGTATATGGAAGCCTACGTGGATGATATCCTGGTGAAATCGAGGTCCATGGAAGAACACCCCGCCATTTTAGCTAAGGTGCTACAAAGGGCTAGGGAGTATAAGTTAAAGATGAATCCAAAGAAATGTGTGTTTGGAGTTGCATCGGGGAAATTGCTAGGGTTTATAGTTAGCAAGCGGGGGATTCAGATCGACCCAAACAAAGAAAAGGCCGTCATGGAAATGCCACCGCCTAAGAACATCACTGAACTTAGAGGTCTAATTGGGCACTTGCAGTTCATTCGAAGATTTATATCTCAACACTCACAAAGATGCAGCCCATTCTATGAACTGTTGAAGGCGGGCGGGGGCTAAACTTGAATGGAATGAACAATGTCAGAAGGCCTATGATGATCTCAAGGTTTATCTATCTAATCCCCTAGTTCTACAACCCCCTTATCCCTGGGAAACCCCTGATATTATACATTTCTATTATTGATGACTCCCTAGGAGCTGTCCTGGATCAAGTGGATGACAAGGGAAAGGAAAGGTCAGCATACTACCTCTCTAGATTGTTTAATCCTGCTGAATCTAAGTATACTACCATGGAGAAGACCTGCGCAGCGTTAGTATGGGTAGCTCAGAAGCTCAAACACTACTTCCTAGCCCATGAAGTTAAGTTGATCTCTTGAATGGACCCAATCTATTATCTCTTAGAAAAACCTGTCCTTTCTAGCAGATTAGCTTGCTGGCAGAGCTTTCTTTCTCAATTTGACATCACCTTCATCATTCAGAAAGCGATCAAGGGATACGCGATTGCTGAACATCTTGCTCATTCTCCTATCCCTCGCACTGACTCAATCCAGGATGAATTTCCTGACGAGCACCTGGCTGTACTTACTCATCTCCCCTTTTGGTCTTTACACTTTGACAGTGCTCTCAATTCTCAGAGCTGTGGAATCGGCGCCGTTCTTCTCACTCCGGAAGGAGTAACCATCCCCATCGCTTACCAGCTCTCCTTCCCTGCCACAAATAACATAGCCGAGTATGAGTCTCTCCTTGTCGAACTGAAGCATGCCTACATCATGGGCACGCGATACCTAAACATCATAGGAGATTCTCAATTGGTGTTGCGTCAAGTCCTTTCAACTTACCGCACCCGTGACCCTAAGCTCAAACACTATCAAGATTTGGTCACACTCTTGGCTAGGCAGTTCCGTAAGCTCATCTACATTCACACCCCTCGTTCTCAGAACATTCTTGCTGATGCACTTGCATCGCTTGCTTCTTCCCTCCCCTTCCCTCTTAGTCACGCCACTCAGACCATTGTGGTCCAACGGTTAGACGCTCCTTCCCTCTAGGATCCGTGATTTGACCACCTTAGGAAATCTATAGAGAAGAAAGTTGAAAGGGAGAATTTGAAGGAAGTATCTTTAACTGAGCTTCAGGAGATCATAGAAGAAGAGGAATTGCCATGGTATCATGAAATAGAGCAGTACTGTAAGGATGGTTCCTTCCTAGAGACGGCCAATGCCAAGCAGTGCAAGGCCATCAGAAGAATTGCCTCCAGATACACCATTATTGCAGGAAAGTTGTATAGGCGGGCTCTCAATGGAATTCTTATGAGGTGTTTAGATGATGACGAGGCTTGGAAAGTTGTTGAAGCAGCTCACTCAAGCGAGTGTGGAGGGCACGTTAATGGTCAGGCTTTGGTAAAGAAGATTCTTAGGCAGGGCTATTATTGGCCAACCTTAGAAGAAGATGCTCCACCGAAGTCCATAGGTGTCTTCAATGCCAACTTCATGCCGACAAAATCCATGCTCATGCTTCCTCTCTCCATCCTCTTTCCGCTCCTTGGCCATTCTCCATGTGGGCTTTTGATATTGTAGGCCCACTGGATGATCTTAATGCTCAGGTTAAATAGAAATCGTTCATCCTGACTGCTACGGAGTACTTCACCAAGTGGGAGGAAGTTGAAGCTTATGCAGAAATCAAAGCTACCACAGTATGCCGCTTCATCCTAAAGAATATCATTTCGCGGTTTGGAGTGCCAAGTGATATCGTCACCGACAACAGGCCTCAATTTGTATCTCAAGAACTCCAGGACCTCTGTAAGAAATTTAATATATCATTGCATCATTCATTACCATACTACCCTCAAGGCAACGGCCAAGCTGAGGCCATAAGCAAAACCCTTCTTAAAATCATTAAGAAAATATGCGAGTCACACAAATTTGCAGATTGGGCCGACAATATAATAGAAGCTCTATGGGCTTATCATACCTCCATCCATACTCCCACAGGGTAAACTCCTTTTGCTCTCACTTATGGGATGGAGGCGCTACTCCCGTATGAGATTTTGATCCCTTCCCTAAGAGTGCAGCTCGACAAAGAACCTAATCTCGACGAACGTCGAGAGGCGTTACTAGTCCAACTGGAACTCTTGGATGAGAAGAGGCTTAACGCGGCCAATAACGTCTCTGTTTATAAAAAATGTGTCTCGCGACATTTTCAAAAGAAGGTTATCGAACGCAAATTTCAAGTGGGTAACATGATTTTGAAACGTAAATTTATTAGATCAATAGGTCCTAGGTCTAAGCTGCAACCCAATTGGGAAGGGCCTTTTATAGTTAAAGAAATCTATCCTGAGAATGTGTATCATCTTGTTAATGCGGAGGGTAATGAATTACCGAATCCGTGGAATGGGTTGTATTTAAAATATTTTTACCCATAGAGTTAAGCCAGCAACGGCCCGGTGGCGGCGTGTTCCTTTACTTGATCATGAAGGGAGGTCCCTGATTCAATATTCAGACACTACACGACCGTCGTGGTTCGGTTTTCCTTTTTACGCAACACGTTTTCTCCCTTGGCCATGCTTAGGGGAAAGTGAAAATACTTGTTTTTCTCCTCTTTCAGCTGAAAATAGGTGCAAGTGGTGAATAAGGGGGGCGGGAACTGATCTAGACACCCCAATAAAAGAGAGGTCTCAAATAGGGGCAGTCCGCTATGTCCTGACTCCGCATTCACAAAAGCAAAAAGAAATAAAAGAAATGAAAGAAAAGGGGCAAAATCAAAGCTAAAAAGCTCATTCAAAAGCTCGAAGCTCAAAAGTCTAAATGCTCCCAAAAGAATGAAACTAGGCATGGCAAGAGTGGCAGTACAGTTTCCCCTCGGGACGTCATGAGCCCAGTTGTATGCGTGCCTAGAGCGGATAAAGGTTCGATGACGGACATAAAGCCCCGGCGCAACAGACCAAAATTCTTTGAAAAGGGGTTTGTCGTGAGAAGAACTCAAACCCTAAAAACCTCTATACCTATTGTCGGCTTCCCATCAAACTCTCTCTTTTATTTTTCAAGGACTGGATCATACCCCGGGTGTGGCCTTGGAAAAGGCACCGTTAGGTAGAATTAGACCCCAGCCATGGGCGGTCACCCATAATGCACGTTGAGCTCGGGAAACCCCTAAGGAGGTGTGAGGATATCCTGTCGTCGGATCTGAGCTGGCTCCAAAATTCAAAAAAAATCATACATTTCAAAATTAAAAAAAATTCAAATATTTCAAAATCTAAAAAATCAAATATTCCAAAATCTAAAAAATCAAATATTTCAAAACCCAAAAATCAAATATATCAAAAAAAAATTAAATATTTCAAAATCCAAAGAAATCAGATATTTCAAAAAATCTAAAAAATTTAAATATCTTCAAAACCAAAAAAATATATATTCATCATCATGATTTGCATTCAGGGCATGCATTGCATCCATTTTCCTTTGTGTTATTTGCCTATTTAATAAGGCTTACCCCTTGACCAAAATTCAAGAACTGGTCATTTCCTAATTTGCTATAGGCAAGGGGTTAAGCCTAAAACAGATTTAATTTGTTTCTTTGTTTGTATGAGTGCAGGGGCAAGTTGAAGACAAGATTCAGCATCTTCATCCATGCACGGTCCTATGGCGACCATTTTACTCCCTCCAACGGTCAACATCAGACCGTTCCATCCTTCACACGGCCTAGTTCATACCGCTTTCAATTTCTAGAACCTTCAAGATTCAACGGTCTTTACTAGACGATTTACAAATCAGAACGGTGGAGGATTGGCCCTTCTACTTTGTCTACGGTCCATCGATAGACCGTTCCACTCTCCAAAGGTCCTTGTTCTTAAAGCGGCCCAAGTCAGGCCGTTCAATTCCATGGAGCAGTTGGGATACAACCATTTATCCGACGGAGCAGTCTTGTTATGGACCGTGTTAATCCTGAGCTCCTATTTCAAACTCATTCAATCGCATGCAGAAAGGCCGAATTCAACTCAAGCCAATCATCCATTTTATTCATTCAAATGCAAATATTTCAAGGCATAAGTCTCTATATCAACATCAGGAAAACAAGAAAATCACTCAATCCTCAAACGGGCATCTCCGCGAGGCCTAATCTCTCTCAGCTCTCTCACATATGCCTGGTAAGCCTCATGGAACTCTGTCACCTCCGCTAGTAGGGTGAGCACCCTACTAACCTCCCACATAATCAGGGCACTCCTGATCGCCTGCTTGTCCTCCTCTGACCCAAACCTCCTCGCCTGTAGTGCGGGAAGATGGGGTAGCATTGGAAGTGTAGTTGGGGTAGTCCGATCTGCAAGAAACACCGATGCGGGCTGTACATCACTAAAGCAGTGTCACCCACTAGCCTCAAGTCCAAGCCAGGCCTCCTACGAAACCTGAGAGTAGTGCCGTGGAGGAAAGGAGGGCACATCACGAACCGGTCCAGGGGCAAAGTGTTGATGTAGAGGCGTCACTCGTCCCTAGTCTTCTTGTCTGCCGTCCTGCACTCCACCTACTATGAGAACCTGAAAGAACTGCCAATAAAGAACAATGGATGGCTCCCGAAGATCCGGCTAACTGAGAGGACATCCTGCCTAGGCATGAACTTCATCCTAACTCCTATTCAACACTCCAGGAGAATCATAGAGCCAAACAGTGGACCCCCTAGAGCAGCTGAGCTAAGGCCCTCATATAGGTAGGCAAGGACGGCCTGGGAAATGGAAAGACCCTGCCACAGACAACTGATGGTGCTAAGAATGGGAATATCTAAGACATGGTCGACAGAGGGGAAGAGTATGGCCCCGTACAAGCAAATGGAAGCGGCCTTAGCTATGGCCTCGTACCACCCACACTTATTCTTATAATGCACTATCACCCACTAGCTGAGAGGTAGTAGATGGATCTGGTGTGGGCCCACTATGGTGCGTATGTCCTTACTACTAGGTATGAACTCTCCTAAGATAACGGTAGGATCCACAGGGGCAATGGTGTGACAAACTAGATCCTCCTCGCCCACCTTGGACCTAGGAAAAGATAAATAGGTCTCGACCTCCTCTAGAAGGATGGTGGCCTCAAAAGATGGGAACATGAAAGTGTGGGTCTGGGGGTGTCATATCTTTACCAAGGTTGAAATGCTATGCCAATCCAAAGAGAGCTTGGGGTAGTTCTTGGCTAACACTAGAAGGGAGTGGAGGTGCCAGGACTTAAGGATGGATGTCACGGATATGGGTAGCTCGCGGATCATAGGAGCCATCCATTTCAAGGTGGAGTATCGTCTCGGGCCGAGGAGAAGCTGAAATAAAGAAAAGAAGAGAAGAAAAGAGAGGAAAGACATATGAGCTTTTGGAGGAAAGGATATGAAATTGAATGAAATTGAATTGAACAACATTAACTTACCTCTCTCATGGGGCTGGAGCTCAAATGACCTGGGATGGTGGTCAGCCGTTGTAGCACGCCGTGCTCTTTTCTAGCCGGCTTTGGACCTTGGTAAGCCACCTCGCCCATGGAACTCCCTTCTAAGGCCCTCTTCATGATGATTGGAGGAAGATGGAGAAAGATTTCAAGGCTTGAAAGAGGGTTGATGTGTGAAGGATGAATCTAGAGTCCCCTCTTACTTATAGGGCTTGGTTAGAGGCCTAAACCCACTAGAATTGAGATAGGATAGGTCTAGAACGAGTTAAGATAGAGTTTGGTTTGGTTTGGAGCACCTATTCTCGGGTTGGAACTCTCCAAGAGAGTCCCATTCGAACTCTCAGGGCGTGCGTGTACGCGGTCTGTCGATAGACCGCTCTAATCAGTGCACGGTTTCATTGAGACAGTGTAGAAACCTTGTACATGCTTCGGATGCTGGTGTTTGCACGGTCGTGAACAGACCGTTCTACTGAACACACGGACACATTGGCACCATTCTATCTTTTGGGCGAATAATAGTGGACCGTTTAGATGCATTTAATTTGTGGGTTCTAGCGGAGTGGCTTTAAACGGTCCAAATGTGGGTCGTGTGGTTCCCGAAGCTATCATATGTATGACCGTTTAGAAACCTGATGCCCCCTTTTCCTCCTTGCACCAATGCCATTCAACCTGTGTTCGTCTCTCTCTCCCACTCGCTATTTGGCATCTCTCTCTCTCTCACTCGTGTCGTCTCTATCGTCCTGCTCTCATACCCACTCGTGCGTCACCTCTCTCTCACACTCACTCGTGCGTCGTCTCTCTCTCCCACTCACCCGTGTGTCGTCTCTCTCTCCCACTAACTCGCGTCAGGTCAGGAGTCGTTGTTAGTTAGCATCAATCATTTCCATTCATTAGGACATTCATTCATAAAAAACAGAAAAATCAAAAATATATCATATCACTATCATGTCCACATGTACAAAAGTCATAGATACATCACGCCTGTCCCTCTCCCTGGCCCGCACCGCTGTCGCCCGAGCCATCATGCCTCTTCACTAGTGGAGGCATCGCCGAGCTCACCTCCTCACGGTGTCTTCGGCACTGCTCCTCCTCCTCGTTCCTCTGGCGGCCAGAGGAACCCGTAAAGTAACTCCTAACAGAGTCGTGCATGCCATGGGTGCTGCCGCTCGGAGTCCCACTGCGCTCCGACCGCCGGCTCATCTCCTTGTACGCCCGTAGCTCCCCTCTCAGCTCTAACGCCTCCGTCCGATAACGCTCTGCCTCTACAACTCCGGCCCGGAGACTCTCTAGCTTTGCATTGAAGAGCGATGTCTCAACCACGTCTGCAGGTCGGTTCCGCGCCATCTCCTCCCGGAGGCGGGCAGCCTCCACCTGAGCCGCTGCTCGGCTCTACTCTAGCTCCACCCTCAGTCGGGTTAGATCAGTCGTCTGCATACACATTTCATGGTTAATCAATTGCATTTCATAAACCTAATCAACTGGGAAAGTGTAGTGGTTACTTACCCTCTCGGAGAGCGCCACCTCGGCTGCCTCGGCCCGCGTCACCATCCGTGCAAACTCTGCCTCCCGCTCAGCTCGGTCGGCCAGAGTCTGGGAAGAAAAAGAGGATGCGTCCGCCCCCTGGCGCTGGGCTCCCTCGGCTCGCTGCATTCAAAACTCCAGCATCACTTCAACTTGCCATTTCACCTGCACAGGTAAGTCAGGTATGGCCTTCTATCTCTATATCCCTTATTGGATTACTATATGGTATTATGTTATATTATCTCGAGAACCAGCTGGTTATCTATGTGTTCTAGGATCTGATGTTCCCCTATAACAAAAACAATGATGATCCAGGCTCGCGTGTTTAATTATCGGATAGGCCGTTAGGTTGGGAAAATGAGGGGACGATGGTTCTATCTTGCACGCCGTGATTGTAGATAATATCTTGACCCTGATTGCCCCCAGTCTAGCAATATTATTCTCGAGTATTTTCTATTTTGTGACTTTCTTTGCATTTGTTTTAATTATTTCTTTTATTTTAACCCAGCATGCATCATGCCCATCTTTTAAGCATTCATGACCCATGGATCGTCTGAAAGTGTCTCATTTTGTGATGGATGATTGTTCGTTCATGGTTTTTGCGTACGAGGAAATATTCCATTTAGAGTTGGAAGATTTTCTCTGGTCTGTTCACCTAGTTTGATTGACTGAAAGTCCTTGTCTGGAGTTTTAGTCCGTTTCTTTACCTTTTTACGGCTTATTTCGGTCCCCTCATTGGTCCGAGGGATTGTGTCCCCCATGAGGTTGATCGTATGTTTTTCTTTTAATTTAGTTAGTTTCTCCAAATTGGTGTCATTTTGGTCCAATCATTCCCTTGTGTTTGGTTCAGAGTTTTTCGAAAGATTCCTATCACTCGTTGGCAATGAAACATGTGTCTTTTACCTTAACGTCCGATTTTCAGTCCGCTCCACTTCATTTACGCTTCATATCCATGTTCCATTTCGCTTTCGCTTCACCTCCGCTCACTCCCCTGCAAAGAGGACGTTAAGGAGGGGCATCTGTTGACACCCATTTTTTGCCTATGAGTTCGGTCATTTCTCTTACCATCATTTGTTGATGCCTTGAGTTGTCCATTACTTATTGGGCTATTTTCAGGCATGTCTTTGGGCTTATTTTATGAGTACCTCCCTCCCTGGCTAGGTTTACTCTCGAATTAGGGCTGGATGGGCTTTGATTTCGCTTGGTTTTGGGTTAAATGGGCTCATTTATCCCGTTTTATTAATTTCAAACGTCCAGGCTTTCCACGGTCTAGGGACTGGCCGTTTAGTGACTAAGCGGTTTGTTTGGAACCGTGCATGGACTTATTGGATATTTATTTGATTTTTTAATTTCCACCGACAAGCCTTTACATGGTCTGAAGGAAACCGTTTACCCCAATTGAACGGAATGTCGTTAGACCGTCCAGTTCCTAGAGTCCTAAGCCGGTTGGTTTTTCAGATAATTATACATTTATTCTATTTTTCTAGATTTATCACCGACATGTGTACACGGCCTAGTATTGGACCGTTCTATTGATTGAGTGGTCTAGCAATAGATCATTTTATCCTGAAGAGTCCAACGCCGTGATGGCCGGTCAGTCCGATGGATGATTGGATAATTTCTTATTTTATTTTATTTATCACCGACAGCATTGGACGGTCTAGTAGTAGACCGTGTAATGGTTTGGGTGGCCTATCGCGAGACCGCGTACCTGTTCGAAAACTGTGGATTATATGAGATCTTCTCTCTCTATCCGTAGGTAAATCCCTAACTTCCCCGACCCATTTCTCCGTAGTTTATCAACCAAATGGGATGTCATTTTATTTCGGTGGGAGATAAAGGTATTATCTACGAATTTTATTTTGCAATCTCAAATTTTTATCCATTGAAAAACCCAATTTCGAGGTTGGACTTTTAGGGCTCTATAAATAGTACCCTTAGTCCAAGCTTGAAAAAGGGGGAGATCTAAGGTCGACAACGAAGCCCTGCCGCATTCTCGAGTGACCTACAGTCAGGGAGGGAGGCTTTGTACACCCCCTTAAGCCTCCGGTTCAGGGAGTAGCTTTGTGTTTTGAGTCTTTGTTTGGTTGTCCCACCGTCTTTTCTTTCTTTGCATGCTCTTCCCATCACATTGCACACGCATTTGTCACCGTTGCATCTCATTCTATACACCATTCCTATTATTTTCACGCCCTATAGGGGTATAAAAACCTCCCAGGTATCCCCCACTCCATGTCATTGCATTGCTTTTCTCTTCTTTCTTATAGTTACTACACCTCGCAGGACTGATTTGGGTTTCCCTTTTGTATTCTTCATGTTGTTTTGTAGGTCAGCATCATCCTAGCACGAGGCCCATCTCCTCTGGCCGGCCGGAAGGGGTGGAGGATCAGATCCTATGACTTGAAACCTGGTGGCACTGAACGGTCTTCCTTCCGTCCGTCTGAATAGGAGAGTAGTCCCTATACATCCATTCTACTTCTTCCTGCGGCCTCCTTCGGACCGTCCCGCCGTCAGCCAGGCTTCGTCCTGTGTTCTTTCCAGTACTGGTGAGCGATCTATCGAGCGACCGTGTGATTCACAGGGCGATTCTTCCAGGACCGTGTATTCTTGCAGTGCTGTTGTGAGGCGAGTGTCTATCTTTTCCAAGGTACGGGTGCATCCTTTTGCATTTTGGTATCTTGGTGGCGATCACGATCACACATACTTCTCCACCTTTTCTTTCCTACTCTCATTTTGCTTGGTTTTATATCTTGATTTAGAAAAGGAAGGTAAGAGAAAGGTAGAGGGAGGAAAACATGTCAACATCCGCCAATCAGCCTAGTCCCTAAGTCAATCATGGTAAAACACTTATAAAGGAAACTGCACAAGATAGCCGGATCCACACATCCGCATAACATGAATCACGGTGACATGAGGGATTAGCAACACCCTCAAACCATGTGGCACATAGATCGAGGTAAGATAACACCTCCAAGTGCCCAAAACCATGTCTCGATACTCACAAGATAGACGGGACACTCACGAGGTCACGTGTCGACCACTGGGTCACAACCAGGTTGACCAGAAATTATAATGACCCTCGAAATGACACAAAACACTTCTCGATATAATGGCCCTCTAAGACACCCTATAACACAGTCACAGCCCTCATAGGACGTCCAAGACATCCACGGAACAGTAGGCTAACCAGGGGGTCAAAGCCACAATAATCGAAAAGAACACAGCACTATACACTGTTCGGGATAAAACTGTTCCTCCGAGATCCCTTGATACACATATGACTCTCACAGGACACCGATGGCATCCATCGAGCCAAAAGCCAACAAGACATCGAATCTTAGGTTCACCGGAGCTCGAGACAACCCAATTAAGACACGAAAAATAGAAAGCATTAACGTGCCTATATCCTTCATCGCGATAATTAACGCGCCCCTTCAGAGGGTCGCGATGTCATCAGAATGCGGCGCTTACTTGGGTCGTGATAACCCAGAGACGAGGCACTCACTCAGGTCGCGATAATAGTCACGACCAGAAGCTCGAGCGCGACAACACAGAGACACGGTCAACACCTCGAGCACATTCATAGAGGATCGCGCCCATCAGCTAGGTCACGTTCCTAATCGCCCTACTATTCATCTCTGACACGAGATGCGGTTTATCATTGTAGTGCGTTCCACTGAGAACACGACGCACACGACCAACGCTTTCTCGTCACAGAGCAAAAATCAAAAAAATCGGCACAAAACCCCATTTTCCGCGCCCCAATCATCGCCAGAACAACGGGGAAACAACCCTAATCACATTGCCAACCTTCCATAAGCCGGAAGGGGACAAACCACACGCAAAAATGCTAGAAACGGGCGATTCGCACGAATCGACCCAAAACGACTCAAATGGACAATAGGGCTCATACCGGCTCCGATTCTCGACCAAATGCAGTAAAGCTGGCAGGAAAAGATTCTAAACATGCCAGGGGTTCAAATGAAACCATTTAAACTAGAAACTGTCACCTAGAACGGCGAACACGACTCACACCCCCCAAACAAGCGTTTCGCCCAACCTACGTAAAACTCACTCATACTCGCACCGTTCGGCTCCAAATTGCGAGGGGACACAGTAAAAGAGTAGGGCATCTGTCCCCCTACCTCCACCGAAGATCTCACGTGCCGAAATGGCTACGATACGCCGAAAACCATCACATGAATCGCACGTTGGCTTCGAATCCACAGAACGAGATTGCGCCAACACCACGCTTCATTCTTCATGCCAGCATGCTCCACGACACCTCCACGGCATCCCAACGTCATCCCCGGGCCTCCTCCGTCTGCAGCCGGAGCAGAGGGGGAAAGAGGAGAGGGAATGGAGGGAGAGAGAGTGAACAGCAAGAGAAGAGAGAGGAGAGAGGTGAAGGAAGAAAAAGGAAAAGAAAATTGGAAATTAGGCAATTTCCTAAAATTCGATTTTTGGCACGAAATTTTATAAATTTAGAAAAATATGGAAAAATAATCTTCACGATCCTCGGAACGAGCACAACGCACTTGTAGCATCCTTGAGTAGCAAAACACAACGGTCAACTCTCCACAGGGTTCCGCAAGTTATACAAGGGAAAACCCCCCGTGGATCGTAAAACACGTATGAAGACCCACAAAAGTGATCTGATAGCTCTCCAATTCCGATCCGAAGAATCCTGGATATTACACCAGGTCTGTCCCATGCAAGAGTCGACTCTTGCCTGGGAGGGTTGTTTTCTACACTCAGGCAGAACCATGTGAAAAAATTATGAACTCTAAGAGTCGACACTTCTTCTGGGCAGTCCAGAACGAGGGTTTCAAACCCATTCGAAACCTATTAAACCTAATCTATTTACACACATACTTGACCCCTTTGCCTTTAGGGTTCTCCTACATATCCTAGAGGTTTCGCATGGTTTTTTCATGGGCTTCTTGGTCATTTGAACATCATATTATGCCACTATATAGCTGCTGCATTTTCTGCTATGAGCCAGAAGAAGAAAGAAGGGGAAGGCCGCAGGTGGGAGAGAAGGAGGGTTTTCTTGAGTGCATCACGTTTTCCTCTCTTGCAGGGTGAAGAGGGGCTATCTCGCACTGCTCCTAAGGGGGGAAGAGGATGACCACGTAAACTTGAAGTGTGAATTGTAAGAAGGGAAATGAGTCAGAGGTGCCCAGGGATAGATCCCCGGGTTAGACCGTCCGATGCTTAAGTCAGCAAAGTAATAGAGCTCTGATGCGAAGGGAAGAGCTAGGAGGAAGATTGGAGCGCGAGATCCCTCTCCACCAAAAGGTGAAGTGGTTCCTACTCAGGATTTTTGGCTCTTGCCTGGCTTACCTCTTTGTAGTAGGGCATTTCCAGTTTAAATAGTAGCCCGTTGTGTGACTGATCTCTGTAAGCGGAGGAGTCTTAGGGGGGTTACATCTTTCATGCGGACTCCTTATAGCACACGGACTCGTGGTCTCCTCTATCCCTATGAGCATCCTGCCTTTAAGGGACTCGCAATGGCCGTGCCAATAAGCTTCCATCAGTGAGCCTGAGCAATAGGCACTTGCATAGGAGTGGTCTCCCGAGCAATGAGTGCACGGTCGGGACAGGAAATAGGGGACTCCGAGGGAGCTTTCCCAATCGAACTGATGCTCGGACTTCCCAACCCGAAGGCCGCCTAGGAAGTGCTTGTTCCGAGTGAGTTATCGGGCTTATATTGAGTGAGCCCGGGGGCTACCACTTTAAGAAGTTGGGCCTTGTTTGGTCTGGTTGGACCTCTTTTGGCCTCTCTGTACAGACGATGATATTCCCCCTCTCCACTTGTCCCCCTCCTACTCCCGAGCCAAAATTAGGCTCGGACGAGTAGCATTTGGGCTGGACTTTTTGTGGCTCTGGTTGGGTAGAGATTTCTCTCTGGTTGGGGCCACATGATGCGGCTTGCCTTGAAAATATGCCCGTCATGATGAATAAGAGAAGGCCCCTCCTCGAGAGATCGGATCATCGCGCCGCCTCCGATTTAAGCATTGCGCATTTTTGCGTCCCTTTATCTCCAGGGTTTAGGGTTTTGCCTCTCTTCGTATTTATATTTGAGGGGGGCTCTTGTGCTGTGAGAGCAACTTGGAAGAGCGGAGAATCGTTGCGGCCATCGGAGCTAGGGGAGCATCCTGAGGCGGCGATTCGTCAGCTTCCTTCTCCTCCGAAGTCCTCTAATTCGGAGCTTTCCCATGTTGCCTCCTCCGTCTGCGGTGCAAGAGGGGGCAATTGATCAAGGGATCGTGGCCGATGCTGGGGCACCGAGCAAAGCAGAGGGGGCGCCAGACGGAGGAGCCCGGTCCGAGCCGGTGGAGGTTGGAAGGTCGCAGGATGTAGCGGCTCGATCGCAGTTGACCGAGGCTGGGGAAATACACGGCGGGGCCGCTCATCCCGAGTCAACCTGTGGGGCCCCCGAGGTAGGATTGCTCGGGGAAGGTGCCCCAATCCCGACTACTCCGGAGAGAGTTTCCCTTCCCTCTACCAGTTCCTTCAGCGTTCGAGCCTCCCTGTACCGGAGGTGCCATTCTATTGCTTCAGGAGTTGTGCGAGAGAAGCTCCAGAGGGGTCCCCCCTCCACGCTTTTCGAGCAACTTATGGAAGGTAGCCTGATCTTGGCCTAGCTCGGGGCTGAGGTAGTAGGCATGCATGCTTGGGTGGAATCGGAGTGGGAGGCTCTCTCGTGGTCTCGTGGTGCGCTCGACCGAAAGGTTGAGCATTTGACCCTTGATCTTGGTGACCTTTGTCGGGAGGTGGCCCCGCTTCGGGCTCAGGTGCAGTCGAGCCAAGCGGAGGCTCGGTTGTTAGCGGAGCAGCTGGCCCAGGCCCGTTGTATGGTCAACTGGAAGAATGAGCTCTTGGAGGTGAAGCGTATGATTCAGGTCGAGCGCGGCGAGCAGTGGAGGGCCGAGCGGGGGGCGCTCGAGGGCCGAGTCCGGGGGGCCGAGGATGCACTGACTGAGGCCAAGAGAAGGTTGTCTGAGTTAGAACAGAGGATAGCCAAGCTCGAGAGGCAGGCGGAGTTGGCCAGGGTAGAGGCACTCGAGCGACATAAGTGCTTAGAGGCCTATCACGCGGCTCTTCTCCAGGCTACCTTCCCTTATTATGAGTCGGGCTATCGTCGGGGCCTCCGGAAGGGCTTCTCCCAGGGGTTCGATCGGGCCACCATAGAGGCTGAGGCCCAACCAAAGGAGCTCATTTTTCCTTCCTGGCAGCGCTATGACTTGGAATGGGGTTCTACCGACTCTAGCATTATACCTCGAGCGAAGAGGAGGGTCGGGAGTCCTCGTCAGAGCGATTGCCAACTCTAGCATCTTCGGGAGAGCGCACGACCGAGACAATTCCCACACAGGTGGGGTCAGTGTCTGGGTCGAACGTCGCCGAGAATACTGGGGGCAGATCGTCTGGTGATGAGGAAGCCTTGCCTACCGAGCCTGAACATGGGCCTGAGGCCTGATGTAATAACTCTCTCTTTCTTTATTCTTTCCCTTATGTAGCCGGGTAAGGCTTTTTTTGGAAAATATAATAGCGGTAGTATTAAATGTTGAATTGACTATTTCTTACTGCTTTTGGTGTGATTTGACTATCAGATCTGTAGTATTTGGAGAAGGCGCCAATTTTCTCTGTAGATATCGCGCGTGCCGATCTGTCAAATAACTGACATGGCGCTGGTGCCTTTCCATTTTTCCATACCGCCCTTAATGACTTGCCATCTCAGGGAAAGCCCTTTTAGCGTGTTTTGTAAGGGGAGAGTCATTTAAGGCGATCAGCTCCCCCTTCGGCCTATAAAAGGTCCGAGGGGCGTCTCCTTTTCCTTTCATCACTTAAGGCCATCCCTGGTGGTTTCTCCTTCTTTCCCTTCCGCGAGGCGTTGTGCTGTCGGTTCTGGCCGGGCATGGAAGGCGCTTCGGAAGATGATGATGTAGATGGCGGTAGGAGGGAAGCTCCTGCTGTTTCAGTCTGGAAGAGGGTTCGTCAGTCAGGGGTTCGTCATGCCGGAGCATGTCGTCCTTTTGTCCTTGACCTGTCGATGCTATCCCGAGGGGAGGGGGGAGCTAGTTAAGCTCCCTCCTTTCTTGGCCTCCTGTGGACACTAGAAAATTCTCACCCCATGTTTACATGCAAGGAAATAAAGAAGAGGAGAAAAGAGAAGAAAAGATGAGAAGAAGAGAAGAAGAAAATGAAGCCTCTGAAGTGCCCCTAGTGGCACACTTTTTGAAGCCCTCAGCGGCACACCCTTTTGGTGACCCAGTGACACACTCCGTAAGTGCCCCAGCGGCACACCCTTTGTGCCCTCTAATGGCAAAGCACACCAAGCCAACCCTGGCAGCACACCTGGCCAATGCCTCTAGCGGCACACTTGGCCGGCCCCTTCAGCGGCACACGTTGTTGGTCCCTCCAGCGGCGCACCTGGCCAACCCTCCTAGCGGCACAGCTTTCTGGCCTCTCAGTGGCACACTTTGCGCTCCTCTTTGCCCGGTGCAGCCGGCAAACCAAATCTCACGCCATGACCTACGATCCATGGCGCGCAATGGAGATCGTACAAAGCTAGCTGAGGTGTCACCTACGGAAGGAGGCACGCAGGCTACCCCCTGCCACCAAGGACGGGAGAGGTCAAACCCATTTAATGCCCATCATTCCCGCCACCAGTGCTCATTCTTGGACGCTCCCGCTGCTGGGGTATAAAAGGCCCCCTTCTCCATGTGAACAAGAGGGACGAAGTTGCGAAGACACAAAGACAGAAAAGAGAAGAGAAGAAGAAGAAGAAGAGGAGGAGGAGGAGGAGGAGGAGAGGCTCTTGCCTCCCCATGCTACTCCATCACCACCATCTGAGTGCAGCGAAAAGAGAGAGTAAAGAAGAAAAGAGAGAAGAGACTGAGACAAGGGAGGGGAGGAGCTAGCGCTCCGTTCCCCTCCCCACTGTGTCTTGTTTGATTTCTCCCCGTTCCCTTTTTGTTTATCATGATGTATTAGCCCCTCTTAGGATGCTCCCTTTTATAAGAATAAAAAAGCTCGCTAGGTGTTCATGTTTTATGCATGTACGTCCCCGTATGCATGCATTCGTCATCGTCCAATGTTTTCCCTTCGTTATCTACCGCTAGTTGGCGTAGCAATCTCTCTTCCCTTGCTCATCCTATCATGGGAGACGCCCCTCCTAGTACTTCCCTCTTCTCCAACCCTTCCCTCTAGGAGGGAAGGAGCTCCCCAGGATAGTGGCCTCAGGGTTCGCTCAATTCGATGAGTAGAACTCCAAGGCTAGGCCCTTGCAAAAACCCCATCTCCCCAGGTCTCCTTGGTGTCCCGGTTTGTGCCTCAGTCATCATCTCCTCAACGCCATGGGAAAAACTTTTCTTTGGTCTGATTCGGGCCCTCCAATTGTTGGCCTTCTTTAGCCCACTGAGCCCCTGGCTTGCCTCTTCCCATGTGTTAATCCGGTGGCCTTGCCAATTGCTCCTGGTCCGGTGCACCCGCCGCACCTTCCACCTAGCACACTCCTCCCTGCCGGCACACCCACAGTGGCCACCCCTTACCCGGCGCACCCCAACGGCCTTTGCCCGGCACACTCCCAGCCTACTTGGCCGGCACACCTCCATGGCCTGTTCCTCCGGCACACCTGGTGTAATACCTCGATTTCTTTTTGAAATTAATTAGAAATTAAGTAGAATAATTCTTTAATAAATAGAATAAGCTAGATTTTGGCTATTTTATAAAAATTCATAAAAATTATATTCTTGTAGAGGATAACACGTTTAACAAATTTGTCTTCTGTGGCCAACCCAGATAAAATCTGTAAGTAGGCCGAATTAGTGGTTTAAGCCCAAATTGAACACTTAGTTAACCATACCTTGAAACGCCAAATTCGAGCCCAATACTCCATCAAATGTGCCCAAATCGGTGGCAAATGAAAGGCCAAGGTGAGAGGATCATTTACCCTCTCTTAATCTCTCGAAACCCTAACCCTAGGAGATGCGATCGGCGGAGTTTTGGCGCGTCAACAATTTCGGCGGTGTTCACATTGACTCGACTTGCGTGGACGAATACTCCGCGCATAGAAGCCTCCAGAAGGTGTGTGAACTATTAAAATGAAGCTCTCTAACCTTAGAATCGTTTAGAACCAGCGGCGACTGTAGAGGAGTTAGATCGAGGGAGATCTCCGAAGATTAGTGGTTGCGTGTACCGGCGTCCTTGGTTTTCTTTCTCCTTCCTTCTTCATCCGATTCATGTAAGTGATAGCAAGCCAAACCCTACATATAATATATGGTTAGAAGCAGCATCGTGTTAGCTTTTCATTGAAGTAGAAAGCCCTAAATTTTATCAAGTGTTCTACAAGAATTTTAGGTTTTAGTAGAAGCATGTCACATCTAGGGTTATAATTGTTCCCTTTCGATTAAGTAGTGATCCCAGGCTGTAAACATAAAATTGATTTATGCATCTTGTATAGTTTTTCATGCTCTTTCTTTTGATAGTAAAAGCCTTAAATTCCATGCTTTATATCGTGCGAATTTCATGTTTTAATTTAACCCTAGAAACCTCGTCGGAGTCGGGCAAGGCGAGAGGGATAGCGACCTGTTTGGACATGTGCGGCCACACGATAGACCGCACATCCTAGACAAGCAGCCCTCTGTTGACCGTTTATATGTTTTTATATATGTTCGTGTCCCTGGAACGTGCGGCCTAGCCCTAACCGCATGTCTTTCCTGCGGCCAGTTCCAGACCACACATCCCTCCATGCGGCACACTACCGACCGTCCATATCCAGTAGGTCTTCGGATCTGAGGGGACGTGTGCGGCCAGTCTGTGACTGTTCATTGGGATGTAAGGTCTAGAACCGACCGCACATCTGTAACAGAGCAGATTAAATTGTCATTACAGCATGTTATGTTAGTAGATTAATGGTTAATTGCATGTTAGCAACACACCTAATATATTGTAATTCATGACAGTAAATAATTCTTGCTGATCTATTTTGTCACGCCTCGAACCGATATCAGCGGGAAGCGATGCTCGGAACGTGGCAGTTAACAGTCATGATAACAAGAGCGGAAGATAAATAACCACAATTAAACACAAGGAGGCCGTACACACATATTGAAAATACGAGCTCGCTTTAATATTAAAAAGGTGTAATTTTGACCCACTCTTACAATATTAGATTCAAATTAAAGGAAGAGAGAACAAAAAGAAATAACCAGACTCACGACACTAGCTAGACTCAAGAGGATAAAAAAAGAGTAGACTCCAATCTCTAGGTTCCAGGTTCACTCGATCACACTGATCTGATTCCCATTTACAACGTATCGTTTACCGCATTACCTGAAAAGGATTGGAAGTAGGGGTGAGCAAGAAGCCCAGTAGGAATTATACTCTATCATCAGGCATAGTTTAGGTGATTAACCAATTAATGAATATGCATGATTAGCGTGATAAAATAAGCAGAACTAAATAATCACTAAGATAGAAAGAGTAACGATAATTAAAATGGAAGAAATAGTTGCATGTCGAGATATCAAGCAAGATTAACAAGATTTTCTAGTGAATGGCCATTTACAGTCAATTTCAAGTCATGTCAAGTAAGCAAGCAAGTAAGTACTTCATACTTTAAGCATGAATAATAATAAGTTTCACGAGAATGTAGAATGTCATAGACCCAACACGCTAGATAGTATCGGTGCCAAATGCCACACGTAATCATTCACCTCCCCGGGGATCAAGTACTTTTCGGGTGCTCCCCCCAGGACCAGACTGGGCCCTTCATTAGTTTATCTTGGCATTGATTTCTTTTTGGATCATAGATCTCTCGAGACTAGACATCCACAATATTTAATGGTCAAGGGTTCCAGGGTCAAGTTCATGTAGTCAAGGCAAAGAACACAAGGATAATGATTCTTTAAGAGTCCAAACAATAAGCTCCATAACCGAGAGGAATAATTGTCCCAAAGGAATATAATTAATGATCAATAGATCTAACAATAGGTAAATTCATACAATACCATATCCTACATTGGCTTGGTTAGCTCACACGATTCGAAATTCATGAAATAACCACTTTTCGGAAAACTGTCATATAAACGGTCAGACAAAGGCCGCTCAAGGGTATATATGGTTAATATTGAGCCGCGCATGTCCGGCAGACATTAAGACCCATGAACAAGATATACGGTCCATACTGGGCCGTATTACGGATATGCAGTCGCTATTGGGCCGCCTATGAGGATATACGGTCCACTACGGGTCGCGCATACCTCTCTTAGCCCAATTCGATCCAAAACATAAACCAACGATTCGGTCACGTAAATCGATGTTCTGGTGGTTCATTACGTTCATAACAAGGGTATAAAGAAATCTCGAGATGATGGTAAGTTCGCCGGATGGAGTTTCCTGTGATAAGTTCAAAGTTAACGCAACTTAAAGGGGCTTAATGACTTACTAGAAGTCCGTAATTTGGTCAACATTCTACTGGAATAGAATTATTATCCAGCAACTAAAAGTTCATGATAAACCTAATTTCCATGTTAAATCATCCAGGATTAAGTTTTACATTTAATGTATTTGCCAAAAAGATGAATCAAGATGATAAGATAATGAACAAGATCGTGTAGGAATGAACAACATGCAATTAACAGAAATTTAGTTACATAATTAACCACTAATCATGTGGGTTTCTAATTAACCATTGTGTGCGTTGAAGTGGAGATAGTAATCGGAATGGTTTATACACTTGGATTGAGTGTAGGGACCATTGTTCTTCAATTTTGGATTGAGGAACATCAGGCTTAATTTGAGATCATAGGGTTGCATGCATGGGTCATTGGTTCCTCAAAATATGGCTTTCAATTGGACTAGGTTGAATGGGTCGATCCCCTCACGGTCCGGATCGATCCTCCGATCGAAAACACGTAAATCGGGTCTGCCAGCATATGGGTCGACCCCTTGGGTCGACCCTTGAAAAATCCAGGGATCTGCCTGCGTGTGGGTCGACCCCAGGAAGATAGACTGCTGTCTGCTGAATGGGTCGACCCCCACAATTTCTGCCTTTTGGGTCGACCCCATGGGTCGACCCCCACACATCTGCTGTATGGGTCGACCCCATGGGTCGACCCCCACACGGTGCTGGATGGTGCTGGATGGTGCTGGATGGGTCGACCCCATGGGTCGACCCTCGGGCAGTCAAAATCTGCTTGAGCATGGGTCGACCCCATGGGTCGACCCCTGCCTTCATAGAACCGAACGTGACTTCGGAAATCAATGAAAGCTCACCCAATTGGGGTCTAATTGGGCTGAGATCTTAACCCCATGCTCCTGGGTTCTTGATGGACATATTAGGGTCATAATACAAGGGTTTGGAACACTAAATTCACCAAAAAATCAATGGAAATCACAATCTATCTAGGAAGAACACTTGAAAACCTAGTTTTAGCATGCTTCTAATCAAACACGAAATTCTCTAAGTATGGTCTATAAAAATTGGGGCTTTATATATCAAAAGAAAGAGGACTGGATGCTGAACATTTTGATATATTACTTGCGGTTTGAGCCCGAGAGAACCTACCTCAATCAGAGAAGAAAGGAAGAAGAAATGAGGAAGAACGGACGCCGACACGTCACCACTAAACTCCCGAGATCTCCCTAGATCGATCTCCACTGCAACCGCCGCTACTACCAAAGGATTCTAGGGTTGCATAGCTTCATTTTTATAGCTCATACACCTTCTGGAGCCTTCGGTGCTAGGAGAATTCGTCGAAGCAAGTTGATTGTTTGAAAACGGCGTCGCCATGGTTGACCTCACCAAAGCTTGGCCGACACCACATTTTAGGGCTGGGGTTTCGATCAATTAACAGAGAAAAAATGATCCTTAGATCGTGGCCTTCCATTTGCCACCAATTTAGGCTCATTTGGTTGAGTATTAAGCTCTAATTTCGTGTTTTAAGTTAAGGTTAGGTAAGAGTTAAGTAAGTGTGCTTTTTTGACTTAATCCACTAATTAGACCTAATTACGGATTTTTGCTGGGTCGACCACAGAAGACAAAGTTGTTAAATAAATGGTCCTTAACCCAATTACCATTTTTCTAGATTTTTATAAGGTTGTCAAAATTTCACTAGTTCTATTTACCAAGGAATTAAATATTAAATTCCGAAATTCATTTATTTCAACTAAAAATTCATTTATTTCAATTAAATTTCAGATTTTTAAAACCGAGGTATTACACCCTCCCCCACTTTAAGGAATTTGGTCCTCAAATTCATCGGGTATTACCAATTATGTGAATGTTTGAACTAAGATGATCTTATTTATCAAAATAACATGTTAATCATACAACTAATGAAGAAAGAAATTAACTATAGTTAGGGATAAAAGAGAACGATACCATATATAATTCTTCATTCGTTAGAAGTTGGTTCCGATTCTTCTTGTAGTTTTGCTAGTGGAAGTAACTTAGGACAGTTAGCCATTGTATGATCCTGATTTCTGCAACGCAGACACGCTCCGCTCCTTCGCCAGCACTCCTTTACGAGATGACCATGTTTGTGACTGTATTCAGATTTCATTTGCGTAATACTACTCTTCTTCTTATTATTACGTCGGGTTTCCTTACGACGGACTCGCCAGCCTCTAGTGGAACCGAATCTTAGCTTACCCATGGACCCACTCGCTTTCATTTTAAGAATGGCTTAGAGACCTGTAAGGTAGTTATATGGTTAACTTTTTCATTACCCTTATGCGTAACACAATGCAATCTTGCATATATTTTATTACTTAACCCAAGATATTACCCAATCTCACCAGATGACAAGGGATGACACGGGTCTTAAGACTTAGGGTAACCTATACTCTTGGACAAAATCCAAGGACTCAGGCAAGGAGGCTCTGATACCACCTCTGTCACTCCCCGAACCGATAGCGGTGGGAAGTGATGCTCGGAACGTGATAGTTAACAGTCATGATAACAAGAGCGGAAGATAAATAACCACAATTAAACACAAGGAGGCCGTACACACATATTGAAAATACGAGCTCTTATTAATATTAAAAAGGTATAATTTTGACCCACTCTTACAATATTAGATTCAAATTAAAGGAAGAGCAACAAAAAGAAATAATCAGACACACGACAATAGCTAGACTCAAGAAGAAGAAAAAAAAGCAGACTCCAATCTCTAGGTTCTAGGTTCACTCGATCACACTGATCCGATTCCCATTTGCAATGTATCGTTTATCGCATTACCTGAAAAGGATTGGAAGTAGGGGTGAGCAAGAAGCTCAGTAGGAATTATACTGTATCATTAAGCATAGTTTAGGTGATTAACCAATTAATGAATATGCATGATTAACGTGATAAAATAAGCAGAACTAAATAATCACTAAGATAGAAAGAGTAACGATAATTAAAATGGAAGAAATAGTTGTATGTCGAGATATCAAGCAAGATTAACAAGATTTTCGATCTAGTGAATGGCCATTTGCAGTCAATTTCAAGTCATGTCAAGTAAGCAAGCAAGCAAGTACTTCATACTTTAAGCATGAATAATAATAAGTTTCACGAGAATGTAGAATGTCGTAGACCCAACACGCTAGATAGTATCGGTGCCAAATGCCACACCTAATCATTCACCTCCCCGGGGATTAAGTACTTTTCGGGTGCTCCTCCCAGGGACAGACTGGGCCCTTCATTTGTTTGCCTTAGCATTGATTTCTTTTTGGATCATAGATCCCATGAGACTAGACATCCACACTATTTAATGGCCAAGGGTTCCAAGGTCAAGTTCATGTAGTCAAGGCAAAGAACACAAGGATAATGATTCTTTAAGAGTCCAAACAATAAGCTCCATAACCGAGAGGAATAATTGTCCCAAAGGACTATAATTAATTATCAATAGATCTAACAATAGGTAAATTCACAAAATACCATAGCCTACATTGGCTTGGTTAGCTCACACGATTAGAAATTCATGAAATAACCACTTTTCAAAAAACTGTCATATAAACGGTCAGACAAAGGCCGCTCAAGGTTATATATGGTTAATATTGAGCCGCGCATGTCCGGCAGACATTAAGACCCATGAACAAGATATACGGTCCATACTGGGCCGTATTACGGATATGCAGTCGCTATTGGGCCGCCTACGAGGATATACGGTCCACTACAGGCCGCGCATACCTCTCTTAGCCCAATTCGATCCAAAACTTAAACCAGCGATTCGGTCACGTAAATCGATGTTCTGGTGGTTCATTAGGTTCATAAAAAGGGTATAAAGAAATCTCGAGATGATGGTAAGTTCGCCGGATGGAGTTTCCAGTGATAAGTTCAAAGTTAACGCAACTTAAAGGGGCTTAATGACTTACTAGAAGTCCGTAATTTGGTCAACGTTCTACTGGAATAGAATTGTTATCCAGCAACTAAAAGTTCATGATAAACCTAATTTTTATGTTAAATCATCAAGGATTAAGTTTTACATTTAATGTATTTGCCAAAAAGATGAATCAAGATGATAAGATAATGAACAAGATCGTGTAGGAATGAACAACATGCAATTAACAGAAATTTAGTTACATAATTAACCACTAATCATGTGGGTTTCTAATTAACCATTGTGTGCGTTGAAGTGGAGATAGTAATCGGAATGGTTTATACACTTGGATTGAGTGTAGGGACCATTGTTCTTCAATTTTGGATTGAGGAACACCGGGCTTAATTTGAGATCATAGGGTTGCATGCATGGGTCATTGGTTCCTCAAAATATGGTTTTCAATTGGACTAGGTTTAACGGGTCGATCCCCTCACGGTCCGGATCGATCCTCGGGTCGAAAACACGTAAACCGGGTCTGCCAGCATATGGGTCGACCCCATGGGTCGACCCCTAAAAAATCCAGGGATCTGCCTATGTCTGGGTCGACCCTTGGGGTCGACCCCAGCAAGACAGACTACTGTCTGCTGAATGGGGTCAACCCCCACAATTTCTGCCTCTTGGGTCGACCCCATGGGTCGACCCCCACACATCTGCTATATGGGTCGACCCCATGGGTCGACCCTCAGGCAGTCAAAATCTGCTTGAGCATGGGTCGACCCCATGGGTCGACCCCTGCCTTCATAGAACCGAACGTGACTTCGGAAATCAATGAAAGCTCACCCAATTGGGGTCTAATTGGGCTGAGATCTTAACCCCATGCTCCTGGGTTCTTGATGGACATATTAGGGTCATAATACAAGGGTTTGGAACACTAAATTCACCAAAAAATCAATGGAAATCACAATCTATCTAGGAAGAACACTTGAAAACCTAGTTTTAGCATGCTTCTAATCAAACACGAAATTCTCTAAGTATGGTCTATAAAAATTGGGGCTTTATATATCAAAAGAAAGAGGACTGGATGCTGAACATTTTGATATATTACTTGCGGTTTGAGCCCGAGAGAACCTACCTCAATCAGAGAAGAAAGGAAGAAGAAAGGAGGAAGAATGGACGCCGACACGTCACCACTAAACTCCCGAGATCTCCCTAGATCGATCTCCACTGCAACCGCCGCTACTACCAAAGGATTCTAGGGTTGCATAGCTTCATTTTTATAGCTCATACACCTTCTGGAGCCTTCGGTGCTAGGAGAATTCGTCGAAGCAAGTTGATTGTTTGAAAACGGCGTCGCCATGGTTGACCTCACCAAAGCTCGGTCGACACCACATTTTAGGGCTGGGGTTTCGATCAATTAACAGAGGAAAAATGATCCTTAGATCGTGGCCTTCCATTTGCCACCGATTTGGGCTCATTTGGTTGAGTATTAAGCTCTAATTTCGCGTTTTAAGTTAAGGTTAGGTAAGAGTTAGGTAAGTGTGCATTTTTGACTTAATCCACTAATTAGACCTAATTACGAATTTTTGCTGGGTCGACCACAGAAGATAAAGTTGTTAAATAAATGGTCCTTAACCCAATTACCATTTTTATAGATTTTTATAAGGTAGTCAAAATTTCACTAGTTCTATTTACCAAGGAATTAAATATTAAATTCTGAAATTCATTTAATTCAACTAAAAATTCATTTATTTCAATTAAATTTTAGATTTTTAAAACCGGGGTATTACAAATTTATATTGAGCTTGATCTTGATTCATCTTTCCAATGAATGTCAAATTTTAATTGTGAATCCTTTATAATTGAATGGCTATTAGGTTTATACTTGTTATAACCTTAATCTTGAACCATTGGATCCCCTAGTTTTTATTTAGACTCAATCGAACCTCTGTTATTTGAGTTAATCCGAATTGGATTAACAGAGACTTGCGCGGCTATTGATAGACCGCATATACCGTTGAACGGGACAGTGGAGACCGTTCATCCCTGGCAGATGCCAATTTATCTTGGTCGATTATCCTTGATCTATATTCGGCCAAACTCTGATTTGATCAGCCCAGTAGACCCTAGGCCGACCAGCAGACAGTGGGATAGACTCTGGTTCAGTTCCACCCAGCCTATGGTAGCCCGGAAGCCCACTTAGGTTAAATTCTAACTCATGGTTAGGCCATGTGTTGTGCGGCCAGTAATGGACTGTACATCTTACAGGCGGCCCTGATTGGACCGTTCAACTCATAAGCGGCTCTGTCAGGACCACACATCCTATCCTCGATTTTGTAACTTTTTGGCCTTGTGCGGCCCTATCCTAACCGTTCATATAGAAGGGCGGCCCGTCAGCAGCCGTTCAACCTTGACCTCCTGAGGGCTAAACCTAGCCCAGTTCCTATTAGTGCGGCCCAGTGTCGACCGCACAAGCCTTGAGCGGCCCAGTAGTGACCGCATGTCTTCCAGAGACTAGTTTTCCCCGTGTTTTGTGATTTTGAATCTAAGAACGTGATGGTTCTTGATAATTTGAACTCCTGGACAGAAATTATGGACAGTAATTCTTCAACTTAGCCTTGAGATATTCCGAGGTAAGTTTATACTTTATTATAATTAGCCATTTGACTTGATTAAAGTCTAAACAACTTGGGATCTTGGATCCAATTAGTCAATGCCAACGCACCATAGGGGCCCGGTCTGGTCCTGGGGAGAGCACCCGAAAAGTACTTGTGCCCATGGGAGTTTGTAATGACAGGGTGAGGCATTGCACCGAGTGTATGACTAGCGTGATGTCTATGATAATGATATCTTATCTCTTACTTGAATCGGGTTCTATTGCATTCCTATGTTTTGATGATGTCTCACACTATAAATCAATCTGTTTATATCTCTAGCTCAATTCATGCATCATGCTCAAAGTCTGTACATCGCATAGCATGCACGCGCTCAAAGTCTGTACATCGCATAGCATGCACGCGTTCAAAGTCTGTACATCATAGAGCATGCACGCGCTCAAAGTCTGTACATCGCATAGCATGCACGCGTTCAAAGTCTGTACATCGCATAGCATGCACGCGCTCAAAGTCTGTACATCGCATAGCATGCACGCGTTCAAGTCTATACATTGCTGCATGAACGCAAGTCTATACATTAATATCATTACCTACGTTCACTGCTTTAGCACACGCATAAAGTCTGTACAGCCAGTGCATCCCTTGATCTCAAGTCTGTACATTGCTTCGTTTGGACATGAATCATCTCTTGATTTAAGTCTATACATCGTCTGCCTGCAACGATCAAGTCTGCACATTGTCTTACCATCTCACGTAGCGTCTTGTGCATGCATCGTCTCTCAAAGTCTGTACAACATCATCGTCTCACTTAGCGTCTCTTGTTAAGTCTGTACATTCCTTGTGCATGCATCGTCATTCCTTTTGCATGCATCGTCTCAAACAAAGTCTGTACAACCCGTGTTCAGAGCATATCTGTGCATCGTTTGCACAGTACATCTAGAGTCTGTACACTCGTTGAAGGCATGACCAAGCATTCATATTCAAAGTCCATACATTCCTTTATGCATATGCATCCTTCAAGACAAAGTCTGTTCATGGCTCTGCGCATTATATACAAAGTCTGTACATTCGTAAAAAGCATGCCTGAGCACTCATCGTCGATGTACATACATGCCTATATGCTGCATCATGTCTGTACACGCTTAGTTCAAATCCTGAACTAACTCGATGCATCCCTTTCTTCTCTTCCTGCAGATTGATTCAAGTTGATGACTGGGCACGTGACCCGAGGTTAGCACCTGGCACGTGATCTGAGGTGCTCTCTAGGCGAGAATCTGGAAGCCACACGCCCTACCTGCTGCTGGTATAAATATGGAGCTTCTTCCTTCGGAAGAAGATTGATCATGGAAAAAGCAGAAAGCATTTTGAGAGGCTACACGATCCAGACAATAAGAAAAGAGAAGCGAGAGAGCAGTGTGAGAGCAGAGAATTCCAGAAGGATCCTACTCCATCCAGATCTGAGAGAAAAGTATTTGAGAGAGAGAGAGCAGTGTCTGTGACTATGAAGATCTGCTTCTACGGAAGCTACATTGTTCTTTGTCTTTAGAAAAGATTTTCGTTCTTCGATTTTCTTGTTTTCCGTTTTCATTTCATCTTTACTTATCTCATATTGTTACCCTCCAATGATCGGAGGAAGGAAGGATTGGTCCTCCGGTTTGCAAGTGACAGGGTGTCGCTTGTGGGTTCCCTCCTGGGTGGAGGAAGAGAGACTTCGGTCTCATGTTTGCTAGTGATTGTGTGTCACTAGTGGTTTCCCTCCGGTCTGGAGGAAGAGGTGAGGTTGTTCCCCTAGTCAAGCTGTTAGGTAGCACCTGTTTGCAGACTGAGTCTGCGTTCTAGCCTTTGCTAGTGGAAGCCTAACTCTGGTTTGGAGTGAGAGGTGGATGTAGATTGCAGACAACAATCGAACCACCTTAAAAACTCCCGGCCTCTTCTGTGGTTTGCTTGTTACTACTGTGTTGCTCTTCCTCTGTTCGTCATTTTGCTTCACTGTGAACAGCCCTCTCGATCTCACTTACTTACTCTATCATAGTTATTGACCGCTTTAGCATTCTGTTTCGAAGTATCTGAGGTGTTGAGAAACCTAAGTATTGATTTACCGCTAAATTATTAATTTTTGGGAGTGATCTATTCATCCCCCCCTTCTATATCACTCTACGCTGTGCATATCAATTGGTATCAGAGCAGGTTGGGATCATGTGGGCCAACGGTCAGGGTAATCCTACTGGTCCTTGAAGTTTCATAGCTGAGGGACAATCTATTAGTCGCCCTCCATTCTTTGATGGTAATAATTATCTCTTCTGGAAAAACAGGATGGAGGTGTTCATTATGGCACAGAGCCACAAGCTGTGGAGGGTAATCACTACAGGGCCGTATGACCTGCCACCGAACGAGGACGCATGGACAGATGATCATGTCAAGTTATCTTCACTTAACTAGACGGCCCTGAACATCATCCAGTGTGTTGTTCACCCAGACGAATACGCCCGCATATCAGCCTATAGGACGGCCAAGCGAATGTGGGATGAGCTAGAACTAATCTACGAAGGTACAGCTCAAGTGAAAGCCACGAAGGTAAATCTCTTCACCTCTAAGTATGAATTGTTTAAGATGAATCCAGAGGAGAATATCACTGAAATGTATGCCAGGTTGTCCTTGATCACGAACACTCTTAAGGGGCTAGGGAAAGAGCTAGCTGAGGCAGATATAGTCAGGAAGATTCTTAGATCTCTAACCCAAGCATGGCACACTAAGGCCATCGTGATAGAAGAGTCAAAGGATTTGATGACTATGACAGTGAATGAACTCATAGGATCCCTCATGACCTATGAGATGAACTTTAAAGGAGGTGATGAAGGAAGTGACAGGAAGGGCAAGAATATTGCTCTCAAGGCATCCCGCAATAAGGGTAGCAGCAGCGGGAGTAGTAGCCCCGAGTCCGATGGTTTTTCCGATCTCGACTAGGAGGAGCAGGCAATGCTCACTCGACAGTTCAGAAAATTTTTAAGGACTAAGGGGAAGACCTTTAGGAGGAAGAAGCCATACTCCTTTAGTAAGAACGTTGAATCTAGCAATAATAAGGACAGAAATACTAAGAGAATGACTTGTTTTCATTGCAACAAACAGGGACACATGAAAGGGGACTTCCCAGATCTCCAAAAGAAGGGTCCCTACTTTCAGAAGAAGAGCTCAAAGGTGCAGAAAAAGAAGAAGCCACAGGCAATGGTCTGCACGTGGAGTGATGAGGAAGAAGATCCGAAAAGCACTTCCTCGGAGGAAGATGAAGAAGGAATTTGCCTAATGGCAAATAGCGAAGAGGAGGTAACAAATGTCTTTGAAATTTTTTCTATTGATGACTGGGAAGATGCCTATGCTGAATTATTAGACAAGTTCAATTCACTCAGTAAAGAGTATAGGGTCCTCAAGAGAAAATTCAATACTAATATTGAAGAACTAACCCAAATCAGTGAGGAAAGATGGACATTAAGGAAAGAATTAGAAGAAATGACATCCTTGAGAAAAGAAAATGAAAAGCACAAGGTAGAAAACTAGGAGAGTCACACCCAGCTCAACGAACTCAAAATCAAAATTGAAGAAAGCCTGAAAGAAAATAGAGTGATCTCAGAGAAATATGAAGTTGTTAAGAAAGTGAACGCTGAACTCTTAAAAAATTCTGAGTCTCTGCAAAAAGAGCTGGAAGACAAACAGAAGGTTTTGGAAAATTTTGTTCAAGGAAAAACAAGTCTGGATGCAATACTAGGGACAAGGGTTAACTTCAATAGGGAGGGTCTAGGCTATGACCCAACTAACAAGAGACCCCTTTAATTCAAAACCACAACCTTCTACCCAGAGAAGGGAAAAGAGAAGCTGGACACACCATCCAGCTCAAATAGCAGTCAAGGAGCTCAACGTCCGAAATAAAATTTAACAAACAGTGCTGGTCGACCACGTAAAATGGGAATGAATTTTGTGAAGAACTTCACTAAGCCCACTCACCAGAACATAAATGGTAGATGGACCAAGCAAATGGATTAGGATAAAAGCTGGAATTACTACAAACAGATGGGTCCAAACAGGATCTACTAGAGAAATAACTATCATCCTCAAAAATTTGTTAATCAACAAGCTCACAGGAGGTATCCCAGTAATGGGAAGCCCAATGACTGGAATAGAGTTTACTTCTCCAGACCAGCTGGACATAACCCCGGTCATAATTTCAATAAACCCGAAGTAAAGGTTCCAGGGAAAACCATGTTGAAGCAAATCTGGATTCCTAAACATCTGCTTAGAAATTCGAATAATGTCTTTAGACCCAACTCATCTTGTGTTCCAAATCACTTTGCTTGATTTTGATTGTGTAGGTCGGCTTGACAGCTGAAGATAACAAGTGGTATCTCGACAGTGGCTGCTCCAGGCACATGACAGGAGACTGATCCAAGTTCAGCAAGTTAGAGATGAAGGTAGGGGGTCTGGTCAAATTTGGAGGAAAGAACAGAGGTAAGATCATTGGAGTTGGCATAGTAGGTAAGTCTTCCACAAACTCCATTGAAAAAGTTCTACTTGTGGAAAGTCTTCAACACAACCTGATTAGCATTAGTCAATTATGTGACAAGGGTCATAGGGTTGTGTTTGATGATAACTCATGCAAAATTTTTGAAATAAATTTCGATGTGGTTAAATTTGTAGCCAACAGGATTAATAATGTCTACATGATAAACTTAGACGCTGAATCTGAACCTAATCTTTGTTTATCTGCTAACTATGAAAGTGATGCTTTTGAATGGCATAGACGTCTAGGCCATGCTAGTTTCTCTACTTTAAATAAATTGGTCAAGCATGATTTAGTTAGAGGCATGCCTAGAATCAAGTTCAATTTTATTTCAAAATCCTGTGATGCATGTGCTCTAGGCAAACAGACCAGGAAATCTTTCAAGCTAAGATCTGAGCCATTGTCCTCTAGACCAATGGAACTTCTCCATATGGACCTCTTTGGTCCTATTAGGACTCAGAGTCTTAATGGGAATAGGTTTGGCTATGTGATCATTAATGACCACTCTAGATTTTCATGGATCTTTTTCTTAGCCAGTAAAAGCGAGGCTTTTAAAAAGTTTAATCATTTTTTTCAATAAGGTCAAACAAGAAGGAAAACACAAGATTTGTTCAATTCAATCTGACCATGGAGGTGAGTTTGAAAATTCCATGTTTTCTGATCTTTGTGAAAGAGAGGGACTAACACACATGTTTTCTTTTCCCAGGACACCTGAACAGAATGGAATTATGGAGAGAAGAAATAGAACTATTGTGGAGATGGCCCGAACCATGTTGATTGAGAGTCAATTACCAAGGAAATTCTGGGCAGAGGCGGCCAATACAGTAACTTATATAATCAACAGGGCCATGGTAAGACCTATTCACAAGAAAACACCCTATGAGCTACTAAAAGGTAAGAAACCAAACTTGGTTCATTTCAGAATTTTTGGAGCTAAATGCTTTATTCATAATAA
The DNA here is from genome assembly GCA_022559845.1 of Amorphophallus konjac. Classification (NCBI taxonomy): domain Eukaryota; kingdom Viridiplantae; phylum Streptophyta; class Magnoliopsida; order Alismatales; family Araceae; genus Amorphophallus; species Amorphophallus konjac. Next base: position 196,952,602 of record CM040127.1, on the reverse strand, counting down.
TGACAAGAAAGACTTAGATAAGTTTGAAGCTAAAAGCTCCCCTGGAATATTTTTAGGATACTCTGAAGTGTCAAGGGCATATAGGGTCTTTAACATAACAGACCAGAAAGTTGAAGAGTCTCCACGCATCATTTTTAGTGATAAGAAAGGTGTTACTAACATTGAAAATATTGACAGGGATTCCAATGACGATGGGGAATTCTTAGAAGACCAAGAATAAGAGAAGACTCAGCCGAGTGGAACATCAAATCCTCCCAACCAGGAAGGGCCAGAAGAAACAGGTGAGTCTTCAATAAATGTTAGATTTCTTAAAGATCATCCGATAGATAATGTCATAGGCAACCCTGAATATCCTCTTCGGACTAGGTCTCATTTTAGGAATGTTAATAATCAAGACCTAATTTCTTTGGTCTCACAAATTGAACCCAAATCAGTAGAAGAGGCCTTGGCTGATCAATCTTGGGTCAATGCTATGTGTGAGGAATTAGGTCAGTTCGAAAGAAATAATGTCTGGGAGCTAGTTCCAAGACCAGAAAATACTAATGTCATAGGAACTAAGTGGGTGTTTAAAAATAAAATGAATGAAGATGGAATCATTTCCAGGAATAAGGCCAGACTAGTAGCCAAGGGCTACTGTCAGGAATTTGGTGTTGATTTCGATGAATCCTATGCACTTGTTGCTAGGATGGAAGCAATAAGAATATTGCTAGTATTTGCGTGCTCTAAAAATATAAAACTCCAGCAAATGGATGTGAAGAGTGCCTTTTTGAATGGTATCATCAAGGAAGAAGTTTTTGTTGAACAACCCCCCGGTTTTCAGTTTTCTTCTCAATCTAACCAAGTTTTCAGGTTAAACAAAGCCCTGTATGGTCTAAAGCAAGCTCCTCGAGCATGGTATGAAAGACTGACTGAATTTCTGATCAGCAAGGGCTACAACAGAGGTAAAGTTTATCAAACCTTATTTACCAAGGGTACAAATAACGATCTCATCATAGCTCAGGTATATGTAGATGATATTGTGTTTGGATCAACCAGCTGTGAACTGTGTAATGAATTCTCTAAAATGATGTCTACTGAATTTGAGATGAGTTTGGTAGGTGAACTAAAGTATTTTCTTGGCTTACAGATACAACAATTAGAGGATGGATGCTTCATCAACCAGACCAAATACACAATGGAACTATTCAAGAGGTTTGGTATGAACAACCTGAAGCACATTACAACACCTATGAGTACCAACACCTCACTGGATGCAGATGAGACAGGTAAAGAAGTAAATGCCAAGCCATATCGAGGTATGATTGGATCTCTACTTTACTTGACAGCCTCTAGACCTGATATATAGTTCAGTGTAGGAATGTGTGCAAGGTATCAGTCTAGACCCACTGAATCATATTTAGCTGCAGTAAAAAGAATTTTCAGATATTTGTCAGCTACACATTCTCTTGGTTTATGGTTTCCTGCATCACACACACTTGATTTAGTTGCATACACAGATGCAGATTATGCAGGGTGTAAACTAGACAGGAAAAGCACTAGTGGTCACTGTGAATTTTTAGGTTGGTGTTTAGTGTCTTGGGGCTCCAAGAAACAACATTATGTAGCCCTCTCCACTGCAGAGGCTGAATATGTAGCTGGAAGGAGTTGTGGTACACAAGTCATTTGGATTAAACAACAGCTTCAGGACTACCAAGTAGACCTGGGGTGCACACCTATCTATTGTGATAAAACCAGTGCAATCAATCTAGCCAGGAATCCTGTTTTGCATTCCCGTACCAAACACATAGAGATAAGGCATCATTTCATAAGAGATGAGGTCTCTAAGAACAACTTTGAACTGATTCATGTAGGCACTACAAATCAGATTGCTGACAGCTTCACCAAACCTCTGGACAATGAAAAATTCACTACACTGAGAAGATAATTAGGCTTATTCAAGTTGTCTTAATTGTGAAGTCTGTTCCTTTTATGAGGGGGAGTTCTGTGTGTCAAATGGTTAGCCTTCAGTAATGCTATGATTAAGGGGGAGCTGGTTGAGCTGTGAGAGGGGGAGTTATTTGACTGATTCAAAAAGACTGACCAGATGTGTGTCATTGCTGGTTCTTATGACTGAACTAGTGCGGTTCTCTCAGACAGTAGAATCTCACTCATCTCTTAAGTCTATAAGTATGTGTTACTAAAGTCCAGCTAGAATCTTTCCTCTGGTAGTCTATCAGAGATCTGGATTGATTGTATAAAGTATATCTTCCTACATTGTCAGTGATTCTGGTTCAGGCCAAAACCTGTATGTCTTGATATCTGACCAAAATAACTTGAAATCTAGACTTCAAGATTCACTTCAAGAAATAGTTCTTCTGTATTATTTTCAATCATTCCATCTCCTTAACACAAGGGATCAACTGAATGAACAAAGGTCATGATTTGGTCACTGAGAAATTGGGAGCTTCATCAATGAAATGAAGTTTTTCCTATGTCATGAGGTGTCAAATGCTTAACAAAAAAATGAAAAGAAATGACATTAATATTCTGACCATCACAGAGCAATGGTGGCAAGCTGGTGAGTAACTGGGGACTCTGGCCTCTAATCAAGGTGTCTCCTCATGTCAAAAGCCACAGTTACTAACTCTGTTCCTTTAAGGAAAAAAGGGGGAGGTAATGAGGTACTCACACTGAGTAACTGGGGATTCAGGCCTCTAATCAAGGTGTCTCCCTACTGTCAAAAGTGTGAATTACCAACTTACTCATTGGTCTTCTTGAACATCACCTCAAAATCCCTTGTCCTTAACAATTTAATGGATTGCTTGTCCTCAATACCTTGAGAACTCCTTCTCTGACTTTGTCTCTTGTTGTCTTCTGGGATAGTTGCCTATTCAGCTATGTCATGCCATACTTGTTCACCCCTATTCTAAATCATACACTAAGTATGTTGATAAACTTTTCTCTCATTCTAGCTCTCTATTGTTTACTAGAGTTCAAGAATCTTCACTTAAGTTTAGCACCTCACTTATTCTCTTAAGGCTTGCTCGTGTCTTTCTACAATAAGAAGTTATTATACTTCTCCCTCATGTCTCCAGCACACTCATATATATACTTCTTTTTCTTTTGATGATGTCAAAGGGGGAGAGAGGTTATGCAATGCAATATCTGAAAGTAGGTCATCTGGTTCATGGCAATTTCTGAGAGTGAGTTGTGGGGGAGTGGTTTTTGGTGAGAGAAGAGGTTCAGAAGTTGTGCTTAGCTTGTCTGCATGATGCGCTTAAAATTGCATGTTTTTAATGCTCTAATATTGATTGATTCATAGTGTTGCCATCATTAAAAAGGGGGAGATTGTTGCATTCCTACGTTTTGATGATGTCTCACACTATAAATCAATCTGTTTCTATCTCTAGATCAATTCATGCATCATGCTCAAAGTTTGTACATCGCATAGCATGCACGTGCTCAAAGTCTGTACATCGCATAGCATGCACGCGTTCAAAGTCTGTACATCGCATAGCATGCACGCGCTCAAAGTCTGTACATCGTATAGCATGCACGCGCTCAAGTCTGTACATGGCATAGCATGCACGCGTTCAAGTCTATACATTGCTGCATGAACGCAAGTCTATACATTCCTATCATTACCTACGTTCACTGCTTTAGCACACGCATAAAGTCTGTACAGCCAGTGCATCCCTTGATCTCAAGTCTGTACATTGCATCGTTTGTACATGCATCATCTCTTGATTTAAGTCTATACATCGTCTACCTACAACGATCAAGTCTGCACATTGTCTTACTGTCTCACTTAGCATCTTGTGCATGCATCGTCTCTCAAAGTCTGTACAGCATCATCGTCTCACTTAGCGTCTCATGTTAAGTCTGTACATTCCTTGTGCATGCATCGTCATTCCTTTTGCATGCATCGTCTCTGTGCATCGTTTGCACAGTACATCCAGAGTCTGTACACTCGTTGAAGGCATGACCAAGCATTCATATTCAAAGTCCATACATTCCTTTATGCATATGCATCCTTCAAGACAAAGTCTGTTCATGGCTCTGCGCATTATATACAAAGTCTATACATTCGTAAAAAGCATGCCTGAGCACTCATCGTCGATGTACATACCAGCGTATATGCTGCATCATGTCTGTACATGCTTAGTTCAAATTCTGAACTAACTCGATGCATCCCTTTCTTCTCTTCCTGTAGATTGATTCAAGCTGATGATTGGGCACGTGAATCGAGGTTGGCACCTGGCACGTGATCTGAGGTGCTCTCTGGGCGGGAATCTGGAAGCCACACGCCCTACCTGCTGCTGCTATAAATATGGAGCTTCTTCCTTCAGAAGAAGACTAATCGTGGAAAAAGCAGAAAGCATTTTGAGAGGCTGCACGATCCAGACATAATGAAAAGAGAAGCGAGAGAGCAGTGTGAGAGCAGAGAATTTCAGAAGGATCCCACTCCATCCAGATCTAAGAGAAAAGTATTTGAGAGAGAGAGAGAGCAGTGTCTGTGACTATGAAGATCTGCTTCTATGGAAGCTACATTGTTCTTTGTCTTTAGAAAAGATTTTCGTTCTTCGATTTTCTTGTTTTCCATTTTCATTTCATCTTTACTTATCTCATATTGTTACCCTCCAGTGATCGGAGGAAGGGAGGATTGGTCCTCCAGTTTGCAAGTGACAGGGTGTCGCTTGTGGGTTCCCTCCTGGGTGTAGGAAGAGAGACTTCGGTCTCTAGTTTGCTAGTGACTGTGTGTCACTAGTGGTTTCCCTCCGGTCTAGAGGAAGAGGGGAGGTTGTTCCCCTGGTCAAGCTGTTAGGCAACACCTGTTTGCAGACTGAGTCTGCGTTCTGGCCTTTGCTAGTGGAAGCCTCACTCTGGTTTGGAGTGAGGGGTGGATGTAGATTGCGGACAGCAATCGAACCACCTTAAAAACTCCCTGCCTCTTCTGTGGTTTGCTTGTTACTACTGTGTTGCCCTTCCTCTGTTCGTCATTTTGCTTCACTGTGAATAGCCCTATGGATCTCACTTACTTACTCTATCATAGTTATTGATCGCTTTAGCAATCCGTTTCGAAGTATCTGAGGGGTTGAGAAACCTAAGTATTGATTTACTGCTGAATTATTAATTTTCAGGAGTGATCTATTCATCCCCCCCTTCTATATCACTCTACGCTGCGCATATCATGTTCGACTTGGTTACATTCTTGCTTGTTGGCCAATTTCCTGTAAATTCATGTTATATATATTGTTCATAACATGCAATTCTTGTAATTATATCATTCTCGTCATATTGTTATTCCATTCCATTCTTTAGCACTTTATTTTATTATGTTGTTTCATTCGATCATTATTTCTTTTCTTTCCATTCAAAAACATGTAATTAATTGGTTAATCACTTACACTTGCCTGTTGTTACCTACTGAGCGTTCACTCATATAGTTGTTTCCCCCCCTTTCCTGGCAGCTCAGGTGAAGATTCACAGATGGATGGGAATGGGTGAGAGTGATTACATGGAGTGTATATGCTTGAAGATATGTTGAGTTTGTTTTGTTTACATCTAGCTATGTCTTAGAACTTGTGTTAGTTATTGTACCGGAGTCGAGTAGAGATTATGTTTGATTATGTTTAAGTCGATTTGTAAGACGTTTGATGGTTATTGTAATATATTGGAGTTATTTCTGTTCATGGTATTATGTTCATTCTTAGCTTAGCATGTTATCTTTACTAGTGTTTTCGACTGCCAGTCCCGATATTCCACGTCGGGGTGTGACAGTTTGGTGGTTTCAGAGCCTAGGCTTTCTAATATCTGTAGGTTCTCTAAGTTCTAGGATTCTAAGTTATACCGTAGGACCTATAACCTTGTTATAAGTCTAAGTACCCAACCTGGTGAGATTAGGGTAGAAGAGTGGGGTTGAGTTAATAATCTAATTGCACGATTATCCATTCTTAATTGAACCTAATGTAACCTATTCCACATGTAGTCTTTTGCAATGGCAGGAGAACACGCAGAATGAGGAAACTTGCAGTGCACGGTTCAAGGACTTACTCAGGCTTTGCAGCAAGAGGCTCAAGGAGGAGCTGCAAACCATGGCACTGGCGATCTTTATCAGAACTTTCGTGGGATGAATCCCCCGCGATTTGGTGGCTCGACTGACCCTGATGAAGCCGAGCACTGGCTTGAAGAGATAGGGAGGATTTTTGAAGTGATGCAATGCAATGATCAAGAATGTGTCCTCTTGTCGACCTTTCAACTTGAACGTGATGCGAGGACATGGTGGGACGCAGTGAAGGCTACCCTTGGTGATAGACAAGTCACATGGGAGGAGTTCGAGGAATTCTTCAATGGTAAATATTTTTTTGATCGAGTACAAGAGAAGAAGGCATCTGAGTTTGCTACTTTGAAGCAATGAAATCTATCCATAGCCGAATATGAAGCTCAATTCTCTCGGCTATCTCGTTATGCTACTCATTTGATATCTATCGAGAAGATGAAGGCTAAGCGCTTTCTTAATGGGCTGAAGCTGGAGTATATCAACCAGTTGGCACCGATGGAAATTCCAACTTATTCCGAGATGGTGAGAAAGGCTCAAGTGTTGGAAGATACTCTAGAAATGACGGAGAGAATCCGTGGGAAGAGTGTTAAGATTGAACAACACCATACTAGTTCTGGAAGTAGCAAGCCTAGTCATGGTAGGAAGAGGCCCATTAGCGGGTCTGGTTCGTGGAAGGGCAAGATGCCGAAGATTGAAGACAAGAAACATGGCCCTATTATTCCATTCAAGGGCATATGCAAGTATTGTGACCGTCCAGGTCACAAGATGGAGGAGTGCTAGCGTAAGCTGGGTGCCTATTTACGTTGTGGCAGTAGGGACCACCGTATTCCCGAGTGCCCTCTTTTATTTGAGCAAGATATCCTGGTGAAATCGCAAGGAATCAAGAAGCAGCAAGGCAAGCTCCATGCTCTACAAGAAGATGAGATAGGACCCACCGAGGAGGGTGGACTCATCGAAGGTACTCTTATTATACATGATACATCAGCTTTTGTTCTTTTTGATACTGGTGCCACACATTCTTTCATTTCTCAGAGATTTGTAAAGTCTTTAGCTGTGAAGCCAGTTTTAATGAATTCTCCGTTAGCGATTTCAACTCCTATTGGTTCCAGTTTAGCAATTAAGTATTTCTATCCTTCTAGTAAGGTCTTGATCAAGGAACAAAACCTGCCAGCTGATTTAGTTTGCATGGACATGAAGGATTATGATGTAATCCTAGGAGCAGATTAGTTGGCTAAGTATGAGTCCAATGTTCAGTGCAGATCTAGTTCCGTGTCTTTCACTGGACACCCTGGACTTTCTTTTATAGGAATTAGACACCATAAGTCTGTTCCTCTTATTTTGGCTCTTCGAGCTGATAAGCTGATGAGGAGAGGATGTAAGGCTTTTCTAGCCTTTATTTTTGTGACCCCTGAACAGAAGATTGAGATTCAGGACTTTTCTGTCGTCCGAGATTTTTCATGTCTTTCTTGAGAAACTACCATGACTTCCTCCTTAGAGGGAAGTTATCTTTTCTGTTGATCTAATTCCTGGTGCGACCCCTATTTCCAAAGCTCCGTATTGTATGTCTCCTGCGGAGCTAAGGGAACTAAAGCAGCAGTTGATGGAATTGCTTGAGAAAGGGTTCATTCGTCCTAGTACTTCCCCGTGGGGAGCCCCTGTATTATTCGTCCGGAAGAAGGATGGTTCGATGAGGTTGTGCATCGATTATCGACAATTGAACCAGTTGACTATCAAGAACAAGTATCCATTGCCAAGGATTGATGAGTTATTTGATCAGATAGCAGGAGCTCAGTATTTTTCTAAGATCGACCTCCGATCTGGATATCATCAGTTACGAATTAAGGAGGAGGATATCTATAAAATAGCCTTCTGCAGTAGGTATGGGCATTTCGAATTTGTAGTAATGCATTTTGGGCTAACGAATGCACCTACAGCTTTCATGCAGCTGATGAACGATGTGTTTCGGCCGAATCTTGATCAATGGGTCGTGGTGTTCATTGATGACATCCTGATTTATTCTAAGAGTGAGGAGGAGCATGCTGAACATTTGAGGATGGCATTGCAACTATTGAGAGATCATCATTTATATGCCAAGTTTAGTAAGTGTGATTTCTGGCAGCAAGAGGTGTTCTTTCTATGGCATATCATCACAAAAGAAGGTATTTTTGTTTATCCTTCGAAGGTAGAGGCAGTAAAGAATTGAGCTAAGCCTACTAATGTGACTGAAGTGAGAAGTTTCCTAGGCCTAGCAGGTTACTACCAAAGGTTTAACTAAGATTTCTCCAAGATTGTGATACCTCTGAGAAGATTAACTTGGAAGGAGATCAGATTTGATTGGTCAGAAGATTACGAGCGAAGCTTTCAGACCTTGGAGGAATGTTTGACTACTGCACCTGTTTTGGCTTTACCTTCTGGAGAAAGAGGTTTTGTTGTATACACTGATGCTTCAGGTATTGACTTAGGGTGTGTACTTATGCAACATGGGAAAGTGATAGCCTATTCTTCTAGGCAGTTGCAGAAGCATGAAGAGAATTATCATGTTCATGATTTGGAGCTAGCAGCAGTGGTGTTCGCCTTGAAGATATGGAAGCACTACTTGTATGGAGAAGCATTCACGGTGTTTTTAGATCATAAGAGTTTGAAATACTTATTTTCTCAGAAGGAACTCAATATGAGAAAGCGAAGATGGCTAGAGTATTTGAAGGATTTTGATTTCTCCATTGAGTATCATCCTGGAAAAGGTAATGTTGTGGCAGATGCCTTAAGCCACAAGCCTATAGCTAAGTTGTCAAGCCTCATGTTACAAGAATGGAAATTGCTGGAGCAGTTAGCTAGTTTGGATCTTAATGTTGACAAGGATCGGGTTGTGATTTCTCATATTCAACTTAAGCCCGAATTATTGATGGAAATCAAATCTCTGCAAGATGATGACCCAGAGTTGGTAGAGATCAAGGGAAGCTTGGGTAACAGACATGACTTCATGATGGCTGATGATGGAAGATTATTATTTCAAGGAAGAACTTGTGTACCTGATGTAGTTGAGATAAAGAGTAAGATCCTCGAGGAAGCTCAGAGATCCAGATACACCATTCATCCTGGAGGTACTAAGATGATCAAGGATTTGAAAAGTTCTTTTTGGTGGCCGAATATGAAAAGGGAAGTTGCGGACTTCGTAAGTAGATGCTTGGTTTGTCAACAAGTCAAGGCGGAGCATTTCAGACCAGCATGGAAATTGAAACCCCTTGATATACCCTAATGGAAGTGGGAGAGCATTGGCATGGATTTCATTATGGGTCTACCTAGGACTCGTAGTGGATTTGATGTAATATGGGTGATTGTCGACAAATTGACAAAATCGGCTCATTTCTTATCCATTAAGTCTAAATGGACAGTTGATGTTTTGGCTGCTTTGTATATGAAGGAAGTGGTAAGACTACATGGTATACCAGTCAGCATTGTGTCTGATAGAGACCCTAGATTCACTTCTCATTTTTGGAAAGGATTACAAGAGTCTTTGGGAATTCGTTTGAATTTCAGTACTACTTTCCATCCACAAACAGACTGATAGACTGAAAGGACCAACCAGATAGTGGAAAATATGCTTAGAGCCTGCATGATTGACTTTGGAGGTAGTTGGAGTGATCATTTGGCATTGGTTGAATTCGCCTACAACAATAGTTACCAGTCCAGCATTTAGATGGCTCTATTTGAAGCTTTGTATGGTAGAAGCTGTCGATCCCCGTTATGTTGGGACGAGGTAGGTGAGAAGCAATGGATTAGACCAGATCTCATTTCTGAATCGTCCAAGAACATCCGTATTATCAGAGATTGGTTACAAGTAGCACAATCAAGACAGAAGAGTTATGCCGATACCAGGAGGAGAGCATTGGAATTTCTGGTTGGTGAGCATGTGTTTTTAAAGGTTTCTCCTATGAGAGGAATTTGAAGGTTTGGTATTCAGGGCAAACTGAGTCCAAGATACATTGGTCCATTTGAGATTCTGGAAAGAGTGGGGGAGGTTGCTTACCGTTTGGCACTACCACCTCAGTTATCTGGAGTACATAATATTTTCCATGTGTCTATGTTACGGAAATATGTGTATGATCCCACTCACATTATTCAGCAAATAGATTTCGAATTGAAGGAAGATCTAACTTATGAAGAAAGATCGATCAAGATTTTGGATCAGAAGCAACAGCAACTCAGGAATCGTTCCATACCGATGGTTAAAGTGCAGTAGAGTCGGCGTGGATCTGAAGAAGCTACGTGGGAGTCGGAAGATACTATGCAAAGACAGTACCCCGACTTATTCTAGGTGAGCTATCTCACTCCCTCTTTTTATTAAGTGCATTGAATTTGGAGGACCAAAAACCTTAAGTGGGGGAGGGTGTAATACCCCGATTTCTTTTTGAAATTAATTAGAAATTAAGTAGAATAATTCCTTAATAAATAGAATAAGCTAGATTTCGACTATTTTATAAAAATTCATAAAAATTATATTCTTGTAGAGGATAACACGTTTAACAAACTTGTCTTCTATGGCCAACCCAGATAAAATCTGTAAGCAGGCCGAATAAGTGGTTTAAGCGCAAATTGAACACCTAGTTAACTATACCTTGAAACGCCAAATTCGAGCCCAATACTCCATCAAATGAGCCCAAATTGGTGGCAAATGAAAGTCCAAGATGAGAGGATCATTTATCCTCTCTTAATCTCTCGAAACCCTAACCCTAGGAGATGCGATCGGCGGAGTTTGGCACGTCAACAATTTCGGCGGCGTTCACATTGACTCGACTTGCGTGGACAAATACTCCGCACATAGAAGCCTCTAGAATGTGTGTGACCTATTAAAATGAAGCTCTCTAACCCTATAATCGTTTAGAACCAGCGGCGACTGCAGAGGAGTTAGATCGAGGGAGATCTCTGAAGATTAGTGGTTGCGTGTATCGGCGTCCTTGGTTTTCTTTCTCCTTCCTTCTTCATCCGATTCAGGTAGGTGATAGCAAGCCAAACCCTACAAATAATATATGGTTAGAAGCAGCATCGTGTTAGCTTTTCATTGATGTATAAATCTCTAAATTTTATCAAGTGTTCTACGAGAATTTTAGGTTTTAGTAGAAGCATGTCACATCTAGGGTTATAATTATTCCCTTTTGATTAAGTAGTGATTCCAGGCTATAAACATAAAATTGATTTATGCATCTTGTATAGTTTTTCGTGCTCTTTCTTTTGATAGTAAAAGCCTCAAATTCCATCCTTTCTATCGTGCGAATTTCATGTTTTAATTTAACCCTAGAAACCTCACCGGAGTCGGGCAAGGCGAGAGGGGTAGCGACCTGTTTGGACATGTGCGGCCACACGATAGACCGCACATCCCAGACAGGCGGCCCTCTGTTGACCGTTTATATGTTTTTATATATGTTCATGTCCCTGGAATGTGCGGCCTAGCCCTAACCGCATGTCTTTCCTGCGGCCAGTTCCAGACCACACATCCCTCCATGTGGCACACTACTGACAGTCCATATCCAGTAGGTCTTCGGATCAGAGGGAACGTGTGTGGCCAGTCTGTGACCGTTCATTGGGATGTAAGGTCCTGAATCGACCGCACATCTGTAACAGAGCAGATTAAATTGTCATTACAGCATGTTATGTTAGTAGATTAATGGTTAATTGCATGTTAGCAACACACCTAATAAACTGTAATTCATGACAGTAAGTAATTCTTGCTGATCTATTTAAATTGAGCTTGATCTTGATTCATCTTTCCAATGAATGTCAAATTTTAATTGTGAATCCTTTATAATTGAATGGCTATTAGGTTTATACTTGTTATAACCTTAATCTTGAACCATTGTATCCCTTAGTTTTTATTTAGACTCAATCGAACCTCTGTTATTTGAGTTAATCCGAATTGGATTAATAGAGACTTGCGCGGCTATTAATAGAAGGCATATACCCTTGAACGGGCCAGTGGAGACTGTTCATCCCTGGCAGATGCCAATTTATCTTGGCCGATTATCCTTGATCTATCTTCGGCCACACTCTGATTTGATCAGCCCAGTAGACCCTACGCTGACCAGCAGACAGTGGGCTAGACTCTGGTTCAGTTCCACCCTGCCTACGGTAGCCCGGGAGCCCACTTGGGCTAAATTTTAACTCATGGTTAGGCCCTGTGCTGTGCGGCCAGTAATGGACCGTACATCCTACAGGCGGCCCTGATTGGACTGTTCAACTCATGAGCGGCTCTGACAGGACCACACATCCTGTCCTCAATTCTATAACTTTCTGTCCTTGTGCGGCCCTATCCTAACCATTCATATAGAAGGGCGGCCCATCTGCAGCCGTTCAACCTTGACCTCCTGAGGGCTAAACCCAACCCAGTTCCTATTAGTGCGGCCCAGTGTCGACCGCACAACCCTTGAGCGGCCCAGTAGCGACCGCATGTCTTCCAGAGACTAGTTTTCACCATGTTTTGTGGTTTTGAATCCAAGAACGTGGTGGTTCTTGATAATTTGAACTCCTAGATAGAAATTCTGGATAGTAATTCTTCAACTTAGCCTTGGGATATTCCGAGGTAAGTTTATACTTGATTATATTTGGCCATTTAACTTGATTAATGTCTAGACAACTTGGGATCTTGGATCCAATTAATCAATGCCAACGCACCATAGGGGCCCGATCTGGTCCTGGGGAGAGCGCCCGAAAAGTACTTGTTCCCATGGGAGTTTGTAATGTCAGGGTGAGGCATTGCACCGAGTGCATGACTAGCGTGATGTCTATGACAATGATCTCTTATCTCTTACTTGAATCGTGTTCGACTTGGTAACATTCTTGCTTGTTGGCCAATTTCCTATAAATTCATGTTATATATATTGTTCATAACTTGCAATTCTTGTAATTATATCATTCTCATCATATTGTTATTCCATTCCATTCTTTAGCACTTTATTTTATTATGTTGTTTCATTCGATCGTTATTTCTTTTCTTTCCGTTCATAAACATGTAATTAATTGGTTAATCACTTACACTTGTCTATTGTTACCTACTGAGCATTCGCTCATATAGTTGTTTTCCCCCCTTTCGAGGCAGCTTAGGTGAAGATTCACATATGGATGAGAATGGGCGAGAGTGATTACTTGGAGTGTATCAGCTAGTAGATATGTTGAGTTTGTTTAGTTGTTTACATCTAGCTATGTCTTAGAACTTGTGTTAGTTATTGTACCGGAGTCAAGTAGAGATTATGTTTGATTATGTTTAAGTCAGTTTGTAAGACGTTTGATGGTTATTGTAATAGATTGAAGTTATTTCTGTTCATGGTATTATGTTAATTCTTAGCTTAGCATGTTATCTTTACTAGCGTTTTCTACTGCCGGTCCCGATATTCCGCGTCGGGGCGTGACACCTAGGGCCAATCCTAATGGCACACCAGAACCATTCCCTCTATTCTATGCACCCTCAGCTTGTTTTAGCCTGTTCTAACTCGATGTTTCTCGTTCATTGTTTTCCTCGTGCATTCTGAAGTTTTCTCAAAGGTGCTGCTGCCTTTGGCGCCCACCTCAAATTGTCGGGTTCCGCCACTCCATGTGGGCGCGTTCCCTTTATCTCCCCTACCATCCGGGTTAAGGGGAGGTGCTGCCAAATTTTTATCAGAATTAACCTAATAATAATGATAATAAAAGAAAAGCAGTAATGCAAAAAGAAACAACAAATAAACAGAATAAACACCAATGAAATAGCTCTGCCGAAACAACAAAGAAACCCCGGAGATTCCAAATAAACTGAACACCTGCATCTTTATGACGGATTACTAAATACAACCCCGAACATGACCTGCATGAATAAAAGAAAGTTAAATTAAAACCCCACGCCTGCATTTCATGAATAAAAGAAAAATTCCTTGCATGCATTCCATGAATAAAGTAAAAGAGAGCTCCTCACACGCGTTCTATGAAGGAGAGAAACCTCCCCCGAACAAACCTTGCCTCAGCTGCCTTAACCCTTTAACCCACTCTAGCCCGACACACCCTCAGTCCATCTTCACCCGGCACACTCGTGCCTCTTTCTCCGGCACACTCTCTGTGCCTCCCAACTGGTACAACCTCACCCCATCAATCCGGTGCACTCACACCTTCCTCCAACGGCACTCTCACCCACACCGTCCCTCTCTCTCAGTGCCTCTCTCCCTCTCTCTCTCTCTCCCTCACTATCTCTCTTTCTCTCTCAGTCTCTCTCTCCCACCGTCTCAGCTCTCTTTCTCTCTCACCACCCCTCTCTCACCGTCTCTATCTCTCCCTCACCTTCTCTCTTTCTCTGTCTCTCTTTCTCTCTCCCTCACTGTCTCTCTTTCTCTCTCAGTCTCTCTCTCCCACCGTCTCAGCTCTCTTCTCTCTCACCTCTCTCACCACCTCTCTCTCACCGTCTCTTTCTCCCTCACTGTCTCTCTTTCTCTCTCAGCGTCTCTCCCTCCCTGTCTCTCTTTCTCTCTCACCGTCTCAGCTCTCCTTCTCTCTCACCACCTCTCTCTCATCGTCTCTATCTCTCCCTCACCATCTCTCTTTCTCTCTCAGCCTCTCTCCCTCACTATCTCTATCTCTCCCTCACCGTCTCACCACCTCTCTCTCAGCGTCTCACCCTTCCACTCCTCACTGTCTCACCTCTCTCCCCCCACCATCTCACCTCTTTCCCCCACCGTCTCATCTCTCTCCCAGCGTCTCACCTCCTTCTCCCACCTGTTGTGTCCTTGTGCCTTGATGATGTTTTGCTTCATAAGTTTTGATGATAGCAACACTATGAGTCACCACTTGAGAATGAATGGTTAAAGAATGTTTTGATGATAGCTGAGTCACTTCATGTGCCTGAATTAACTTCATGTGCTTGATTGAATGTCACGGTTGCATATATATATACATGGATGTGCGTTTAGCTGCTGGTCTAGGTCTGAGCATGTCTCGAATGCACGCAATCAGTTAAGCCGGTGCATTAAGGTTATGTCTAAGGCTCGTGCATATATGTCAGTCAGGCTGCCCAACAATCTAAGGCTCGTGCATATATGTCAGTAAGCCTGCCCAACAAACTCGGTGCATATCATAGTTCATGGGCATTAAAGTCTATGCATTCCATTCTCTATGCACGGAGTCTTGGCGTGTGTTAGGACGGCGTATTGCTTAGCTCGCGTCTCCAAGTCTGTGCACTCTATCTGTGCTAAGGATTATAAAGGTCCGTGCACTTCATTGTTCAAGTCGGTGCACATTCCGTGTCCGTCTATCTTTGCATCTCATATGACTGTGAGTCGGTGCATGTATTCGTCCGTCTTATTTAGCGTCTCATGTTGTGTCTCAGCATACCCAGGCCTGAGCACGTTTCATGTCTGTGCTTTTATGGGTCGGTGCATACTTTTGCACTAAGCAGATAACATCTGTGACACGTAATTGAGTCGGTGCATTTCTTCCTCCGCATGCATAGCTTGTGCATCTCTTTCTTATATACTCAAGTCATTCCTGTGCATAGTCTCCAGGTACGTATAGCTGAGTCGGTGCATTCGTATGTTGTGTGAGCAATCATACGGATGAGCTTCAAAGTCGAAGCACTCCTTCTCATAAAGGGCAGGCTTCTCAGCGCGAGTAGATCGGTGCAGTGTCTGGTCTCAAGAAAATGAGCTCGGTGCAACGCCTGAGGATAGTTGGTGCAACACGTGACTTCATAAGAAGCTAATCAGTGCAAACCATTCCTCAGGACACTAATCTAAGATGGTGCAATGCTTTTACCAGCTCGACCAGGTCAGTGCAATACCCAGTTCCGATAGAACAAGCTCGGTGCAATCGTTCCCAGTACGTGTAGTTTATAGAACCTGTGCACGTAAGTGATCAAGCTAGGGAAGCCATAGTTTGAGCAACATATGTGCACCTGAGTATCTAACTTATAAGGAATAAAATAACAAGGGCACAAGAGAAGAACAGAATAATTATCGGGCATGTGACCCAATGGGGATCCTTAATGGAAGAAGCCGCCACGTGGGGTCCCAATTGTTCAAATTCTGACACGTGGCAAGATTCTCCTGAAGCTTCCAGGCGGGGGTGTTCCCTCCACACGCCTAGGGCATGAGCGAGTGACCTCAATCTGAGGGAGTATATAAGCCATCCTTCTGCAAGTCGAGAAGACATCTCTCGGGCGAGATCAAGAAGAACTATTGGGGAGTAGAGGAAAAGAAGAGCAGAGAAAAGAATAGGAGAGGTCATGAGAGAAAAAGAGAGAGAGCAGCAGAGAAACACAGAAAGAGAGAGAAAAGGAGAGTTTGAGAAGAGAAGAAGACAAGCTTCATCTGAAGATTAGTCCCCACTAGAATCAGGATCAAATCCTATCCAGTCAGCTCCTTGAGAGCCACATCTGCGCTTTAGTGTTATAGCTTTCAGTCGTTGTTATTCCCCATTTCTTATTTTTCCTTTTTATCATTATTTCAAGCTGTGTGTCAGCAGAGCAAGCTTTGAAGCTCAGCTATTTGCAGAGGTGGATACCTCTGGTCAGGTAAAGCTGTAAGTCCCCAGCGATTTACAGAGGAGGATTCCTCTGGATGGCATAAGCTGTAATGCCCAGCTGTCTGTAGGGTTTTGACCCCAAAGCTGTGGATCAGCGAAGCTGTATATCAGCAGTGGAAGCCACATTCTTGTTTGGAGTGTGGGGTGGACGTAGATCTCGGGGTTGAGATCGAACCACCTTAAAAATCCTTGTCTACTGTGTGAATTGCCCTGTTAGGTGTTCAGCGCTAGATGCATGCTTAGGATTTCAATTCAAATTATTATATGTTGACTCATCTTGAGAGCACAAACGCTCTGCCTTCGCTGGAGGTGTAGGTCAAGTGTTCATCTGTATGCATCAATAGAGTATTTCGTTGTTTAGTCAAGTCTTGCATCTTTTCAGGGAGTTCTATTCCGGTGTGTTTTTTTCTAAGGTTGTAAAATTGGTTGAGATTTTCTCTGAGGGATTCATTCACCCCCCTCTGAATCCATCGCACCAGCTCTAACAGTTGGTATCAGAGTGGGTGTCTACACAGAGGGTCCAGCGACCCGTAGATCCGATCAGTAATTAGATTTGATGCGATCTGGGTGATTCGTCTGCTTGCGTTAATTGATCTAATCTTTATTTAGATTTCTGATCTTGTCTAAGCATGAAATCCATAATCGATCTTCCGAGGTTTGAAGGTGTAGAGTTTTACAAGTGGTTTAATCAACTTAGAGAGTATGTGATGCAAGTTAATCCAGATCTATGGATAATCATTGCACACAGCTCTTATGATGTTCCAAAGGACAATTCCTTATGGAAAATCTCTGACCACTTGAAATATGCAAGGAATCAGAAGGCTCTGGACCTAACTCTAAGGGCTATAAACACTGACAAGTTTCAATGTGTGCTTGTGTGTTGCAGTGCATCAGAAGCTGTTAATATGGTTGCAGCTATCAAATGTCAAGATGCAGTAAAGTGTCTCATGGCAGTAGACGAAGATGAGAATTATATAGAGGAAACTTCGTCACAGGTAAATTCTGATACTGGTAATTTCTCTCTCGAAAATTTCATTATGTTGAATGAGCATCTAATTGAGAAGTACGATAAAATTAAATCTGAGAAAAAGAAACTAAGAAAAAAAATGTTGCATGAAATTAAAAGTATGAAGGTGGAAAATGAAAACCTAAAGTCTGAAAATGAGAGTTTAAAAAATAGACCCATCAAAGAAAATGATTCTTGCAATGAATGTGATGTTCTCAGAGATCTGATTAATGATATAGATTATGATGACAATGTGCAAAAAGAATTAGTCAAATCTATGAAAGAAGAAAAAAAAATATTATTGGAAAAGAAAAAGATTGAACAACGCAAATCTGAAATCATTTGTGATGTTTGTTCTACATTGAAACAGTCTTATGATACTTGCTTAATAGATGTTCAAAATTTTAAGGAACAAAATGGTTCTTTAAAAATTGAGAATCAAACATGTTTAAAGAAGATATCAGAACTTGAGAATCAGCTGAATAAGAAGAAAGACGAGCATCTAAAAAGCATGCAAGAATTGATCGAGATTAATTCTGTAATGGACAAACTGAAGTTTGAAAATGTAGAAGTTCAAAAAGATAATGAAAATATCAAGGCTAGAATGAATGAAGTCAACAAGGAACCCGTACATATTTCTTCTATAGAGTCAAGCTGCAACAAGTGCTCAATTCTGCGAGAATGTAATGAGGAACTCTACAGTGAAAATGAATGGCTGAATAAACAAATTGCTTCGTTTAAAGAGGATCATAAAAATATGCTTGGTGAGAAAATTAAAGTGGAAGAAAGAGAAGTGGAACTAATTGAGAAACTGGAGTTGATGTCCAGTAATGAAAAATGCGATGAAGAAATTAAAAAAATGCATGAGGAAAATAAAGAACTGAAGGAACAAAATAAGAAACTCATGGTCTTGAACATTGTCGCATCTGAAAGATGGTTAACCCTTGAGAAAGAGAAAGCTGCAAATAAAGAAACTCAATCTGAGAAGGAACAAAAACTGAAACAATTGAATAATGCCGTATCTGAAAGGCTTCGTGCTTTAGAAAAAGAAAAAGTTGTTGGTATAGAAAAAGCTGAGAGACTGTGCAATCTGGAACAAGAAGTTGAGAAACATAAAATTGCAAATAAGGTGCTAAGTGAGTGTCTTAATTGTAGTGAACAGGAGATTGCCAGTTATGAATTACACTTTGCCTCCCTATAAAATAAAATTCATGATCTGGAAAAATCACCATCCAAGTCTGCTGAAAATAAAGGAAAAATGATAGTGGTCATGGAAGGCGAGGATGATGATTCAAGAAAGGGGATTAGTTGCAATTCTGGTGTTATGGAAATCATTAAAAACCAGCTATACACCACTTTTGTGCAAAGCTCTGATATAGCTGGTACCTCAAGTCAATCCCCAAAACAAAATAAAAATATGAAAACACCTTCATTATCTGTCTTTCAATTTAAGGCTCAGAAAAATGAACAACAAACAAAAGTTGTGAACAAGGGTAAACAATTGAACAAGAATGATAAGAAAAATAAGGTCAAAAATGTCTCTACTTGTGTCTTGAAATCTGCTTGCTCTTCTACATCTGATGGGTCAATGCATACTGCTCATGACTCATTTACTTATTCGTATGCATCTGATAAGAGTGTTTCATGACATCATTGTGCAAGGTAGGCCATGTAATGGATGTTTGCAATTTGATGGCTGAGGATGAGCACCTCTGTGAAATAATGCATTCTAAAAATTCATTTGTTAGAAACCACGCTACTAGGAAATCTGATGCTTCATGCTATTACTGTGGTAGGTGTGGTCATTTAATGAATGAGTGCTCTGCTATGAAATTCGATGATAAGATGCATGCTAGATATTCTGCTAATCATCATGGCCCCAAAAGAAACACGTTTGCTTCAAACAAGCACATTATTTGTTTTAACTATAACAAACGTGGTCACAAAACCATTAAGTGCTAGTTTGGATCTACTTGGGGTAAAAATGGTTCTAAAGGTAAGCACATCAGGTGCTTCGAGTGTGGGAAGCATGGCCATACAGTCAAGGACTGTTGGTATGTTCAGGAAAATTCTGTTAATCCCTATTCTGTCAAATTCTCCGCAAAACGACCTGTGAACTTTTCATGCTTTAACTGTGGTAAGCCAGGTCACAAATTTGCTGAATGTTGGCTGATTAAGAATAAGAAAAAAAATGTCCATGTAAACAACAGAACATTTCATGCTCAGGTTCATAGGTATCATGCTGTTGTTGATATGCATCATAGGACCAGAAAATCTGTTGTTTCATGTAGATATTGTGATAAATACGGTCACTTCATGGCCAATTGTTATCTGATGGATTTTGATGACAATGTCGCTAAGAAACTATTCATAACTCCTGTTAGGGCTAATATAGGACCCAAGGCAGCTTGGGTTCCTGCATGATCAAAATGATTACTTTGCTGCAGGTGTGCCTTGGAATGAATAAAGAGGTGTCAATAAACCAAGGCACTCAAAAATTGAAAGACCCCATGATCCTGCTCTTCAGGTATGTTCTGAGCACTTACTTCGAATTCTGTGATCTGAAATTGTAAGTTTAAAAGGTTTGAATATCATGTTGATTTGGTCTGTGCTGAATTGAAATCATCTGAAAATTTGAATTGCACATAATGTTTATGGTAATCTTCTTTTGATTGAATTGCATGTCTGTTTAATGAGCTTTCATCATAAAACCATGTGTTACGTTTTCTTTGTATACTATGCACTTAGTAAGGGGGAGATTGATTGCTTTCATTTAATCTTCATGCTGCTCCTATGTAGTTTTATTACATGTTGCGTCTAGACAGGGGGAGCATTCCTATTTCATCACTTCTTCATCTCTTGAACTCTTTCTGTCTAGCAATCTGATCCATTCTCTACATTTAGGTGATTCACCTAAATTCTCTACTGTCTCTACTTGCATAGCTGATCTATCTGTATTCAAGACTCAGCTACTGAAATTGATTCTGCTCTGCATATATTTGATGTTCTTCTCTTCTGCTGTTATTTGCCCTACCAACTTTTACCTATCTAACACTTTCATCCTTTCAAGCTGGTCTGATTAATCTGATTCTTGTTCCAGGAATGATAAGTTGTTAAGTTGCATTGATTGGACTGATCTGAGAACTTCAAGTTGTGTACCATGTATTTAATATTAAAGAAATTCCTATCATATAGGTTTAAGAATGACCACTATTTCAAATTCGTATGAGCTTAATGTATTCTCAAATTTGTATTCAAATGAATGAAAATATCTGAATGAAAAGTTCTAATAAATCTTAACCAATCATGTCATGAAATGTCTAGACTCACTCATCTGAAATCTGAAAATATAATCTCAAGACCACTGGTAGAGATACATAGAGTGGGTATCATTTTTAAACATCAACTTGAAAAATGTTGGCTAAGAAGGAAAAACTGAAGTCAGAGCAATGACTTTGGTCACCAAGAAACTGGGTCCTCCATCAAAGAAATGGAGTAAAACCTAAGTCATGAAGTGCCATAGTTACCTCTACAGTAAAGGAAAATTGTCAAACCTGACAGAGCAATGGCATGTTTGAGTTGAGTAACTGGGGATTCTGACCTCTGATCAAGGTGTCTCCTCATGTGAAAGGCACTCCTATTGCTAACTCTGTTCTCACAATTGAGAGGCAATGACTGTTATCACACTGAGTAACTGGGTCACTTCACTTGAGACGTGTTGAGCCTCATGTAAAAAGGTATTGATCAACACAAATTACTCAGGAAATATTATGTGCTAATCAAAAGCAAATATCTTGCAAAAACTATCAACTCATGTTCTAGTAAGGGTGTTTAATCTCAATACGTCTCTATGTGACTCTCAAAGGAGTCATCGAGTTAATTTGAGTAAGATGGAAGGTGGTTGTTCTTGAGTATTGCTTGATTAATTAGTTCACCTTTATTAAAACCTACCTTCAGATATGTGTATTGAATTTAATTGACAAATTTGGTATACATCATGGTTAAATCAGTTGGATCATTTCGATTATTTCATAACCCCCTATGATAGGAGAGTCTTTCCCTGTGAGGACTTATTACTGTGGTACCTGCCATACAATTTCCTTAGATTATGTTCACCTCTGACAACTTAATCATCATGCTAACTCACCTGAATCATGTGCCTTTTTTGCTGTTATTTACTCCTACCCTTGGCCACATCTACTTCATTTACATCATCAGTTTCACTCTCCACACTATTGGAATCTTCCATCTTGTTTCTGTATCTCTGACGAATGACTCTTGTAACTGGTTCTGGTTCTGTGGGTCTTTCACTTGCATTGTTCTGTCCATACAAATGTAAGGTGCCACAACCAATTTTGCTTCAAAATTCTTGTGGTGGTGGATTCCAGATTGATTCATTGGATAACCAGAGTTCATCCCTATAGATACATCCTGTGCTTATTTTTTCGATTCCTTTCATGCTCTCAGGGGGAGTTCTGGGCATTATAGATATTCATGTTTATGTCAAAAGGGGAGTATTACTCTTTTACTGTCATGATCTGTTTGATTATTTTAAAAGGGGGAGAATAGGTTCATGCAGTGTGTTATTCTTCTCGCAAACTACCTTCTTTTTGCTGAAGTCAAAGGGGGAGAATAGTTTGAGAGTTTGTGTGACTCATTGTGTTGCCATCATCAAAAAGGGGGATATTGTTGTGTCCATGTGCCTTGATGATGTTTTGCTTCATAAGTTTTGATGATAGCAACACTATGAGTCACCACTTGAGAATGAATGGTTAAAGAATGTTTTGATGATAGCTGAGTCACTTCAAGTGCCTAAATTAACTTCATGTGCTTGATTGAATGTCACGGTTGCATATTTATATACATGGATGTGCGTTTAGCTGCTGGTCTAGGTCTGAGCATGTCTCGAATGCACACAATCAGTTAAGTCGGTACATTAAGGTTATGTCTAAGGCTCATGCATATATGTCAGTCAGGCTGCCCAACAAACTCGGTGCATATCATAGTTCATGGGCATTAAAGTCTATGCATTCCATTCTCTACGCACGCAATCTTGGCGTATGTTAGGACGGCGCATTGCTTAGCTCGTGTCTCCAAGTCTGTGCACTCTATCTGTGCTAAGGATTATAAAGGTCCGTGCACTTCACTGTTCAAGTCGGTGAACATTCTGTGTCCGTCTATCTTTGCATCTCATATGACTGTGAGTCGGTGCATGTATTCGTCCATCTTATTTAGCGTCTCATGTTGTGTCTCAACATACCCAGGTCCGAGCACGTTTCATGTCTGTGCTTTTATGGGTCGGTGCGTACTTTTTCACTGAGCAGATAACATCTGTGACACGTAATTGAGTCGGCGCATTTCTTCCTCCGCATGCATAGCTTGTGCATCTCTTTCTTATATACTCAAGTCATTCCTGTGCATAGTCTCCAGGTACGTATAGCTGAGTCGGTGCATTCGTATGCTGTGTGAGCAATCATACGGATGAGCTTCAAAGTCGAAGCACTCCTTCTCATCAAGGGCAGGCTTCTCAGCGCGAGCAGATTGGTGCAGTGTCTGGTCTCAAGAAAATGAGCTCGGTGCAACGCCTGAGGATAGTCGGTCCAACGCGTGACTTCAGAGAAGCTAATCAATGCAAACCATTCTTCAGTGTCTGGTCTCACTTCTCCCACCGTATCATCTCTCCACCGTCTCACCTTTCTCTCCCATCGTCTCATCTGCCAGCGTCTCACCTCTCTCTCCCCACCGTCTCACCTTTCTCTCCTATCGTCTCACCTCCGCTCCCCCACCGTCTCATCTCTCTCCTAGCGTCTCACCTCCTCTCTCCCACGACCCCTGCCCAGTATACGCTTAGACTTTGGCCAATCTGCACTGACTTTGCCCTCTTGCACTGACCTTGGCTAAGCACATGCACAGACTTTTGCCAGAACCTGCACTGACCTTGCACAGACCTGCACCGACCTGCCCTCAGCCCTGGCCTACAATGCACACCGACTTGCTTAGACCTTGGCCGATGTGCACCGACCCTGCTTTTAGCCCGGTGCACATGTGCACCGACCTTCACCTAGCTCAGCTGAAACCTACACCGACCCAAGACCAGATTTGCACTGACCTTACCCAAAATTTGCACCGACCTCCCTTTTGGCCCAACCAGACTTGCTCCGACCCAGCTCCCTGCCGGCACACCCTGCCCAACCTCCCTCTCTCCGGCACACTCTCTATGCCTCCATCCGATATAGCCTTAGCCTGCTTACCCGGTGCACCCGATAGCACGTCCGTTTGGTACACTCTGCCTTCACCTTGCACAGCCTTGCCCCTCACCCGCTACACTCCATCTAAAACATAACATCATAAAAAAGGGAGGACATAATAATGATAATAATAAGGAGAAATTTATATAATAATAATGATAATATATATATATAACAATAAAAGAAATAATAAATCAAAAAAGAAAATAATAATAATAACATATAAAATAAACAAAATAAATAATAATGATAAAATAAACAGAAGAAGAGTCCATTGCCTACGGGTAAAAAAGGGGGATCAACAATAATAATAATAATAAATAAGTAAATGATGATGATAATAAATAATGATAATAGTAACAATGAACAGAACGATACGGCTTTCGTCTCCCTCGGGCCCCGGGTTCCGGAATATTAATGACGCCCTCGTAGGCCGGGCTTCGCCCTCAGGGAGTTATTCCCCCATCATGGCTATTGCTCGACCTCACTCTGGGCCAATATTTCACCGAAGTCCCCCCCCCCTTGTCACCGGGATCTAATCTTATCTTCTCATCGAAATTGCCATCTCCCGACAAACATTTGTACGGGTTTGTTTCCGTTTACGTCATACCTTCAATACGGACCCTTGTCCGAACATATAGTGGTCTATGATTGACCGACAAAATCTGAATGGAACGAGAAGGCTCTCGTCACCCCCGGACCCTTTGCATGGGAATATCAATAAGGCCTTTATGGGTCATGCTTAGACCTCGGATCCGCCTTGATCATGGTCATTGTCTGACCCACATTCTCGGCCTATAGCCCGCTCCCTCTAAACACATATCGGCTCTGGGATCTGATCCCGGGACATCCTCCCGCTGCCCCTTTGGCACCGGAAATATTGACGATGCCCACACGAGCCTAATTTCGACTGCGGGGGGCCCACCGCAGTATGGTCGCAGTCTGATCTTGCACCGGGACGACAAATTCACTGGTTCCCGACCCCTCCAACTGGGATTTAACTGAATATTCTGCGTCCCTCCGAATAATAAATTTGTCACATCCCGACATACATACGCTCCAGTTTTCCCGTGACGATTACACTTTTCTCGAGCCGGACACTCGTCCGAACATTAAATGGTCAAAACATGATCGACATGAGCTTAAATACTTTCTTCACGCCCTCATACGAGGACTTCAATGTTTCTTAATAGATTTTTATGCAATTAATTTTCTGGCCATGAGGCCTTGATTCTCGGCGATTAATCAAGGGTGTTCCCCTCTCCGAGGGGATGTAAATGACGCCATGACCTTTATGGCGCGGCGGGTTTTGGCCCCGACCCGAACTACACAATTATATGATTAGTCAGATGGCGTGCACCCGGGGCTTCCTTGAAGCCCGAATAAGTCGTCACTTTGTGACTGGCACGCCCACGCACTTAATAAACAAATGGAATGTCATCGATTAAACCAATACACGAACAAACCATAGATTTTAATAAAAAAGTGCGCCCACAAGTCTGGCATGCCCGGTGGGACCTAAGCGACCCTTCATCTCTTCGCCGGGATTCAAGGCCTCATGGCCTCCTAATTAACGATGTTTGCCTGCTTTGATGAATTGCAGGTGCTGTCTTCGCCAACCCTATGGGGAGAAAAGCCGGACTAGGTGAAATTATCTTCGTGGCCTCGAAGATGCTACCACGAGGCACTTGTAGCTTCCAAGAGTCATGAGGCCGCTAAAAAAAGGAAAAAACAAAGAGGGAGTGGAAATCAACCCCCATCCCTAAGGAAAAGAACAGAGAGTAATGAAGAAAAGAAGAAGAGAAGAAAAAAAAGGGAAGAAAAGAAAGAAACAAAAAGAGAAGAAAAAGAATTGGTGAAAGTGGGTTGTACGGTCATGTCCATCAAGACCCGTACTGAACAAAGATTACCATTGTGAAATTGGTGCGGTGGAGCGAACCACTCATCCCCGCCCTGAGGGGGTGAGCGCTCTCCTGCGCACTCACCTTGGTCTATTATACAGAAAAAAGAAGAGAAGAAAAGAAAGGACAAAAAGTTGGCAAGCATTGCCGACCAAGAGAATAAGAAGAAGGCCGGCATCTCGCCCAGCTCTAGGAGGGTCTAAGCCTGCAGTGCAATGCCCCAGCTCGTTTCACCTTCCTGCTGCCCTTGTCTGGCATACGACAGCCCCTCGAGTGGCTGTTAGAAGAGCCAACAAGTCGCAGCTATATCCCCCCCCCCCCCGCTGGGGGGAATGCTTTATAGCAATGAGGCCAAGCATGGCCACGACCCCCGAAGAGAGCATGCATCTACCTCGCCATGGGGGCATCAGAAGCAAAATACTCTACGACGCCATGGGGGCATCAGAAGCAAAGACTATATACCATCGTGGGGGCATAAGAAGCAAAAGATGCACCCCGTGCCTGGGGCATATGAAGAGAAACACACCCCGCCTTGGGTGCATAAGAAGCCGAGCACACCCCGCATGGGGGCATATGAGACACAGCTACGCCCCGACTCAGGGGCATATGAAGAGAAGTCCACCCCAACTTAGGCGTATCTGAAGAAGAAACATACCCCGCCTGGGGGCATTGAGGTCATAAAGAATACCCCCCACTCTAGGGACATTTGAAGAAGAAACATACCCCGCCTGGAGGCATAGAAGCCATAAAGAATACACCCCGGCATAGGGGCATTTGAGGAAGTTACATACCCCGCCTTGGGAGCATAAGAAAGAGAAGAATAAACCCCGACTTAGGGGCATCAGAAGAAGAAGCATACCCCGATATGGGTGCATAAGAGGCAAGAAATATACCTCGGTCTCAAGGCATGAAGACAAAGAGTTGCGCCCTGGCCTAGGGGCACATGAAGAAGAATACGCCCCCGGCCTCGGGGCACATGAAGAGGAATATACCCCGGTCTCGGGGTCCATGAAGCAACATACACCCCCCCTGGGGGCATCTGAAGTAGAACAAATAACATTCCCCGGCTTAAGAGCGTATGAAGAGAGAAATACACCCCGCTTGGGGGCACATAAGCAAAGAAGAAGAATTCACCCCGCCTTGGGGGCATAAGAAGCAAGAATTACACCCCGCCTTGGGGCCATCGGAAGCAGCAATACACCCCACCCTGGGGGCACTAGAAGCAGAATACATCTCGGCCTGGGGGCATGAAAGTAAAAGCCATAGCCCCGGTTTGGGGCCATGAAAGCAACGTACACCCCGGCTTAGGGGCATTTGAAGAAAAATACACCCCGGCTTAGGGGCTTTTGAAGAAGAAACATACCCCACCACAGGGGCATAAGAAGCATGGGACACACCCCGGCTCAGGGTTATAGGAAGAAAAGTGTACCTCGCTCTGGGGTATAAGAAGCAGAAGACACGCCCCAACATAGGGGCATATGAAGAGAAGTGTACCCCGCTCTGGGGCATAAGAAGCAGCAGCATACACTCCACCTAGGAGGCATAAGAAGCAATAGAGTTTCACCCCGATCCAGGGGCGTAAAGAGCAAAGGAATACACCCTGGCTTAGAGGCATAGGAAGAGTAGTGTACCCCACCTTGGGGGCATAAGAAGTAGAAGACACACCCTGAATTAGGGGCATATAAAGCGAAGTGTACCCCGCTCTGGGGCATAAGAAGCAGCAGAATTCACCCCAGCTTGGGGGCACATAAAGAAAGAAACACACCCCCACCATGGGGGCATACGAAGAAAGAAGCACACTCCGCCCGGGGTGCACAAGAAGCAAAACACACCCCGACTCGGGGGACATACGAGGCAAAGGATACACCCCGGCTTAGGGGTATTTGAGGAAGAAATATACCTCGATATGGAGGCACATGAAGCATGCATTCATCCCGCCATGGGGGGCATAAGAAGAATTGGACATACCCTGGCTTAGAGGCATAGGAAGAGAAGTGTACCCCGCTCCGGGGTATAAGAAGCAGAAGACACGCCCCGGCATAGGGGCATATGAAGCGAAGTGTACCCCGCTCTGGGGCATAAGAAGTAGTAGAATTCACCCTAGCTTAGGGGCACATAAAGAAAGAAACACACCCCCACCATGGGGGCATACGAAGAAAGAAGCACACTCTGCTCGGGGTGTACAAGAAGCAAAACACACCCCAACTCGGGGGACATACGAGGCAAAGGATACACCCCGACTTAGGGGTATTTGAGGAAGAAATATACCCCGATATGGGGGCACATGAAGCATGCATTCATCCCGCCATGGGGGGGCATAAGAAGTAGAGAACATACCCCGCCATGTGGAATAAGAAACAAGAATTCACCCCTGCCTAGGGGCACACAAACAAAGAAGCACACCCCGACTTAGGGGCATCTGAAGAAGAAACGTACCCCGCCATGGGGGCCTATGAAGAAAAGAATACACCCCCGCCTTGGGGGTAAAATAGGCAGAGGACACCCCGCCGTGGGGGGGCATAAGGAGCAAAGACTCTACCCCGTATAAGGGGGCATATGAAACAAAAAGTAAACACCCTGACTTAGGGCAATACGAAGAGAAATGTACCCCACTTTGGGGCAGAAGAAGCAGAGGAATCTTGTAACGACCCAGAGTTCAGGATACCGATATACCGATAACATCGATACACCGATACCAAGAACTGGGGAGGTCACCCAAGAGGCTGATGAGGCCCCTGAAGGGTTAGGAGGGCATGTGCACAGTACATTGAACCCACAGAGATATAACAAGAAGCAATTAAATTTCATTTTTATTAATAATTCAAATTTTACAATTATACACAGAAGTCGGGAGAAGCCTGACGCAGGTACAGCTGGCAGCTACAATGGCAAACGAGCACTCCGCCAGGAACAGCAGAGGCAGACGACGAAACCCACCTAAAAAGCAGCAGGGGTGAGTCTCAACAGAAACTCAGTAGGGGTCACGCGGATCCCCACTGGACAACGCGCAAAGCGAAGGCAACGGAAGCAACAACAAAAACAGCAGGTGCAACAAAGCAGGAAAAAGCTACACTACAAAGCTGTAAACAGACAGGGTACAGCAGGAGTAGGGAACAGGCAGGAGAGGGGTGAGAACCCGCATCAACAAGCAGCTGCCGAACTAACCTCGGCACCCCAAACTACTCCAAACAAAAAGGCAACAGATGGTTGACCTTAAACTCACACAGAAGGGCACACCAGTCTGTCAACCAGCCCCAAACAATCAAGGTCTAGACAAGACCTAGACAGATGCCAAACAAACATGTACACGAGCGGAAATGCCGTGCACAACGCCCCACACACGATCGGAACATCGTGCGGACAACAAACCACTGACCCCGAGTGCAGCCACGAACAGGCAACTCGCAAAGGTCCCAACGTGCAAGAAAACGTGTGGAGTCACGCGTCACGTGACGGAAGTACCCCCTTTCAAAGCCAGCCGCGTCCACTGACGTCTTACGCCGCACCTCAAGTGTCTCACCTACAGCACTGCCGCAACAGCAGCAGTGACGCAGACACGAGCTGAACCAAACAGGAACAACAGAACAAGTAACTAGTCAGGGTCACGCCCGTCGACGTAAGTCCTCAGTCCCTGACCACGTGTGCACACACTGGCTATAGCCCAAGCCAGGTCCTCTAGCTAGTATTCTCCCTCGGTAGGACGCTACCGTTGGCTAGGAGCCCGCGGAACTAACTACAAACCGCTCATCGGGAACACCCCTCCGCCATCCGCTAGCGGGTCGGCACTCAACAGACCTTAGGGCAACAACAAGTGGAGGCTTCACGCGACACAGAAGCTCAAAACACAAGTGCCGAAGTACAAACAGGCAACCACGCCCCTCGACACGCACTTTGAGGCACCAACTGGCAGCATCGCCACTGCCGACAACTCAGGACAAGCAACTAGACCTCCTATGTAACGATCCTGAGTCGAACGACTCAAAGGCAAGATCGTCACAACAGCGGAACAAGCCGCCAATCGGTCTAATCCTAAGCCAGAGAAACCACGCTCTGCAGAAAAATAACACACGGAGACCTGAGGGAAACACCACGAACCCTCAACACACTTGGGCACGCAAACCGAGGTAGAACAACACCTCGAAGCATCCAGAAGCAGTGTCTCGGACAGGACAGAACCGCCAAGACACGCACAAACAAGGTCACACGTCAACCACTAGGTCAGACTGGGTTGACCCGAACCAAACAACAAAAGCATACAAGAGTAGGATCAAGAGTCCTACCACAAGCAAGAAGATTCCTGGCCATCTTACAACGTAGTCTTAACCCTCATAGGACCTCGAGAGACATCCACGGGACAACGGGCAGACCACAAGGCCAAGCCAAGACACACAGGAAATCAATGGACAGAAAACCAAGCAACAAGGAAAGTAACGCACGAGCCCTAGACCGCTACTATCCAGTGACGGTCTAGGCCATAGCCGTTATTTCCCAAACGACGGTCGAACACAGGCCGTCACTCACCACCCTGACATCCTACAAAACCACACAAAAGCCAAGTAACGCACAGCTCCCGGCGCGTTACAAGCAAACGACGCACAGAGGCTCCACCGTTACTTCCAACGGCATAGCCACTAAGGCCAAAGCCAAGTAACGCACAATGCCAGGCGCGTTACTCGCAAACGACGCGGCAGGAGAGGGCCGTCAGAGATAAACGACGCGCAGGGGCCTATCCGTTACTTCCAACGGCATAGCCACCCTCAAACCCAACACGACAGAAAACGACGGACAGAGGCACGCGCGTTACTCACAAACGACGCACGGGGTCCCCACCGTCACATCCAACGGTGCAGCCACCCTACCTCGTCCACACAGAATGTAACGGCCAGGGGCAGGCGCGTTACACTCGAACAACGCACAGGGCATGACCGCTAGAGGCACCGCCTCAACGAGTCAACGTCAGTCAACTGGCAAGCAACGGCCTGGGCAAGGCGCGCCGCTTCCATCCAACGCGCTGGGTCAAGCGCGTTAGACCAACCGACTAAACCCCAAAGGAAAATGACAAAGCAAAAGTAACGGCCAAGCACTGGCGCGTTACACGGGAATGACGCACCACCCTTGGGCCGTCACTTACCCAGAAGCTAAAGAGCTAAAACGACTCAGGCCAAACGACGGTCAGTCGTAGGGCCGCTTGAGACAAGTAACGGTCGCTGGCATGACCGCTACTTCGGTTACGGCAGGAAAACATAGGAATGGCCGGATCGGCCCATTCCACGCCCCATTCACGCCGAAACGTAGGGGAGACAAACCACAACGACAAAAGACAACATTCAAGGGCCAAA
The DNA here is from genome assembly GCA_022559845.1 of Amorphophallus konjac. Taxonomy (NCBI): domain Eukaryota; kingdom Viridiplantae; phylum Streptophyta; class Magnoliopsida; order Alismatales; family Araceae; genus Amorphophallus; species Amorphophallus konjac. The sequence continues at coordinate 196,921,535 of CM040127.1, read as the reverse complement.
ACGCCCACATGCAAACTCAAAAATGCTACATCCAGGTGATTTAGACAAATCAACCCAAAATGGGTCACCGAGGTTCCCGGGCTTCTACCGGCCTCGAATGAACACCAAATCACACGAAATCAAGTGGATGGGATCCTAACATCCCTGCGGTCATTTAGAAACTAACTGAACCGTAAACGGTCACTGTTTATCGGCCGACCCTAAAAACCACGAAAATCACGGTTTAGGCAAAACAAGCCCAAACACACTCGTTTCCTAGCCGAACGCCGTGCAATGGCAGGGAAAACGAAGATGAAGAAGCAAGGATCCATCACCCTACCTCCACCGAAGAAACTGCGTCCCGAAGGGACTAAACCACGCCGAAATCCACTCGCGAACCGATTTCACCAGCTTTGAATCCACCGTTCGGGATCGCGCCAGAATCGATCCGATCCTCGCCCCATCGCGCACCTCGACAGCTCCACGGCCTCGCCACCTCGCCCACGCACGCCTCCATCGGCAGTCGGAGCCCAAAAGGGGAGAGAACGAGAGAGAACGGGAGAGAGACGGCGGCGGTGAGAAATGAGGAGAGAGAGAGGAAAAGAAATGAAATAGAAAGAAATTAGGAAATTTTCCTAATTTCCAAAAATTCGAAAATGCGCCGAAAATGCACAAATTCAGAAAAATACGCAAAAATAGTCGAAACGACAGGCTCGAAGAGTACATCATTGCTGTAGCATCCACGAGTTCGAGAATTGACAAATAAACTCATCGTGGGGTTCCGTAACTAGTACGTGAGAAAAACCCACACGGCTCGTCAAACTCACTCGGAAGCCACAAAAGCGAACCGAAACTCAACGAAACCAATCCGAAACAGATCCGAAAGATCCAGCAAAGATCCAACAAGACCTGCAAAAGATCCATCAAGATCCAGGGCATTACATCCTCCCCTCCTTTAAGAAATTTCGCCCTCGAAATTAAGGACTAGCAAAGGAGAAGCAGGGAAGAACAACCCAACAATGCAAACACGGAAATACTGCTCAGAGGAACACCGTCAGACCACAATTACAGGTACACGCTCAGCTTCCAAGATAGCAAGTCCACAGCACGAGTATGGCACCAAAGTGAACACATCTGACACCTCCGAAGCAAGGGCAACGTCGTTTACGTCTCACCAGAAATAGAGACACGACAGCCACAACAACAGACAACCGAGAAACACAATGACAACACGGCAAGTGACAGCTTATACAAGGAGACAAAGTCCTCACAGCTGACAGCTCGCAACATCATCGGCTCCAGTGCCAAAGGCAACAGGGAACACCTGGCACACAGGACACCAACGACAACAACACCACTGGACCAGAACACAATCAAGTCAGCACTCACTCAGACATCACATCTGATCGAGTCGCAAGCTAACTCCACCCAAGAAAAGGAGTACAGCAAAGCCAACTGACAAGACAATGGTCCAAGGCAAGGACACAAAATCATAAAGAAACAGCGCCAAAACAACAACACAACGGTAACACCTGCAGGATTCCGGGTCTGCAAAACATACAGAACCACCGAACACATCTGCAAGCAGGGTCACAACGAGGCACAAGAACAGCTGAGCACACGACCACAAGAGACAGGTCACGCATCAGACTGCTCACCAAGAGAAGACCCACAACAACGAGAAACGACAATACTCTCGGGGAACGCATCTCAAGGACCACCAACACGCCTCGAGAGCACAACACCAAAGAAAGAAATACAGAGCAAAGGGTACTCAATCAGCAGGAAATGCCGACAAATTCCCCAACACTCACACAATGCCCATGCCAACACCCAAAAAAATCACAAACACTAGCACGGCAACTGACAAAGTCAAGGCACGAAAAAGCCAAGACGAAGTCACATCGAGAAAGAACAAACCTCTCGACAAGCGGGTAGCCAACCCATACACTTCTACTGCACTCTCAACAACGCGCACAGGCAACAGAACAACACTGGTAATTGCATCTCAGCACACACCAGGCATCATCGCAATCAACAAGATCGCAATTAACACGCCACGAGCACCGATCTCGCGAACAACCGATCACAAGGAGCCTAAGTGCAACCAGAGAAGAGCACCAGCTTCAGCACAAAGCACAAGGAAAGTATCAATCTCAGTTCACCATCACGTCCTGACGCAATAAATGAGCCCTCACAACACATCGGCCGTCAGACACAGCACGACAAATACGGTACACGACAGCTCTTAACACCATTACGGAGTCCAAAGCCAAGCAACCGTACAACGAGAAGTAGATCAGGCTCAAAACAAAGCTGTCTACACTTAAGCAGACACAGGACAAAGGCAACACTAAGACAGCAATCCCAAGGCAGACCTCGAAAAAGCTTCACCAAGAAGGACGAGAAGCAACAAGCTCAACAACAACAGCTCACCAGGAAGGGAAAATCCTAGGCTCGCTCGAGCAACTTCTCAATCGAGGCAACACGACAATAAAACAACCAAAACAACGATGCATCAGGAGCTACACAGACTCAAGCTGGGACAACCAAAGCAACGTAAGAACACGCATGGCCATCACACCAACGCTAAAAGTCATAAGCCACCTGAGCAAAATCACAGAAAATAGCTCGAACAATGCACAGCAGGTTCATGCCAACCGACAAACACTGCCAAGTGCAACACGATCGAGACAACATTAAAACGAAACGAAGCACATCGTCACATCCAGACGAGAGCAAAAAACCATCTCGCACAGTGCCAACAAAGCACGTACAAGACCACACACGAGAAAACACTGCGATAAACCATCACAACACCTACGCCAGCAAGAGACTATACTGGGCCTTAAGGACTCTGGAAACTGTATATCTCGGATTCCCATGTACTTCACACAACAACGCTCTGATAGCTCAGAAAAGAACTCCGAACATCTCAGAACACTGCTCTGATACCAGCTGTAACGACCCAGAGTTCAGGATACCGATATACCGATAACATCGATACACCGATACCAAGAACTGGGGAGGCCACCCAAGAGGCTGATGAGGCCCCTGAAGGGTTAGGAGGGCATGTGCAGAGTACATTGAAGCCACAGAGATATAACAAGAAGCAATTAAATTTTATTTTTATTAATAATTCAAAATTTACAATTATACACAGAAGTCGGGAGAAGGTTGACGCAGGTACAGCTGGCAGCTACAACGGCAAACGAGCACTCCGCCAGGAACAGTAGAGGCAGACGACGAAACCCACCTGAAAAGCAGCAGGGGTGAGTCTCAACAGAAACTCAGTAGGGGTCACGCGGATCCCCACTGGACAACGCGCAAAGCGAAGGCAACAGAAGCAACAACAAAAACAGCAGGTGCAGCAAAGCAAGAAAAAAGCTACACTACAAAGCTGTAAACAGACAGGGTACAGCAGGAGTAGGGAACAGGCAGGAGAGGGGTGAGAACCCGCATCAACAAGCGGCTGCCGAACTAACCTCGGCACCCCAAACTACTCCAAACAAAAAGGCAACAGATGGTTGACCCTAAACTCACACAGAAGGGCACACCAGTCTGTCAACCAGCCCCAAACAATCAAGGTCTAGACAAGACCTAGACAGATGCCAAACAAACATGTACACGAGCGGAAATGCCGTGCACAACGCCCCACACACGATCGGAACATCGTGCGGACAACAAACCACTGACCCCGAGTGCAGCCACGAACGGGCAACTCGCAAAGGTCCCAACGCGCAAGAAAACGCGAGGAGTCATACGTCACGTGACGGAAGTACCCCCTTTCAAAGCCATCCGCGTCCACTGACGTCTTACGCCGCACCTCAAGTGTCTCACATACAGCACTGCCGCAACAACAGCAGAGACGCAGACACGAGCTGAACCAAACAGGAACAACAGAACAAGTAACTAGTCAGGGTCACGCCCGTCGACGTTAGTCCTCAGTCCCTGACCACGTGTGCACACACTGGCTATAGCCCAAGCCAGGTCCTCTAGCTAGTATTCTCCCTCGGTAGGACGCTACCGTTGGCTAGGAGCCCGCGGAACTAACTACAAACCGCTCATCGGGAACACCCCTCCGCCATCCGCTAGCGGGTCGGCACTCAACAGACCTTAGGGCAACAACAAGTGGAGGCTTCACTAGACACAGAAGCTCAAAACACAACTGCCGAAGTACAAACAGGCAACCACGCCCCTCAACACGCACTTCGAGGCACCAACTGGCAGCATCGCCACTGCCGACAACTCAGGACAAGCAACTAGACCTCCTACGTAACGATCCTGAGTCGAACGACTCAAAGGCAAGATCGTCACAACAGCGGAACAAGCCGCCAATCGGTCTAATCCTAAGCCAGAGAAACCACGCTCCGCAGAAAACAACACACGGAGACCTGAGGGAAACACCACGAACCCTCAGCACACCTGGACACGCAAACCGAGATAGAACAACACCTCGAAGCATCCAGAAGCAGTGTCTCGGACAGGACAGAACCGCCAAGACACGCACAAACAAGGTCACACGTCAACCACTAGGTCAGACCGGGTTGACCCGAACCAAACAACAAAAGCATACAAGAGTAGGATCAAGAGTCCTACCACAAGCAAGAAGACTCCTGGCCACCTTACAACATAGTCTTAACCCTCATAGGACGTCGAGAGACATCCACGGGACAACGGGCAGACCACAAGGCCAAGCCAAGACACACAGGAAATCAATGGACAGAAAACCAAGCAACAAGGAAAGTAACGCACGAGCCCTAGACCGCTACTATCCAGTGACGGTCTAGGCCATAGCCGTTATTTCCCAAACGACGGTCGAACACAGGCCGTCACTCACCACCCTGACATCCTACAAAACCACACAAAAGCCAAGTAACGCACAGCTCCCGGCGCGTTACAAGCAAACGACGCACAGAGGCTCCACCGTTACTTCCAACGGCATAGCCACTAAGGCCAAAGCCAAGTAACGCACAACGCCAGGCGCGTTACTCGCAAACGACGCGGCAGGAGAGGGCCGTCAGAGACAAACGACGCGCAGGGGCCTATCCGTTACTTCCAACGGCATAGCCACCCTCAAACCCAACACGACAGAAAATGACGGACAGAGGCACGCGCGTTACTCACAAACGACGCATGGGGTCCCCACCGTCACATCCAACGGTGCAGCCACCCTACCTCGTCCACACAGAATGTAACGGCCAGGGGCAGGCGCGTTACACTCGAACAACGCACAGGGCATGACCGCTAGAGGCACCGCCTCAACGAGTCAACGTCAGTCAACTGGCAAGCAACGGCCTGGGCAAGGCGCGCCGCTTCCATCCAATGCGCTGGGTCAAGCGCGTTAGACCAACCGACTAAACCCCAAAGGAAAATGACAAAATGAAAGTAACGGCCAAGCACTGGCGCGTTACACGGGAATGACGCACCACCCTTGGGCCGTCACTTACCCAGAAGCTAAAGAGCTAAAACGACTCAGGCCAAACGACGGTCAGTCGTAGGGCCGCTAGAGACAAGTAACGGTCGCTGGCATGACCGCTACTTCGGTTACGGCGGGAAAACATAGGAATGGCCGGATCGGCCCATTCCACGCCCCATTCACGCCGAAACGCAGGGGAGACAAACCACAATGACAAAAGACAACATTCAAGGGCCAAAACGCCCACATGCAAACGCAAAAACGTAAGATCCGGGTGATTTAGACAAATCAACCCAAAATGGGTCACCGAGGTTCCCGGGCTTCTACCGGCCTCGAATGAACACCAAATCACACGAAATCAACGTGGATGGGATCCTAACATCCCTGCGGTCATTTAGAAACTAACTGAACCGCAAACGGTCACCGTTTACCGGCCGACCCTAAAAACCACGAAAATCACGGTTTAGGTAAAACAAGCCCAAACACACTCGTTTCCTAGCCGAACGCCGTGCAATGGCAGGGAAAATGAAGATGGAGAAGCAAGGATCCGTCACCCTACCTCCACCGAAGAAACCGCGCCCCGAAGGGACTAAACCACGCTAAAATCCACTCGCGAACCGATTTCACCAGCTTTGAATCCACCGTTCGGGATCGCGCCAGAATCGATCCGATCCTCGCCCCATCGCGCACCTCGACAGCTCCACGGCCTCGCCACCTCGCCCACGCACGCCTCAGTCTACAGCCGGAGCCCAAAAGGGGAGAGAACGAGAGAGAACGGGAGAGAGACGGCGGCGGTGAGAGATGAGGAGAGAGAGAGGAAAAGAAATGAAATAGAAAGAAATTAGGAAATTTTCCTAATTTCCGAAAATTCCGAAAATGCGCCGAAAATGCACAAATTCAAAAAAATACGCAAAAATAGTCGAAACGACCGGCTCAAAGAGTACATCATTGCTGTAGCATCCACGAGTTCAAGAATTGACAAATAAACTCACCGTGGGGTTCCGTAACTAGTACGTGAGAAAAACCCACACGGCTCGTCAAACTCACTCGGAAGCCACAAAAGCGAACCGAAACTCAACGAAACCAATCCGAAACAGATCCGAAAGATCCAGCAAAGATCCAACAAGACCTGCAAAAGATCCATCAAGATCCAGGGCATTACAAATCTACCCCGACCTGGGGGCACAACAAGCAACAGAGTTACACCCTAATCTAGGGGCACATGAAGAGAAATATATCCCACCATAGGGACGTATAAGATAAAAGAGAGCAAGAACACACCCCGGCCTGGGGGCATGCAAAGAAAGAAATGCACATCCTGCCTTGGGTGTAGGAGAAACAAAACCCACCCCGACCTTGGGGCACATGAAATAAAGCTACACCCCACTCCGGGGGCATAGAAGCCATGAAGAATACACCACAGTTCGGGGGCACAAGAAGCATAAGACACACCCTAGCTTAGGGGCATATGAAGCGAAGTGTACCCCGCTCTGGGGCATAAGAAGCAGCAGAATCCACCCCGACCCGGGGACATAAGAAGCATGAAGTTACATGTCACGCCCCGACGCGGAAAATCGAGGGCGCGAGTAGTTACGAGGCATTCGTGTCGATCAGAGCATGTACAAATTTAATTCTAAGACAAGAGATAAGAAGAAATTGATACTTTTATTCAATCAAAATAGAGGTTTACATCACTAATTTATAAGCCATAAAGGCATGATACAATCTTCCAAATTTCATAATTCTAGTAAGAGTAACTATTGATCTACATAAATCATAGGGAAAAGAAAAACACTCATTCACTCTTGTCCATTCCCTTGTTCATTTTCATTTCCTGCAACAATTAATCAAAACGTAGGGTGAGCAAAAATCTCAGTACGATTTTATATCTCTAAAGCCATGCAATCTTTAAGTATTTAACAATTTAAACAATTTGTGTCAGGAAGTAGTTGACCATGAATTTCAAGTATGAAATTTTGTATAAGGAATTCCAAGTAATTTCAAGATAACAAGATAACTTTAAGATCATGATAGTAGACAAGACGATGGTCATTTCCAGAAATATATCAAGAACTTTCATGATGAGACGATGGGTACTATCATTAAGACAATTCAAGAACTTTCATGATGAACTTTTATGCAATATCGAAGTAGAGCAATCACTTGAACTTTAAACAATATAGAAGTAGAACAATCACTTATACAAGGATATTTATGATGAACCTTTAAGCAATAACAACATAGAAGTAGAGCAATCACTTCTACCAACACTCAATAGGATTGGCCAAAGCACTAAGGGGAGATCACGACGATATGACAGCCCCTCATGGAATATCACTATTTGGCTACACACTTAGGAGTTCTCACGACAGTATGATTGCCCCTAACTGTAATAGACCATGTATTGGTGAATGCCCGCACCTGATCATTATAATACCGGTTTATATTTGGACTTTGCCTCGCCCGTGGGATCAGATCAAAACCCCTTTATACACTAGCATTTAAATGTCATTTCATTGGGACCCATAGCCCCTGACATTTTTCTATATAATTCCATAATATGGCCAAAGAATTTCAAGAACAAGCTCATTTGTAAACAAGTACAGATCTGGCAAAAATTGTGAAAATTACAATGGAGAGTGTAAAACTCATTTTAGGCATCATGTTTAACGACATTAAGTCGTAGAATTCAAGGATGACGGTAAACTAGGAAGGAAGTCAAGTAAATAGAATTATTTTAAATTTCATAGTCTAATCTAATGTGTATTTTTCATAATTAAATATTTTAGGTAGGAAGTATAATTTTTAAATTTTAAAATCCTGATTTTTGGTATTTACTATTTATTCATCAATGTACTACTTATTTGATAAGAAAATAGAGCTTGTGTACTAAAAATAAGTTTTACTTGATGAAAATAATTTTCATGTGTCACTTTACTGCTGAGATGATAAGGTAGACTTTTCATGCTGGAATTAACTTTTTATCATGCTGAAAATTTTTATTTAACATATTAATATGAATACTTAACATGCTAAATAATCCTCATACACTAACTTACTTATGAGGTGATAAACATAAGTTTACCATGCTGTTTTCCTAAATTTTATGATAACAAAATAAATTTTGCATGCTGAAAAATAATTTTTCTACATTTATGTACTAATTATTTATTGAGAAAATAGGTTTATCATGCTGAAAAGAGTTTTTAAGTAGCTTTAGAATGCTTAAATTAATTATAACATGCTAAGATAATCCTGACATACTGTAAATAATTATATATTACTTAAAGTAATTTTTAACATGCTGAAAAAAAATTATACATTTATTTACTAATTTCTTGATAGGAAAATATGTAAAAATTAGTTTTAAATAAACTTATCATGCTGAAAAATAATTTCCTATCTCAATATGCAGAATGTAAATTTATCATACTAGAAATAATTTTTTTTACATGCTGAAACTACTTTTTTATACATTACTTTACTAATAACATGATAAAAATAGATTGTTACATGCTGAAAAATAGTTTTAAATAAATTTAATATGCTGAAAAACAGTCCTAACAAGCTAAAAACAATTCTAACATGTTGGGATTAATTTCATCATGCTGGCAGTTTTTTTAACATGTTGTAAATATTTTTCATGTATTAATTTCCTACTTATTCGATAAGAAAATAGGTTTAATCCTACTAAAAGTAATTTTCATAACTCAATTTCTGATAATATGACAGAAATAAATGTTATCATGCTGATAATATTTTTTAAAACATCAATTTACTTATAAGCATACTTTTATATGCTTCAAATGAGTTTTATACCTAAATTTTCTAGTAATATAGACTTATCATGTTTTAAATAGTATTTAACACACTAAAAATACTTTTATTCTGTAAAAATAAATTTAACATGCTGAATTTAATATTTAAGATGCTGAAAGTAATTTTAATATGTTAATGCTTTACAATTAAGGTGGATTCCAAGTACTATAATCCCATTGTATGGTGGCTAAAGTTTAGTCCCATATTCGAAGTTACAGAAACTTCCATGGCTTTATATGTTGGAGAGCTCACCCTTAGGTCAGGACACAAGGGGCATAGGATGTGGGCTCGAGTTGTGTGTGGATACAGAACTAGTAATATATATATTTATTTATTTATTTGTGCCGAGCCGAGGTGAGGTGAGGTTGGCTGGGGCTATAGATATATTTTCAAAATCTTTATTTTGACCCCCGGTATTCCGGGTAAACAATTTGTGAACGCGCTAGCTTATGCTAGCGCGATCTTGAAGGTCGCGCTACCCTCGGGTAGCGTGTTCTAGAAAATAGATATATATTTTGAAATTATGTATTTTATGAACGCGCTAGCTTATGCTAGCGTGATCTTGAATATCACGCTACCCTAGGGTAGCGCGTTCAAGTATATATATATATATATATTGAAATTATGTTTTTTTTGACCTACTGAAGGTGAGAAAATACTCTGTATGAACGCGCTATGTCGGGCTAGCGCGTTCAGAACGCGCTACTGAGATATAGCATGTTATGGACCTGATGAAAAAATAGGAATCCCCCTCCAATAAAATGACCATAACTTGCTCAATTCATAACGGAATTTAATAAATGAGCTATCAATGGAAAGAGGACAGAAAAATGAACAAGATGGCTTACTTTAATTAAGATTTAACCTGAGAGATACCTACCTTTGAGCAGATCTAATGAGAGGTAAGAAAAATGCCCAAAATAATATGAAAACCCTTGATCTCCAAATCTTCCCTTCAATTCGCCTTCAATCTTCTGAGTAGCATAGCTTAGGCCTCCAGGGATTATTTGAGGGTCGAATGGGGTTCTATTTATAGTCGAAATTTGACCAAATTTGTCATGATTTTTTACCTAACAATGCCAAACTTTCCAACTCGGAATTAGAAGAAAATTCCAAATTTTCTTCTTAATCTAGCCTCCACATGGTGTGAAACCAATGTAAAAATGGCTGGTCCAAGGTGGGCTGTTAGGTAAGGGTTGATTCTTGAGTCAATCTTCTAGAAATGAGATTATTATAATCCTTTTGAAAGGCATTTAACATGTGTTACAAATTTAAGGTTAAATATCCTTTAATAAATCCTTTAATCCATTAACCCAGCCCATTTTGGATTATCCAATGGGTCAGTTGTAATCCTAATCCATCATATGAACTTTTATTGGGCTTGCAATGATTTATCTAAGGGTTAAAACATTTATTATCAATTTACCTTAAGTAAATTCAAGTAAATTCACTATTCTAGTTTAGAAAATTATAATTTAATTATTTCATGAAAAATGTAATTATATAATTTATTTTAAAAAATTATTTCTCATTTTAAATTATCAGGTTTCTATATCGTCCCCTACTTAAAAGAATTTGGTCCCCAAATTCACATGATTTTCTTTTCGTAATAGTGAGGTAAAATTACCATATCCAAACTATGCATTCTAACTAGATCATTTTTATAACATGCTAAGTGCTAAGATCACCATATTAAATTTATGGACGAGATAAGTTTATAAAGTTACCCTCCAATGCTTGCGGTGCTTCTTTCTTTAAGAGTGGACAACGGGCAATGTAATGATCCATGCTTCCGCAACGGATGCACTTCCCAAGTTTATACTAACACTCATCTGGGTTGTGCCTTCCTTTCTTATAACGCTCACATTTTTCCTTGATCGGAACAATTTGTTGGTCATCATTCCGGGACTTCTTGTTCTTACGGAAATCGTTACCTCCGTTTAACCTCTTCTTGTCATTCAGGGGTTCCTCGCTCTTGGACCCATAGGCTAACTCCTCCTTGGTGACTTTCCCTTTGATTCGCTCCACCATATCCATAGCATCTTCTAGAATTTATGCTTTCCTAACCATTTTAGTATAAGTTTGAATCTCCAATGGAGCCAATCGAGGAATGAGTTCCACCTTTAATCCGTTCATAAATCTTCTTGCTCTCATTTTCTCCGTACAAACTAGGTGTGGGGCATACCGAACTAATCTAGAAAATGTTGCTTCATAATCTGCTACAGATAAGCTACGTTGTTTTAATACCGCGAACTCCATGGCCTTCTTCTCGCGGATTCTTTCCAAGAAATACTTCTCATTAAAATGTTCTAAGAACTCGTCCCATGTAATTTGTTCATTAGGTAAGATTGCTTCGATGGATACCCACCATGCTCGGGCATCCTTCTCTAGTTGATAGAGCCCTAGTAATACCTTCTCTTCGTCGGTGCAATGCATTACATTAAAGGTTCTCTTTACTTCTTGCACCTAATTCTCCGCTTCATCTGGGTCAATAGATCCACTAAACTTTGGGGGATTCATGTTTTGGAATTTTTGATGCAAATCCCCGGCTCCATGCCGAGCTCCACCTTATGCAACTTGTTGCAAAGCTTGTGTTAATCCTTGGACAGTGCGTTGCATCTCGCGCCATTGCGCTCTCTCGGCGGCCATTTGTGAGATTTAGCATGAAACCATAGTTACAGGGTTTAATTGTTTTTTCCTTGATATTTATTTCTTTATAACTCATTCTTTTTAAAACTTAACCCGTGTTTCTACCCAATCTTACCGGAAAGGTTTTAAGATCTTAACCAAATTTCTAGATGTTGATCTAGAACCTATACTAAGGGAAACCTAATCTAAGTTTAAAAATCCTAGGTTTTATGTAACCTGGCTCTGATACCACTAAAATTGTCACGCCCCTGACGTGGAAAATCGGGGGGGCGAGCAGTTACGAGACACTCGTGTCGATCAGAGCATGTACAAATTTAATTCTAAGACAAGAGATAAGAAGAAATTGATATTTTTATTCCATCAAAATAGAGGTTTACATCACTAATTTATAAGCCATAAAGGTATGATACAATCTTCCAAATTTCATAATTCTAGTAAGAGTAACTATTGATCTACATAAATCCTAGGGAAAAGAAAAATAGTCATTCACTCTTGTCCATTCCCTTGTTCATTTTCATTTCCTACAACAATTAATCAAAACGTAGGGTGAGCAAAAAGCTTAGTAGGATTTTATATCTCTAAAGCCAGGCAATCTTTAAGTATTTAACAATTTAAACAATTTGTGTCAGGAAGTAGTTGACCATGAATTTCAAGTATGAAATTTTGTATAAGGAACTCTAAGTAATTTCAAGATCATGATAGTAGACAAGACGATGATCATTTCCAGAAATATATCAAGAACTTTCATGATAAGACGATGGGTAATATCATTAAGATAATTCAAGAACTTTCATGATGAACTTTTAAGTAATATCGAAGTAGAGCAATCACTTGAACTTTAAATAATATAGAAGTAGAACAATCACTTCTACAAGGATATTTATGATGAACCTTTAAGCAATAATAATATAAAAGTAGAGCAATCACTTCTACCAACACTCAATAGGATTGGCCAAAGCACTAAGGGGAGATCATGACGATATGACAGCCCCTCATAGAATATCACTATTTGGCTACACACTTAGGAGTTCTCACGACATTATGATTGCCCCTAACTGTAATAGACCATGTATTGGTGAATGCCCGCACCTGATCATTATAATACCGGTTTATATTTGTACTTTGCCTCACCCGTGGGATCAGATCAGAACCCCTTTATAGACTAGCATTTAAATGTCATTTCATTAGGACCCATAGCCCCTGACATTTTTCTATATAATTCCACAATAGGGCCAAAGAATTTTAAGAACAAACTCATTTGTAAACAAGTACAGATCTGGCAAAAATTGTGAAAATTACAAAGGAGAGTGGAAAACTCATTTTAGGCATCATGTTTAACGACATTAAGTCGTAGAATTCAAGGATGACGGTAAACTAGGAAAGAAGTCAAGTAAATAGAATTATTTTAAATTTCATAGTCTAATATAATGTGTATTTTTTATAATTAAATGTTTTAGGTAGGAAGTATAATTTCCAAATTTTAAAATCCTGATTTTTGGTATTTACTATTTATTCATCAATGTACTAGTTATTTGATAAGAAAATAGAGCTTATGTACTAAAAATAAGTTTTACTTGCTGAAAATAACTTTCATGTGTCACTTTACTCCTGAGATGACAAGGTAGACTTTTCATACTGGAATTAACTTTTTATCATGCTGAAAATGTTTATTTAACATATTAATATGAATACTTAACATGCTAAATAATCCTCGTGCACTAACTTACTGATGCGGTGATAAACATAAGTTTACCATACTATTTTCCTAAATTTTTTGATAACAAAATAAATTTTTCCTGCTGAAAAATAATTTTTCTACATTTATTTGTTAATTATTTATTAAGAAAATAGGTTTATCATGCTGAAAATAGTTTTTAAATAACTTTAGCATGCTTAAATTAATTCTAACATGCTAAGATAATCCTGACATACTGTAAATAATTTTATCTTACTAAAAGTAATTTTTAGCATGCTGAAAATAATTTTTATACATTTATTTACTAATTTCTTGATAGGAAAATATGCAAAAATTAGTTTTAAATAAACTTATCATGCTGAAAAATAATTTCCTATCTCAATATGTAGTAGGTAAATTTATCATAGTAGAAATATTTATTTTTACATGCTGAAACTACTTTTTTTATACATTACTTTACTAATAACATGAGAAAAATAGATTTTTACATGCTGAAAAATAGTTTTAAATAACTTTAATATGCTAAAAAATAGTCCTAACAAGCTAAAAATAATTCTAACATGTTGGGATTATTTTTATCATTCTGGTAGTATTTTTAACATGCTGTAAATATTTTCATGCATTAAATTCCTACTTATTTGATAAGAAAATAGGTTTAATCATGCTAAAGTAATATTCATAACTCAATTACTGATAATATGACAGAAATAAATGTTATCATGGTGATAATACTTTTTGAAACATCAATTTACTTATAAGCATACTTTTACATGCTTCAAATGAGTTTTATACCAAAATTTTCTAGTAATATAGACTTATCATGTTGTAAATAATATTTAACACACTAAAAATACTTTTATTCTGTAAAAATAAATTTAACATGCTGAATTTAATATTTAAGATGCTGAAATTAATTTTAACATGCTAATGCTTTACAATTAAGGTGGATTCCAAGTACAATAATCTCATTGTATGGTGGCTAAAGTTTAGTCCTATATTCGAAGTTACAAAAACTTCCATGGCTTTATATGTTGGAGAGCTCACCCTTGGGTCAGGACCCAAGGGGCATAGGATGTGAGCTCGAGTTGTCTGTAGATACAGAACTAGTATTGAATATATTTATTTATTTGAGCCGACCTGGGCCGAGTCGTTGTGGGCTCGAGTTGTGTGTAGATACAGAACTAGCCGAGCCGAGCCGAGGTTGGCTGGCGCTATAGTTGAGCCGAGCCGAGCCGATGTGGGCTCGAGTTGTGTGTAGATACAGAACTGGTATTATATATATTTATTTGAGCCCCGAGCAGAGCCGAGGGCTGGCGCTATAGATATATATTTTCAAAATCTTTATTTTGACCCTCGGTATTCCGGGTAAACAATTTATGAACGCGATCTTAAAGGTTGCGCTACACTTGGGTAGCGTGTTCTTGAAAATAGATATATATTTTGAAATTATGTATTTTATGAATGCGCTAGCATAAGCTAGTGCGATCTTGAATATCGCGCTACCCTAGGGTAGCGTATTCTGGTATGTATGTATATATATATATATATATATATATATTGAAATTATATTTTTTTTGACCCACTGAAGGTGGGAAAATACTCTGTATGAACGCACTATGTCGGGCTAGCGCGTTCAGAACGCGCTACTGAGGTATAGCACGTTCTAGACATGATTAAAAAATGGGAATACCCCTCCAATAAAATGACCATAACTTGTTCAATTCATAACGGAATTTAATAAATGAGCTATCAATGGAAAGAGGACAGAAAAATGAACAATATGGCATACATTAATTAAGATTTAGCCTGAGAGATACCTACCTTTGAGCAGATCTAATGAGAGGTAAGAAAAATACCCAAAATAATATGAAAACCCTTGATCTCCAAATCTTCCCTTCAATTCGCCTTCAATCTTCAGAGTAGCATAGCTTAGGCCTCCAGGAATGATTTGAGGGTCGAATGGGGTTCTAGTTATAGCTGAAACTTGGCCAAATTTGTCACGATTCTTTGCCAATTAATGCCAAACTTTTCAACTCCGAATTAGAAGAAAATTTCAATTTTTCTTCTTAATCTAGCCTCCATTTGGTGTGAAACCAATGTAAAAATGACTAGTCCAAGATGGGCTGTTAGGTAAGGGTTGATTCTTGAGTCAATCTTCTAGAAATGAGATTATTATAATTCTTTTCAAAAGGTATTTAACATGAGTTACGAATTTAAGGTTAAATATCCTTAATAAATCCTTTAATCCATTAACCCAGCCCATTTTGGATTATCTAATGGGCCAGTTGTAATTCTAATCCATCATATGGACTTTTATTGGGCTTGCAATGATTTATCTAAGGGTTAAAGCATTTATATTCAATTTACCTTAAGTAAATTCAAGTAAATTCACTATTCTAGTTTAGAAAATTATAATTTAATTATTTCATGAAAAATGTAATTGTATAATTTATTTTAAAAAATTATTTCTCATTTTAAATTATCGGGTTTCTACATCCTCCCCTACTTAAAAGAATTTGGTCCCCAAATTCACATGATTTTGATTTCGTAATAGTGGGGTAAAATTACCATATCCAAACTATGCATTCTAACTAGATCGTTTTTATAACATGCTAAGTGCTAAGATCACCATATCAAATTTATGGACGAGATAAGT
Organism: Amorphophallus konjac; assembly: GCA_022559845.1. Lineage (NCBI taxonomy): Eukaryota > Viridiplantae > Streptophyta > Magnoliopsida > Alismatales > Araceae > Amorphophallus > Amorphophallus konjac. The sequence goes on along the minus strand of CM040127.1, from coordinate 196,905,317 downwards.
TTATAAAGTTACCTTCCAATACTTGCGACGCTTCTTTCTTTAAGAGTGGACAACGGGTAATTTTATGATCCATGCTTCCGCAATGGATATACTTCCCAAGTTTATACCAACACTCATCTAGGTTGTGCCTTCCTTTCTTGCAATGCTCACATTTTTCCTTGACCGGAACAATTTGTTGGTCATCATTCTAGGACTTCTTGTTCTTACGGAAATCGTTATCTCCATTTAACCTCTTCTTGTCATTCACGGGTTCCTCGCTCTTGGACCCATAGACTAACTCCTCCTTGGCGACTTACCCTTTGATTCGCTCCAGCATATCCATAGCATCTTCTAGAATTTGTGTTTTCCTAACCATTTCCGTATAAGTTTGAATCTCTAATGGAGCCAATCGAGGAATGAGTTCCACCTTTAATCCATTCATAAATCTTCTTGCTCTCATTTTCTCCGTACAAACTAGGTGTGGGGCATACCGAGCTAATCTAGAAATGTCACTCCATAATCTGCTACAGATAAGCTACGTTGTTTTAATGCCGCGAACTCCATGGCCTTCTTCTCGCGGATTCTTTCCGAGAAATACTTCTCATTAAAATGTTCTAAGAACTCGTCCGATGTAATTTGTTCATTAGGTAAGATTGCTTCGACGGATACCCACCATGCTCGGGCATCCTTTTCTAGTTGATAGAGCCCTAGTAATACCTTCTCTTCATCGGTGCATTACATTACTTTAAAGGTTCTCTCTACTTCTTGCACCCAATTCTCCACTTCATCCGAGTCAGTAGATCCACTAAACTTTGGGGGATTCATCTTTTAGACTTTTTGATGCAAATCCCCGGCTCCATGCCGAGCTCCACCTTGTGCAACTTGTTGCAAGGCTTGTGTTAATCCTTGGACAGTGCGTTGCATCTCGCGCCATTGCGCTCTCTCGGCGGCCATTTGCGAGATTTAGCCTGAAACCATAGTTACAGGGTTTAATTGTTTTTTCCTTGGTATTTATTTCTTGATAATTCATTCTTTTTAAAACTTAACCCTTGTTTCTACCCGATCTTACCGAAAAGGTTTTAAGATCTTAACCAAATTTCTAGATGTTGATCTAGAACCTATACCAAGGGAAACCTAATCTAAGTTTAAGAATCCTAGGTTTTATGTAACCTGGCTCTGATACCACCAAAACTGTCATGTCCCGACGCGAAAAATCGAGGGCGCGAGCAGTTACGAGGCACTCGTGTTGATCAGAGCATGTACAAATTTAATTCTAAGACAAGAGTGAAGAAGAAATTAATAATTTTATTCCATCAAAATAGAGGTTTACATCACTAATTTATAAGCCATAAAGGTATGATACAATCTTCCAAATTTCATAATTCTAGTAAGAGTAACTATTGATCTACATAAATCCTAGGGAAAAGAAAAACACTCATTCACTCTTGTCCATTCCCTTGTTCATTTTCATTTCCTGCAACAATTAACCAAAACGTAGGGTGAGCAAAAAGCTCAGTAGGATTTTATATCTCTAAAGCCAGACAATCTTTAAGTATTTAACAATTTAAACAATTTGTGTCAAGAAGTAGTTGACCATGAATTTCAAGTTTGAAATTTTGTATAAGGAATTCCAAGTAATTTCAAGATAACAAGATAATTTCAAGATCGTGATAGTAGACAAGACGATGGTCATTTCTAGAAATATATCAAGAACTTTCATGATGAGATGATTGGTACTTTCATTAAGATAATTCAAGAACTTTCATGATGAACTTTTAAGCAATATCGAAGTAGAGCAATCACTTGAACTTTAAACAATATAGAAGTAGAATAATTACTTCTACAAGGATATTTATGATGAACCATTAAGCAATAACAATATAGAAGTAGAGCAATAACTTCTACCAACACTCAATAGGATTCGCCAAAGCACTAAGGGGAGATCACGATGATATGGCAGCCCCTCATGGAATATCACTATTTGGCTACACACTTAGGAGTTCTCACGACAGCATGATTGCCCCTAACTGTAATAGACCCTGTATTGGTGAATGCCAGCACCTGATCATTATAATACCAGTTTATATTTAGACTTTGCCTCGCCCGTGGGATCAGATCAGAACCCCTTTATACACTAGCATTTAAATGTCATTTCATTGGTGTTGTGCCCCTGTGGTTTTGATGATTGGTTTTGATGTGAGTTAAACACTGTGAGTCACCTTGCTGTTATTCAGTCATCTTATCAGATCAAAATACAGTCTTTCATATGTTCAGTCATTCTACTGTTCAGTCAGTTTATGAGATCATAAAGCATTGCATTTGATGTTCAGTCAAACTATCTGCTGCATAAAGCATTCATATACATATGTATATGTTGCATTTCTCTGCTTGTGGAAGTCTGCTTGTGGAAGTCTGCACACTGCACAGCATGCAGCAACTCCAAGTCTACACACTGCATTGCATGCGAGACTTCAAGTTTATACATCGCACAGCTTGCAAGACTTTGAAGTGTGTACATTGCATAGCATGCAGGCGGTCTAAGTTTGTACATTGGCCTAGTGTCGCAACACTAAGTATGTACATTGCATAGCATGCAGGCATTCAAAGTATGTACATTGCATAGCATGCAGGCGGTCTAAGTCTGTACATTGGCCTAGTGTCGCAACACTAAGTCTGTACATCGCATGCAGGCAGGCATTCGAAGTCTACACATTACTGTGTGATCGCAAGTCTATACAATGTTTGCTTTACCTACGTTAAAGTCTGGACAATATTGACTTTACCTACGATAAAGTCTATACATTGTTCAGCGTCTTATGCATCGTCTCACTCGAAGTCTGTATAGTCTGGCAACGTCTCATGCATCGTCTTAGCAAGTCTATATAGAGTCTGGCAGCGTCTTATGCATCATCTCGACCAAGTCTGTACAGCCCGTTGTCAGAAGACTAAGTCTGTACACTCCCTGTGCTTCTTTGTGTTTCAAGTCTGTACAGAGTTTGCCTTGCCTTGCCCTGCATACATATCCAAGTCTATACATTGCTGCATTGCAAGAGATCAAGTCTGCACACTGCATCGGTTGTTCATGCATTGCACATCATCAAGTCTGTACACTGGCAGCAGCAATGCTCGCACAACACTAAGTCCATACATTGCACAAGTCTGAACATTGGTATCTTTACCTACGTCCAAGTCTGTACATCCATATGTGCATTGTGCATTGATCAAGTGAAAGTCTATACATCGATATGTTGCTTTGTGCCGAAGGAAGTCTACACATTCCACTGTGTCTAGAATTTGACGCCCACCAAAAGTGGCGTCACTTTTGAAACAAACGCCTAGGAAGAAGGCGTCATTTACGTTGTGCATACTTTGATGCCGTAGCAAGTCTATACACTAGCTATTGTGCATATGCATAGTCTATACATTGTTGAGCTTCACACACATATCTTCTAAATCTATACATTCATCTGTTGAAGATTTATCATGTCTATACATTGTGTGCATCTAGCTGCTAAGTCTGTACATCCCTTGACTGCATGCCTGAGCATCCCTTGTCGTTGTGCATACTTAGTCAGATGCTAAGTCTATACATTGCTCATGCATCTTTACTTAAAGTCTATACATCCGTTTGCTCCTTTATCATGCATGCATTATAGCAAGTCTGAACATTATTTTCTCATGCACGAAATCAAAGCCTGTACATGCCTCTGCATTGCATATGTGTAGTCTATACATGCTATTGCTTCGCATTCACAAAGTGTGTACACGCCACTGCACTGCATACATGAAGTCTGAACATTGCTTCAGCGCTGCCTTCAGCCAAATCCATACATCGACTGGTAGCCTTCAGCAAAGTCTAAACATTGCATCATTGTGCATGCATTGCTTTCATCAAGTCTGTACACTGCATCACTTGTTCATGCATTGCCTTCACGTAGAGTCTACGCATCCCCTACATCCTGCACAGCATGTCCATACAGCGTCTAGCATCTTACAAGCAAAGTCTATACAACGTCCCACAGCAGCACAGCAGAGTCTACGCTTCCCCCCCACAGCCTGCACAGCTTGTCCATACAGCGTCTAGCATCTTTCAAGCAAAGTCTATACAACATCCCACAGCAGCACTGCAATGTCTACACACCGTGGCAGCCTGCATGCAATGTCTCTACATTGCATTTGGCAGCTTGCACAGCAAAGTCTATACAGCGTCCAGCAGCTGTACGCAAAGTCTGAACATTACGTTTGGTAGCCTGCACGCCAAGTCTGTACACTCTTCTAATATCCTCTTATGACTGCTTGACAGGTACATCCTTCGAGAAGAAAGATGTATGGGCACGTGATTCGAGGTAGGCACCTGGCACGTGATCCTAGGTTATCTGGACAGAGAGGGCACAAGCCCTACAGATGAAGCGATCGAGCAAGAGAGATCGAGACTGTGAGTGAAGAAGGAGAGAGCAATAGAGAGGCAGAGAGCAGAAGAAGAAGAAATAGAAGGATCGAGTGCTAAAAAAAGAGAAAGTGTCTGCACGATCCAGCAAGAAGAAAAAGTGAGCAGTAGAGAGTGAGAGAAGTAGCAGAAGAAAAAGACAGCGTGGGAGAGCAGCAAAAGAAAAAGAAAGAGAGATAGAGTTCGTGAGGATTGAAAGAAAAGAGAAAGACAGTGAGAGAGAAAAGGAGAGCAAAGAAGAGAAAGAGAGAGCGTGAGTTGAGAAGAAGAAGAAGAGAAGTAGCAGAAGAAGTTCCTACTGGACCGTGGATCAGATCCAGGCCAGTCAGCTCCGTTGAGAGCCACATTGTGCATTTGAGTTTCCATCTTTCTGTTTGTTGTGTTATTTTCATTTCTTATTTTTCCTTTTGTTACTCTGATTACTTTTGTTCTTCCGATACTCAATAGTGAGGTCGGGTTCCTCCTGTGGACTCAGGAGAAGGGAGATCTGATCTCCAGTTCGCTGGTGACTATATGTCATCAGTGGTTCTGATGTGGCACAGCCCAAGGTTGACTAAGTATGAGTTGATGACCCTAGGACCTAGTCCCGCAAGCATACAAGTACTCCAATGATTCTCACAATAGCGGCTTACTCACACGGCACACCTGATCACCCGGTGGGGCCGTGGGATGTTGGTGAGGGTCCGGGGTGGGACCCAATGATTCTAAGTGACTTAGTTGGCTTAGGCTGACCCTCAATGGGCCTGGGATTCCCAACATCATGGGCGGCTGGCCCGCAGGGCGGGGTTTGGGTGGCACTCACTCTCGGTCCGCGGTGTTCACTCACAAAGTAGCATACAAGATCGGGCTCTCTTCTCACCGTCCGACGGGCATTCAAAGTAATACTGAACTTGCAGAAATGAGGCAATCAAGGACAGTACCAGAGGCTCACCTGATCGGTGTGAAGACACCGATCCCGCTCGGAGACGAGGGTGCACCGGGAAGCGTGGGTAAATACTCGAACGCTGCGGCGATTGTCGCTTGACCTGAAAATTAAAGAGTACAGCACTACGCCTCTCGCAGGAGGGATGATCTTGGGGTGGGGATTAAACTTATTACAGTCAAAACTACCTCCATGCAGGGAGGGGCCTTCAGCCGGCCAAGCGGGGTGGGGGAATTATGAAGAAAACCCGACGTTCGGAGCGTTGCCGGTTCTGCCAATCTTCAGAGTTGCTGGACAGTGGGGCGGTGATGATGCTGCCACAAATTCCACAGAGCTCAGATATTGATGAGACTTGCGCCAAAAGCTTCCCAACGGACCAAGGATGATGTCTGAATTTTTGGGGAGACTCAGGAACTCGGGGCTGATCGGGTCGGCGACTGGAACAGGACAGCAACTTCTGTCTCTGGCTGGTGCAGAACGGATGCAGTGGGTTGCAGAAGGCACTGTGGATGCTCCCAACTCCGATCGGAACGAAACTGGCGGTGACGTAAGCGTGGTCGGAGTAGCTTCCAGCAGAAGTTGACGGGGCCACAATCCGAGATCGGAGGAGAGCGAGGTAGCCGGATAAGTAGGGACAGGTCAAATCTGGACCCACAGCGGGCAGACTACACACTCCGACGAAGAAAATGGCAACTGGAAGCTCCGGGGGCCGAATGAGGTCCTTCTTCTTGGAGATGACAGCTAACTGGAAGTAGTTTCTGCCCTCCAAAAATGGCGCCCAGATCTTCAAGGAAGTAGCCGTGGTCGGACTGGATCTGAGGCTCTGGTTCCCTGCCAGAGGGCTTCTGCGTGGTCGAGGGAGATCGGCTCCTGCGGACAGCTCAGAACTCGGATGTCGAAGAAACCACCTCGCATTGAAAGCTCTCTGGACGACCATTCCAAAGATGTAGGCTTTGACACCAGGAGGAGCAGGGAGCGGCCGGGGATGAAGCGACTTCAGGACCCCACTCTGCTGCCTACGACCTGCTACCTGAAACTGCAACTTGCAAGAACAAGGGGTGGGGCAAGGGGAGTTAGCACAGCTTGGGGTGATGGCTGAGGGTTTGGGAGAGGGGAGGGACGTGGTTAGGGCTTCCAAGGGGTTCTGGTGGGGCAGGGATGGGTGGAGAGGGAGCTGGAGCTACAAGAGGTGGTGGTGGAGAAGTGGGTGTGCACAAGAGAGAGGGTGAGTGGGAGAGGAGGTGGGGGGGGGGGGGGCGAATTTGGCCTAATGGAAGGGGAGAGGGGCGGCCAAAGCTATGGAGGGAAGGGTTTCAAATTCAAATTGGTCTTGGAAGTTGGGAGATTGTGTGGGGAAGAGAGGTGATTGTGTTGGAATGGGGAAGAGAGTGTTGGAATGGGGAAGATTCTTCCTTGGGACTAAGGGGGGGGTGAGTAAAGATGGCTATGGGAAGTGGGAAGCTTTAATGGGGGTAGGTGAGAGTTGGAGGTAGTTGGGAGGAGAGGAGAGAGAGGAGGGGGGCGAACTTCTCTTTGGGAGAGAGAGAGAGAGAGTGAAAGAGTGTGAGAGATTAAGAGAGGTGGTAGAATGGCTCTTTCAATATTCATCCAAAAGTGATTACATGGGGAGAGATGGGGCCTATTTATAGGCAACCACTCTTTACATGACCAAAATGACCCTGACATTAAGACAAAAGACCCAACAAGTCCTAGACTCAACCCATTAGGCCCAAACTAAGGTACTAAGGCCCAATTACACAAAATAAGAGAAATAGACTAGAACACTATGACTCAATAAAAGAAAGTACATAAGATAAGACTCAATAAAATGAAAATACATAAGATGGGATCAAGGAAAAGGAAGATAACATGTAGAGATCGCAGCCATCCCATATCCAAAAGTGTGCAAGCGACCCGAGCTAGAGGGAGTGTCGTGAGATGCCCTCATCAAATCCCCCGGGGTGGGGAGAACTCGACCCCGTCGAGTATGGGTCCGCCTGGCTGTCGTAATGCTCCAGCATGTCAGGATCCAAGCGTAGCAGATCCTCCCGACTCACCCACGTATCCTCTATCGGGGGACGGTTCTTCCACCTAACCAGGTAGCGCTGATACACCTTGTGCCTAGTAATGATACTCTGCTCATCCAGTATTACCTCAACCTGCTCTCGTCGGTCTCTCAAGCTAGAAAGTGGAGTCCCTCCGGGATTGTCTCTCTCAAGGAGGGGTAAAGGCTCGAGCTCCTCACTGGGTTCCACCGCGGGGCCCTTTTAGGGTACCATGTCCGCCACATTAAAAGTAGGGTGTACCCCAAAACCCCCAGGGAGGTCTAGCTCATAAGCATTACTGCCAAGTCATCTTAGAACTCGAAAGGGTCCCGAACCCCGTGCCCTCAACTTGGAGGCAGGCCCCGGAAGGAGCCGCTCCGTCCTCACCATCACCAAGTCTCCCACTTGGAACTTACAGTGGTGCCGATGCGCATCAGCCCGCCTCTTGTAAGCCTCATTGCTCTTTCCTATATGCTTGCGGATGTCATCATGCAACTCTTTGATATGCTGTGCAAAGGACTCAGCTGAGACTGACACTCTAGCATGTGGGGGAAGGGGGATAAGATCGGAAGGTTTTCTAGGCCTATAACCATGTACAACCTTAAATGGACTCTTGCCTATGGACCTATTGACAGAATCATTGTAGGCAAACGCGGCCTGAGATAAGAGGAGATCCTAATTCCCAGGGTGGTCCCCTACAAGGCAACGGAGCGAGTTCCCAAGGCTTCGGTTGACCACCTCAGTCTGGCCATCAATTTGAGGATGGTAAGCAGTGGAGAATTTGAGGAGGGTTCCCATCAGGTGCCACAGATTCTTCCAAAAATAACTAGTGAATTTCACATCCCGATCAGACACAATAGTCTTAGGTAACCCATGGAGTCGGACCACCTCATCAAAGAATAATCGGGCGACCCTAGAAGCATCGGAGGTCTTGGAACATGGGATAAAGTGGGCCATTTTAGAGAACCTATCAACCACTACAAAGATGGAATCATGTTTGCGCAAAGTCTTAGGTAGGCCAAGGATGAAGTCCATGCTCAAATCTTCCCAAGGTCGGTCTGGTATAGGTAGAGGTGTGTAAAGCCCAGTATTTTGCTTCACCTGTTTGGCTGAGGCACAAATGCGACATTGTCCCACAATGTGGGCCACATCCTTCTTGAGACTAGGCCAATGGAATTGCCTCTCAACTAGCTCTATGGTCTTTTGGACCCCAAAGTGTCCAGCTAGGCCACCACTGTGTACCTCCCAAACTAAGAAGTCCCGAAGTGAAGTCCGGGGTATGCAAAGCCTAGCTCCCTTGAATAGATACCATTCTTGAAGTATGAACCCCTCATGTTCCTTGTGGGGCTGAGTGGAAAGGGTGTTGTAGTGAGTCCCAAAGTCGGGGCAATTTGGATATTCTCCTTTAATTCACTCAAACCCGTTCACTTCCACCTGGATGGTGGAGAGTAAGGCTACCCGCCTACTTAGCGCATCGGCGGCGCGATTCTCACTACCCATCTTGTACTCGAGGACAAAGGTGTAAGCTTGAATGTATTCTACCCATCGGGCATGGCGGGCATTGAGCTTTTGTTGGGTGTTGAGGTACTTCAAAGCCTCATGGTCCGAGAAGATCACAAACTCCTTGGGTAGGAGATAGTGCCTCCAATGCCGAAGGGATTGAACCACGACATAAAGCTCTTTGTCATATGTGGAGTACCTAGTCCTAGCCTCACAAAGTTTCTCACTAAAATAGGCTACCGGGTGACCCTCTTGGCTAAGAATGCCCCCAATCCCTACCCCGGATGCATCACAAGTGACTTCGAAGACTTTCGAGAAGTCGGGTAGGCAAAGGACCGGGGCTTGGGTCATCTTTTCCTTGAGCTCTAGGAATGCTTTGGAGGCTGCCCTAGTCCACACAAAGGTGCCTTTCTTGAGGCAATCCGTGATAGGAGCGGTGATTGTGCTAAACCCACGGATGAATCTCCTATAGAAGGTAGTTAGCCCGTGAAAGCTTCGAGCCTCATGAAGGGTCTTGGGCTCGGGCCACTCAAGAATAGCTTGGACCTTTTCGGGGTCCATGGATACCCCTTAGGATGAGACAATAAATCCTAGGAAGGCTAGTTGATTGGTCAAGAAATGACACTTCCCGGGGTTAGCAAAGAGACTCTCTGTAGCAACCCTGATAAATGAATATTTGAAATAAATTAAAAACATATATATTACAGAAGTAATACAGATAATAAGAATAGGGTTAATTAGACAAAATAAAACAAATTACAAATAACGCCTCTGAGTAAGGCGTTAATTTAAAAAGACACACCTCTACAAACGGCGTGACTAAAGAAAGGACGCCCACACGTGCAGTCGTCAACTCTCACGCGACCAAATAGGCAAGTAAAAGAAACGCCCATATCTTGGGCGTGTTTCAAAAACAAGGAACGCCCTTATCCAAGACGTTTATTAATAAACAACCTGAACAAGGTCGTTAATTAAAGAATCGACGCCCTGACAAAAGGCGTTAATTCAGTTCGTGAACCGATCGAACCCAGAACTTATCCAGGGTAAGTGATAAGCATTAGAAAGAGTTCAAACGCGGTAATGACTCTATCATAGAAGTATTACTTCCACACGATCACCAACCCTAATAGGACACCCAAAACCCTATAAAAACTCTCATTCATCTGAACCCTAAACCTATTTGATTCGTTCGTCTGCAGAGGTACGTAAGAGGAGCATTCCTTCTTATTTTCCTTAAATCCCTACGTCTGTTACATGAAGAACTAACAGTTCTTCATCTTCTTCTGTTACAGGTTAAGAAGCCCCTACGTTCTGAAGAAGCATAGTTCTTCATCCGGGTAAAAGTTATTTACCTTCGTATGATGTTCAGATCATGAAGAAACTGATACAGTTTCTTTATTTTCTTATAGGATAACTGCAGTTCTTCTTCTACAATCAAAGCCATCGTCTTCTTCCATCAACCAATAGCCGTGGTCTTCAGGAGCCTAACCGAGCATCATCTTCTGCTAGCCAAAAACCCCTCACGGTCATCTCCAAATCAACTCTTCAAGGTAGGATCTTCTCAAGTCTTGTAGCCCAAACTAAATTTATATATACAAGAAGCATCATGCATATCATGTATTAGTTTTATTTTAGTTTCTCGGACGTTGCTGGAATATTATTGAAAGAAACGCCCTTGAATAGGGCGCTACTGTAAAAGAAACGACCATTATTGTGGTCGTTAATTTAGAATAAACGCCCTGTACATAGGCGTTACTTTCATGAAAATAATAAATACCCACGTTATAAAAATGATATATATGAAATCCTGATATCTAATATAATGCATGACTCTACCTGCTAGTCTTCCTGTCCTGTCTCGGAAAATTGCTTGTTATATAAGTTCGTTACTATTCATGACCCTTGACGAATTAACGACCTAAGTTAGGTCGTGACTTGTGAAACTAATGCCCTGAACAAGGGCGTAAGTATTTTAATAACGCCCCTTCAGAGGGCGCTTTTTATGTAAATCCCTGAAATATATATATCCTGTAAAATAGAATTAAAACATTAACGCCCCTTACAAGGGCGTGTTTTAGACAAATCGTGAAAATTATTTATATTCTGTTAAATATGTAAATAATGAGACGCCTGCTGATATAGTCATCAACTCTGAAGAAACGCCCCTGTCCAGGGCGCGTTTTATATAAATTATTGAAATAATGAAATTCTGCGAAAATAGAAACATATGAAAACGCCCTTCTATTAGGCGTTACTTACTTGACAAACGCCCCTGACCAGGGCGTGTTTTATATAAATTAATGAAATTATTGAAAATTCTGTAAAATAGAAATATGTAAACGCCATTATGTTAAGCGTTAATTACTTGAGAAACGACTTGACCTAAGTCGTTGTTTTACTGTAGAACTGATTTTTCATCTGTTTCTGTTAACCGATGGTTTCATATGTTACAATATATATATATCGGCACTATTCTCCACTCCGTGAGTATAGTCCCACGTTTCATGTTGTTTCATCGATCACACTCAACTCTCATTGACATACAAGCTCTCTATTGGACATTCCGTTCCTCTGGACTAGCGAGTTAGTCATAGAGACCTCCGTAAGACTCCTCGTAGCCTTGGATTCCCTCAAGGCCGACTGAGCTGGTTGTACCCTAAAAACCCATTACACGATCCTTGCCATGTCAATCTAAAGAAACATGGTATACCGGCCCTTATGTTTATACAAAGAGTATATCATAAGAAAATTCTTAATGGGATGATGATATCATGCCATATCATGTCGTTCTTGTAAACCCCAATTCTATGATAAGAATGAGGGTATCTTGCTTGATCTAATGTTTATGTGGACCTCAATTCTATATAAAGAATGTCCATATTGATTTGTCATGGGACCTAAGTTAAGGGAACCATATTCTACCTAGTTTTATCGATATCGTGATTATACCGTTATTATCGTCAATCTATGTCCTTTGTCATATTTTGGACTCTATTCTATCCAAGTTGTCATACATGTCTACAAGTTTGATTATTAAAATTCTATATTGGCTATATAAACAAGAGTGGATGTCAAAAATACATGATAAATGCCTGCGCATATAGGGCCCGATCTGGTCCTGGGAGGAGCACCCGAAAGTACTTGTGCCCATGGGAGTTAAAATGATAAGGTATCTGGCATTATACCGAGTACTTGACTTGCTTGATTATACATTCCACACACATCTTGTACTTGAATCGTACTTGACTTTACATGAAATGCGTGGCCCGAAAAAGGGTAATTTACTTGCTTGATACATGATAGCCAAAGTTCTTGACATGACTTGTTAAACGTACTTGCTTGAATATCTTGAATACCCTTGTTATCTGGTTGAAAGATCATGATTAGTCCATCTTATTTCCTTGATATTACATTCTCTCTATCTTGTCATTTTATGCGAGCATGCATAGCTTTATTGCATTCATGAAAGATGTAATTACTTAAACCTCTTGCTAGTACTTGAGATATAATTTCCTACTGAGCATTCGCTCATTCCGTTTGTCCCTTTGTACTTTTTCAGGTAAGTCCGACGACGATGGAAGTCAATCGGATGGGAATGATCAAGAGTGAAAGTGATAGAGCTTTTACAAGTGTCGTCTAGTCTTCTCTATAGTTTTTTTGAGTCAACTATGTATTCTTTTCCTCTTTTATTGAACAGAGTATTGGATTTGTAATAGTCTATCCATTATGAAATAAAGGATTGGGTTATCTTGCTATTTTGGCGCATCTCTGTCTTTGTGTCGAATACACGACCACTCTGATTGACATGAATGATATAAACTCGTCGCGCATCTCCGGGTATCTTCCGCGCTCGGGGCGTGACACTCTCCTTCCTAAGAATGCTGCACACTTGTTTGAGGTGATCGAGGTGGGCTTCCTTGGATTGGCTATATATGAGGATGTCGTCAAAGTAGACAACTAGAAAGATGCCAATGAAGGGTCAGAGGACCTCGGTCATGAGGCGCATAAAGGTGCTTGGCGCATTAGAAAGGCCAAAAGGCATGACAAGCCATTCATAGAGACCGTCCATAGTCTTAAAGGCGGTTTTCCACTCGTCCTCGGGCCTAATGCGAACTTGATGGTAGCCACTCTTGAGGTCAATTTTGGAGAAGATGGTGGCTCCAGCTAGCATGTCTAACATATCATCTAACCGAGGGATGGGGAACCTATACTTGACCGTTATCTTGTTGATGGCTCAGCTATCCACACACATGCGCCAAGTTCCGTCCTTTTGGGGTGTGAGAAGAGATGGGACGGCACAAGGGCTTTTGCTAATCCGGAGGAAGCCCTTCTTGATGAGCTCCTCAATTTGCCTCCTGAGCTCGGCATGCTCAGTGGGGTTGAGGCGGTAGTATGGGAGGTTGGGCAAGGTGGCCCCGGGCACGAGGTCGATGGCATGTTGCACATCGTGCATGGGTGGTAGTTTGTCTGGGAGTTCCTCGGGAAACACATCATGGAAGTCCTCAAGGAGCTGTTGAATTTCTAATGGGTGTGGGTTGGTTGGGGTGGATTCCCCGAGGCAAATGACAATGGCACACACTTGTTCTCCGTGGTTGACTTCTTCCTCAAGCTCTTTCCTAGTGATGAGGTGTAGGCTCCTAGGAGGCTCATTGATGATACTAGGATTAAGGCTTGATGGGGTGGGGTTTGGTGGGTTTGGAGTAGTGGGGAGGGTAGGGGATCCCTCAAGGGAGGGAGATGCTTTCTTGGGAAGGGTGCGGGATGGAGAAGGGTTGAGTTGGATTTTCTTTCCCTCATGAGTGAAGATGCAAGTGTTTGTCCTTCCTAGGAAGGTGGCATCTACATCGTAGATCCAAGGCCGCCCTAGGAGTATACTCCCAACTTCCATTGGTAGGATGTCACACCATACTTGGCCTTGATAGGATTGGAATGTAATGGGGACAAGGCAACGAGCACTAACGGGTATGGAGGTGGCATCAATCCATGCTACCCGATATGGGTGTGGATGTAGGGAGGTGGTAAGGCCCAAAAGTTTGACGGTGTCGGGTGACACCACATTCACACTACTTCCATTATCCAAGATGACCTTTCTAACATGGCTCCCTATCCGGATGTAGGTATGGAATATGGTGTTTCTTTTCCAATCATGCTCTTGGGTTTGAGTGAGGGTGCACCTAACCACTCCGAGGTGTGAGTTGGTGGACAGAGGGAGTTGTTCTTGGCTGGTCTCTATGTAGTGGTTCTCATACTCCTCCTCCCATTCAAGAGAGGGTTCATATATCTCAACTTCCCCTTTAAATTCAGCTTGGGGTTGGGGGTTAGTCTCCTCTATGAGCAAGTTAGATGCTCCCTTGGTGGGGCATTGATTGGTAAAGTGTCCATACCCATAGCACCTAAAGCATTGCTGCCCACTTTGATGGTTTGGGGTCATCTTAGTGTGAGGGGGGGTGGGTGTCAGATTGGGCCTATTGGGGGTTGTGTTTAGGGGCCCACTTGTGGGGCGGGGTGGTGGAGTGCCACTAGGAGGGGTGACCCGAGTGGGAGGAGCTCCCATGGGTGTGGGAAGGAGACCTCTTTGGGGAGGTGGAGGGTTGGCCCGAGGTGCCATGGCTTTAGGGTCCATCCCCCGAGGGGGAACCATTTGTGTATACCGAGAGAATTTCTTGGCATCCCGAGCTACTTGGTAGGCTTGCTCTAAAGTGACTCCTTGACGCATGAATAACTCCTTTTTGATATGAAATTGGAGTCCATTTCTAAAGCGGGAGAGTGTGACGGCGGGGTCCTCTTGGACTCCACACTTGAGAAGGTAGTAGTCAAACTTCTCAATGTACTCCATAACGGTCTTTCCCTCTTGGGTCAAGGCTTGCCACTCATCTAGGAGGTTTTGATGGTAGGAGGGTGGGACATATTTGAATTTGAGTTGGTCTTTCATGGCCCCCCATGTGGTGATGGGAGCTTCCCTCCTAACTATCCTTAATGCCTCAACATTCATTCAATGAGTCTTGGCTAGTTTGGTAAATTGCATCTTTGCAAGCCGGACTCTCCTATCCTCAGTCATTGGGTACCAATCAAAATATTGGTCCATGGCTGCCTCCCAATCTAAGTAGATGCTCGGATGATGAGACACATCAAAGGTGGGTGCATCGACTTTCACAAGTCTCATAAGTTGGTCATCCGAATTGTCCCGGGGGAGTCTCTCATTCCTTCTAGGAGGTGGGTCCCTTTCCGGTTCGGGAGGGTGGTCAAGGTTGGGCTCTCCTATGGCTGGGTCCACATGTGGGGGTGGTTCCCTCCTATCTCCTACCCTTGGGGCCGGCCTATTTTCCTCAATTTGTTCAAGTCGGGCCGTTATATCATCAAGCCGTCCCATAATATTGGTCATGTCTTCCACAAGAAATGTCATGTGGTCGGGAAGCTCATGCTCATTGTGAGCGGGATTTCCTTGGGGATTGGGATTCATGGTGGTAATAGAAGACGATGGATTGACTTGATAATGGACTCCACTACGAGTGGTCATGCAAAGTTGGGTGGGCTATGCAAGGGTGTGCGGATGCACCTATGAAAGACTTAGTGTGACCCAAGACTAGACTTGTAAGGACAAGTCTATGACCGCTCTGATACCACTTGATGTGGCACAGCCCAAGGTTGACTAAGTATGAGTTGATGACCCTAGGACCTAGTCCCGCAAGCATACAAGTACTCCAATGATTCTCACAATAGCGGCTTACTCACACGGCACACGTGATCACCCGGTGGGGCCGGGGGATGTTGGTGAGGGTCCGGGGCGGGACCCAATGATTCTAAGTGACTTAGTTGGCTTAGGCTGACCCTCAATGGGCCTGGGATTCCCAACTTCGTGGGTGGCTGGCCTGCAGGGCGGGGTTTGGGTGGCATTCACTCTCAGTCCGCGATGGTCACTCACAAAGTAGCATACAAGATCGGGCTCTCTTCTCACCGTCTGAGGGGCATTCAAAGCAATACTGAACTTACAGAAATTAGGCAATCAAGGACAGTACCAGAGGCTCACCTGATCGGTGTGAAGACATCGATCCCGCTCGGAGATGAGGGCGCGCCGAGAAGCGTGGGTAAATACCCGAACACTACGCCTCTCGCAGGAGGGATGATCTTGGGGTGAGGATTAAACTTATTATAGTCAAAACTACCTCCACGTAGGGAGGGGCCTTCAGCCGGCCAAGCGGGGTGGGGGAATTATGAAGAAAACCCGACTTTCCGAGCTCCGCCGGTGCTGCCAACCTTCAGGTTTGCTGGACAGGTTGTCGATGATGACGCTGCCACGGACTCCACAGAACTCCAAACTTGACGAAACTGGTGCCAAAAGTTGCCCAACTAACAGAGGATGATGTCTGAATTTTTGGGGAAGCTCTGGAACTAAGGGCTGATCGGACCGGTGACTGGAGCAGGATAGCAACGCTCTGCCTCTGACTGATGCAGAACTGATGCAGTAGATTGCAGAAGGCACTGCGGACGCTCCCGAACTCCAAATGGAACAAAACTGATGGTGACGCGATCGTGGTCGGAGTAGCTTCGAGAAGAAGTTGACGGGGCCACAATCCGTGGTCGGGGAAGAGAGCGGTGGCCAGAGAAGTGAGGACTGGTCGAACCTAGAACCACAGAGGGCAGTCTGCACACTCCGGCGAAGAAAATTAGAACTGATAACTCCGGTGGCCGAATGAGGTCCTTCTTCTTGGAGATGACAGCTAACTGGAAGTAGTTTCTGCCCACCAAAAATGGTGCCCAGATCTTCAAGGAAGAAGCTGTGGTCGGACTGGATCTGAGGCTCTGGTTCCTTGCCAGAGGGCTTCTGCGTGGTCGAGGGAGATCGGCTCCTGCGGACAGCTCGGAACTTGGATGTCGATGAAACTACCTCTCATTGAAAGCTCTCTGGACGACCTTTCCAGATATGTAGGCCTTGACACCAGGAAGAGCAGGGAGTGGCCGGGGATGAAGCGACTTCAGGACCCCACTCTGCTGCCTGCGACCTGCTACCTGAAACTGCAACTTGCAAGAACAAGGGGTGGGGCAAGGGGAGTTAGCACAGCTTGGGGTGATGGCTGAGGGTTTGGGAGAGGGGAGGGACGTGGTTAGGGCTTCCAAGGGGTTCTGGTGGGGCAGGGATGGGTGGAGAGGGAACTGGAGCTGCAAGAGGTGGTGGTGGAGAAGTGGGTGTGCACAAGAGAGAGGGTGAGTGGGAGAGGAGGTGGGGGGGGTCGAATTTGGCCTAATGGAAGGGGAGAGGGGCGGCAAAAACTATGGAGGGAAGGGTTTCAAATTCAAATTGGTCTTGGAAGTTGGGAGATTGTGTGGGGAAGAGAGGTGATTGTGTTGGAATGGGGAAGAGAGTGTTGGAATGGGGAAGATTCTTCCTTGGGACTAAGGGGGGGTGAGTAAAGATGGCTATGGGAAGTGGGAAGCTTTAATGGGGGTAGGTGAGAGTTGGAGGTAGTTGGGAGGAGAGGAGAGAGAGGAGGGGGGCGAACTTCTCTTTGGGAGAGAGAGAGGGAGAGAGAGAGAGAGAGAGTGAAAGAGTGTGAGAGATTAAGAGAGGTGGTAGAATGGCTCTTTCAATATTCATCCAAAAGTGATTACATGGGGAGAGATGGGGCCTATTTATAGGCAACCACTCTTTACATGACCAAAATGACCCTAACATTAAGAAAAAAGACCCAACAAGTCCTAGAATCAACCCATTAGGCCTAAACTAAGGTACTAAGGCCCAATCACACAAAATAAGAGAAATAGACTAGAACACTATGACTCAATAAAAGAAAGTACATAAGATAAGACTCAATAAAATGAAAATACATAAGATGGGATCAAGGAAAAGGAAGATAACATGTAGAGATCACAGCCATCCCATATCCAAAAGTGTGCAAGCGACCCGAGCTAGAGGGAGTGTCGTGAGATGCCCTCATCAGGTTCCCTCTTGGTCTGGAGGAAGAGAGGTCTGTGACCTCTGGTTTGCTGATGATGGGGAGTCACTGGTGGGTTTCCTCCTTGTCTGGAGGAAGGGAGACCTAGTTTCTGGTTCAAAGTGGCTGGGAGTCACTTGGGGTGTCCCTCCGATCTGGAGGAAGAGGGGAGGTTGTTCCCCTGGTCAAGCTGTTTGGCAGCACCTGTTGCAGACTGAGTCTGCGGTTTCTAGCTTGTGCTAGTGGAAGCCTCACTCCGGTTGGGAGTGAGGGGTGGACGTAGGTTTGTGGATCGAACCACCTAAAAAATTATCTATGTAGTGGTTTGATTGCCTTGCTTTGCTTTCGCTAGATGATTGCTTAGGCGCGCTCCAAGTGTTTGTTCATGAGTTCAATTGAATTAGTTTTATTCTGGGACTGTGTCTAGCATCCTAGAGTTAATTTGGGCATTATTGGTAGAGAGATACATTCACCCCCCCTCTGTATCCGGGCCTAGCACCCTATCAATTGGTATCAGAGCGGTGTCTGCATAGAAGGTCCAGCGACCTGCAGATCCGATCCTGCAGTCTTCGGTGCTAATTTGCTTTTGGTGCATCAATATTCCTGTTGCATTAAATCTGATCTGTTTCCATGGGTGATCCATCAGTTTTCAACGGCTCAAATTTTAATGTGTGGTCTGTCAGTCTGCACAATTATGTTATATCAGTTAATCTTGATCTATGGAAGTTAATTTCACACGGTCCTCATAAATTACCAAAGAAAAAGTCCAAATGGACTGACAGTCACAGATCAATGCATGAAGAGACTCAGATAGCTATGAATCTAATGAAGGCAGCTATTGATACGGCTTTACATTCCTGCTTTCATGATTGCAATTCTGCTAAACACATTCTAGATATGCTGAAGCGAGCTCAAAAGAGAAATGAGGACAGCTGCATGATGGCTAACAGAAGCAATCAAAGTGGCAGCCAAAATGAAGAAGAGGATGATGATGAGGTAAATCCCTTTGAGAACTATACTTTAGATGATTGGGAGAATTCATATGCTGAATTATTAGAGTCTGAAGAGGCGGAATCTCGCGCTGAGTCCTGAGCGGGTTGTGGATCACCAGAAGATGAATCTGCAAGAGGAGGGAAACGTATCAGAGGGCCCAGGGGATCTCCCTGGGGGAAAACCCTCCGATGGCTAAGTCAGTAGAGCGATGGTGGAAGCGATAATGAGGGGAGGAGAGAGCTGATGCGCGAGAATCCTCTCCACCAAGGATGAAGCGAATCGTGCCCAGGAGCTTAGGGTATGTGAATGGCTAGTTCATCTTACCATCTTCCGGAGGGTCTCCCTTACTTAAATAGTGCATCGCCTTTTAGGAGTCCGGTGAGCTGAGGGCTTCCCGGCGGGAGTTACGTCTTCATCGGGGGCTTTCATGGCCGGATCGTGGGGGCGTTATCCCCTTGGAGTTCGGCAGCTCCCATGACTCTCCCGCTGCCGGAGGACTCTGAACGGCCGCACCTGCAGGTAATCAAGCGGTCTCACCGAGCTACGGGGATGCTAGCTCGTGTCCGAGCGATAGTCATGGCCCGGCGAAGGTGGGGTCGGATAGGTCGGCTGGAGCCTCTTTCTCTCGGTCGGAGAGTGGGCTTTAGACCGGACCTTTCATCCGACCTGACCGTTGTCTCGGGCCCTCCGAGCCTAGAAGGCCGCCGGGGAGAGTTGGTTCCTCGAGTTTTTATTTATTGGGCTTTTCTTCCCTGAGTGGGCCTAGTGGGCTATCACTTGGGTGGGCTCACCTAGTTGGACCGCGTGGGTCTTGTTGGGCTGCCTTGGTGGTGGGCTGCGGAAATCCCCCTCTCCACTTGTCCCCCTCCTACTCCCGAGCCAAGGAGGCTCGGTTGAGTAGTTTTTCGAGGCTTTGGGCCGGCGTGGCTCAGGTGGGTGGAATTCCGTTGGCGTCATGTAGCCGCTTATAGCGGTCGCCGAGGCCCGTAATGATGATCATGACGGATTCGAAACGAAGGCCCCCCCCTTTTTCTCAGAGCACGGAACGGCGCGCCGCCACCCTCAGGGGTTTATAGGGGGCGCTGTTCATCGTTCTAGGCTTCCAGGGTTTTAGGCTTTCCTTGCTTCTTGATGCGCCGTGAGAGCACAGCGGAGACGCGGAGCCTTGCGGCGGCGTTTGAAGAGTTGGCGAGGATAACCGCGGAGGCGGTTCGGCAGCTTCCTTCTCCCCCGGAGTCTTCAAGCTCGTACGAGGGATCTTCTCCCGACCCGATGGCGGATCAGAGTCCGGAGCTTGTGCCCATGAGGCGCGATCCCGTCCCCAACTGTAGCGAGTTGGGAGAAGCGGAGGTGCGGAGGCTGGAGCATCGTTTCCGTCTGCCTCTCCGCTATAGCTTTGCTGCCGCCACTCCATACGAGACGAGTCTGGACGACCGCAATGGGCACATTTGCACCTTCCTCTTGGCCTGGAAGAGTGGATTTTGGCTTCCTTTCGATCCTTACGTGCTACAGCTGCTCACTTTTTTCCGGTTGGTGCCTATCCAGTTGGTGGCCAACTCCTATCTTCTTCTTTCGGCGTTCGGGATTTTGTGCCACCAGCGCGGCATCTTCCCGTCTCTGGACCTTTTCCACTTCTTCTTCGAGTTGAAGGTGCATCCATCGGCGGGAAAAGGTTTTTACTTCATCCAGGCGTGGAGGAATAGGAGCTGTATTTCGCTTGCGGCGAAGGACTCCTCGCACAAGGGTTGGAAGACTCAGTTCTTCTGGGTGAAGGCGATGGCGACGGACGAGATCTGGAGATGCCGGACCTCGCCCAATTTTCACCCGAATCTACCCCCTCGCCAAGAGGAGTTTCCTCCCCACGTGGAGCAGCAGGCTGCCCGTCTGTTGGAGAATCGCCAATCGACCGAGGAGCTGGTGACACCGGAGAACATCGAACGGTGTCTTCTCCCGCAGTTGACGGCGTCAGGTACAGTTCTTTGAGGTTCTTCTTCTGGGGTGGTAACCCTTTTTCCTCCTCCTGATCGGGGCTTCTTCTTGTTGCAGACGTGAGGCGGGAGCCTCTGGAGGAGGCGGCCGAGGTCATCGATCTGGGAGAGGACTCGGCAGCCGACGAGCTTGATGTCTCGGTGGGTCGCGCTTATGCCCGAGATAAGGGCAAGGGGGCGGCCCCCGAGGGGACTTCTCGGTCGACCGGCCTGAAGCGCAAGGATCCCCTGGTGGGGAAACTGCGGGAGGCCGCGAAGGCCAGGAAAGCCGGTCTTCCTACCGCCGTCGGGGGCGACTCTGGCTCGGCGGCGCTCCCCTCTCGGGGGGCAGGATGGGGCCCACCCTTCTGGGCTGGCTCTTCCATCTGCCGAGCGAGAGGGGGCCGAGGAGACCAGGGGCCCCGCAGAGGGAGGTGATGGGTCGGCTCTCCCCTCTGTAGGGACAGAAGGGGCCGATGCCGGCGTGGCCAGCGCTGGGACCGAGAGCTCGGTCGGTGCAGATGGGGGTGTGTCGCAACCCCAAGTGCCGGCAGTTTCTGGTGCCGTTGATCCCGCGGTGCCGGTCGAGGGTGGGGGTTCGCCCGGGGAGGCGTTGCAACCCCAACCGACCGTGGTGCACGGGGCGGTTAGTTCTGCTGCCACAACAGGGCCTTCTGACGGGGCGCCCAGGGTGGAGCGGTCCCCTTTGCCGGAAGCTCTAGTCAGGCTTGGTGTCTCGGGTGATCTGTACCGGATCTGCCGGTCGATCGCCGATAGGATGAGGGGCGGAGAAAAGCGCAGCACTCCTGCCGGGGTCCTTGACATCCTGATGGAGGGCGGCCTTGTTATAGCTCGGACAGCGACCGTGATGGCAGAGGCGCACGCCCGGACGGAGGCGGAGCAGTCGACGCTCGCCTGGACCCTCGGTGGATGCGAGAGGAAACTAGCTCGGCTCGAGGGGGAGCACGAGGGGCTCCGGCGGGAGTTCCTTGCTCTCAGGGAGTTGGCGTGGTCGAGCCGACGGGAGGCCGAGGTACTGGCCGAGCAGCTGACAAGGGCCCGAGAATCGCTCGAGAGGAAGAGCAAGCGTCTAGAAGACGAGCATCAACGTCACATCGAGCTGGATGGCCTCTGGGAGCTTGAGCGCGGCGAGCTGCACGATCGGGCGGAGGACGCGGAGCGCCTTCGCGCCGAGGCCGAGGCGGACCGAGCCCGGGCGGAGGGTCGGATGACCGAGGCCGAGCGGAAGATGACCGAGCTGGAGGAGCGTCTGGCGAGAGCGGAAGAGCGTGCGGCCGAGGCGGAGCGGGCTCGGGACGGGTAGGTCGAGGCGGAGGCGATCGAGCGTTATAAAGGCTCGGAAGCTTACTCGGCCGACCTGATTGCAGCCGCCCTACCCTACTACGAGGTAGCTCTCCGCCGGGGTGCTCGAAAGGGGTTCAAGCAGGGCTATCGCCGAGCGATGAACTATGCTAATGAGCACCTGGCCGGAGGTGACTTTCCTTATGGCCAGCGTTATGACTCGGACGAGTCAGATTCCAGCTCCTCATCTTCGGCCGGGGAAGAACCGGGGGAATCACCTTCGGCGCGGTCACCGGCTCCGGAGGCCTCGGGAGGGCTCGCGACCGGGACAGTTCTCGCACAGGCGAGGTCAGTGTCCGGGCCGGCCGTCGCCGAGGGTACCGGGGGTGACGCGTCCCCTACTACGGTTCCCGAGCTTCAAAGTGGGCCCGAGGCCTGATGTAACTTTATTTTGCCCCTTCCCCTTTCTGTCCGTCTTCCTCGTTGTTAGAGGTTTTTATGGGAGGCAATAAATAACTTACTTTATTTGATCGCTATCTTTGCTGTGATTTGGTTGGCGTATCGTGGCAGTTGGAAAGTGCCGATATTTTTTGCGCCGTTTTCGCATGTCGATTCGGGAGACTTCTGGCGGGCGTCCTTCCGTATTACCATGCTTTGAAAGGCGAGGTGCTTCGCGAATCCCGCTAAGGCGGGGGGCAGGGATTTCAAGGTGACCTTCCAGGGAGGTCCTATAGCGTGTTTTCGAGGGGGGAGTCTTTTAAGGCGCGCGGCCTCCCTTGGCCTATAAAAAGGACTGAAGGGTGCTCCTTCTCTCTTAACACTTAGGACTTTCGCCGGCGGTCTACTCTTATTCCCTCGTCTTCGCTTTGCGTTGCGCCACCGCGATCGGAACATGGAGGACCCTTCAGAAGGTGATGCTGCAGACGACGGGGAGCAGCCGGTTCCAGATGTCCTGGAATATCGGTCGGGTCCCATGGTCGCCGCGCGTGCATGAGACGGGTCCGACGGTCGCCGCGCGGATCGGGAGAGGGCTTCGACGTGCGGGGGCACGTCGTTTTCCTCCTCTTGGCTCCGACGAGGCTTCCGGGCGGACGCCGAGATGGAGGGCGGATGGGGGAGTTAGGGATGCCGGCCGCCATTCCCCTCCGTAGGAGGGGAGGAGGCGGCTCCAGTCCCTTCCTTACCCCCGTGCGCTGCCTCTTTCTCTCTCTTTTGTTCTTCATTTCTTTCACTCTTCGGGGGCTGCTTGCTTTCTGTTCGCCTCCAAAGAGTTGGCAGTTTGGAAGAAAGGGGACCTTCACGGCGTGCCCTTTTTCCAGGTTGTTGCCAACTTGGAAGGTAGCCTTCCTTGCGTGAAAGGTGGCCTTCTCCTTGCCGTCCCTCTGTCACCTTTGTCACTGACCACCCGAGCCAACTGGGTCGACCATCTCTTGTCCGAGCCAGTTTCTACGCGAGGTAGAGTCAGTGG
Organism: Amorphophallus konjac; assembly: GCA_022559845.1. NCBI lineage: Eukaryota > Viridiplantae > Streptophyta > Magnoliopsida > Alismatales > Araceae > Amorphophallus > Amorphophallus konjac. The sequence goes on along the minus strand of CM040127.1, from coordinate 196,881,764 downwards.
CTGGATGCGAGAAGGTCAAGACCGGGTCGACCGGGCGATGGCCGTTTGCTGCGGTGCCAGATGGATTTTCGCTTTTTGTTATGTAATGTATTGGCAGTTGCCTTTCTGATGTACCAACAGTTATCTTGAATGAATGCGAAAGATAAGGGGGTTCATTTTACCCAATTTTTTGATACAGTATTCAGAAATAAAATCTGCGTAGTGTGGTTGCGTTCCATATCCGGGGAATGGGTTCCCCTTCCATTGTGGCTAACCTGTACGCACCTTTCCCGAGCGTCTCGATCACTCGGTAGGGGCCTTCCCAGTTGGGGGATAGCTTGCCCGCCGCCTCTAGTGGTCGAGAGGCTTCTGCCTTTCTGAGGACGAAGTACCTTGGTCGGAATTGTCTGCCTCGAACCCTGGCGTTGTAGTACCGAGTGAGGCGGCGCTGGTACTCCGTAGCTCGGACGTTCGCGATCTCTCGGAGTTCGTCTGCCAGGTCGAGGTTCTCGAGCAGCTTCTGCTCGTTTGCCTCGGGCACAAAGCTAATCACTCGGAGAGACGGATTGGCGATTTCCAATGGAACGACGGCTTCGGTGCCATATACCAGTTGAAAAGGGGTCTCACCGGTTGCCGTTCTGGGGGTCGTTCGGTGCGACCATAGTACGCTAGGCAGTTCCTCGAGCCAGCTACCCTTAGCCTTGTCGAGTCTGGTTTTTATGCCTTTCAAGATTGTCTTGTTGGCATTTTCAACCAGCCCGTTGGCCTGAGGGTGGGCGACCGAAGTGAAGTGGTTGCGGATATTTAGGTCGGCGCATCTATCTCGGAAGTATCGAGAGTCGAATTGCCGCCCGTTATCGCTCACTATCACTCGGGGGACGCCGAAGCGACAAATGATCGATTTCCATACGAAACCCCAGACGACTGTCTCGGTGATCCTCGCTGTTGCTTCAGCCTCGATCCACTTGGTGAAGTAGTCGATGGCGACGATGATGAACTTCTTCTGGGATTGAGCCGTTGGGAATGGCCCAAGGATGTCGATCCCCCACCGAGCGAAAGGGTAGGGCTCGGTAAGGGTGACAAGTTTCGTGGCCGGCTGGTGGACGAAATGGTCGAACCGCTGGCAACGGTCGCAATGTTGTACGTAAGCCGTGCAGTCGCGCTGGAGGGTCGGCCACCAGTATCCTTGCCTTAGCAGGATTCTGGCCAGCGACCGACCTCCTGAATGTGCTCCGCACAGGCCTTGATGAATCTCCTCAATAGCTTGGCTCGCTTCGTCGGGGCCGAGGCACTTCAGAAGGGGCCCAGAGAATGATCTTCGGTAGAGGGCGCTGTCGAGGATGACGAAGCGCCGAGCTTGGTACTTCATCCGGCGGGCTTCTCGAGAGTCGGAGGGTTCCTGGGAGTCTCGTAGCCAGGAGAGGTAGGGGGAGCACCAGTCGTCGGGAGTGGCCAAGTCAATGGTGAGGAGCTCCGAGTCTATGCTCGGGCGCTCTAGCTCTTCGAGGAGGACCGATCGTGTACCTTTCGGGTCTAGGGAGGAGGCCAGTCGGGAGAGGGCGTCCGCCCGAGAGTTTTGCTCCCGAGCTATTCGGACTACCTCGAACTCCACGAACTGCTGGGCCAGGCTCCGTACCAACTGGAGGTATTTGATCATAGGTGCCTCCCGAGCTTCGTACTCGCCGCTGACCTGGCTTGCGACCAGCTGGGAGTCGGTGTGGATCCTGACTCGCTCAGCCCCCAACCGTCGGGCCATGCGGGCCCCCGAGATAAGGGCCTCGTACTCGGAAGCATTGTTGGACGCCGAAAAGTTGTACTTTAGGGCGTACTGCAACTCTATTCCTTCGGGGGACCTTAGGAGGATCCCTGTGCCGCTACCGACCGAGTTGGACGATCCATCGACGAACAGCTCCCAGGTTGGCCCGGTTGCTGTCGGAGGCCTGTCCTCGACCGGAACGGTGCTCTCGGCGATGAAGTCGGCGAGCGCTTGCCCCTTGATAGCTGATCGTGGCCGATACGAGATGTCGTATGCCCCGAGCATGATGGCCCATTTGACGAGTCGCCCCGAGGCCTCGGGGTGGGCCAGAATCTTCTTCAGTGGCTCGCCGGTCAGCACGGTGATGGGATGCCCCTGGAAGTAGGGTCGGAGGCGCTTTGCGGAGGTAACCAATGCTAGCACGAGTTTCTCGGTTGCGGGGTACCTCCGCTCGGCCTCGCCGAGCACCTTGCTGGTGTAGTAGACCGGCCTCTCGACTCCCGAGTCATTCCTGACTAGGACCGAGCTGACCGTTGATGGCGTCACCGAGAGATAGAGCAGCAAAACCTCGCCTGCAACGGGCTTGGAGAGCACCGGGGGTGAAGCTAGGAGTTCTTTGAGCTCGGCGAACGCTGTCTGGCATTCCCCGTCCCATACGAACGTAGCAGACGCTATTTTAGGCCCCCTCATTAGCTTGAAGAAGGGCAAGCATCGTTCGGCCGCACGGGACAGGAAACGACTGAGAGCGGCAACACGCCCCGTCAGACGCTGGGCGTCTTTGATGCACGTGGGCGGGCGCATGTCCAGGATGGCCTGGACCTTGTCAGGGTTTGCTTCGATCCCCCGCTGAGTGACCAGGAAACCCAGGAACTTCCCGGATCTTACTCCGAAGGCACACTTGGCGGGGTTGAGCTTCATGCTGTACTTCATGAGGGTGCCGAAAGTCTCGGCCAGGTCGGTGAGGTGGTCTTGGACCCTCGGGGTCTTGACAAGCATGTCGTCGATGTAGGCCTCGACGTTCCGACCTAATTGTCCCTCGAACATATGGTTGACCAGTCGCTGGTATGTGGCTCCAGCATTCTTCAATCCGAAAGGCATCCGGGTGTAGCAGTACACGCCGTAGTCGGTGATGAAGGCGGTCTTCTCGACATCTTCAGGGCTCATTCGGATCTGATGATAACCCGAATAGGCATCCAGGAAACTGAGTATCTCATTGCCCGAGGTTGAGTCAACCAGTTGGTCGATGCTCGGCAGCGGATAGCAGTCCTTGGGGGTGGCCTTGTTCAGATCGGTGAAGTCTACGCACATTCGCCACTTGCCAGTGGTCTTCGGCACCAGGACGACGTTGGCTAGCCACGTTGGGTACAGGACCGGTCTGAAAAGACCAGTCTCTTGTCCCTTGGTGACCTGCGCCTTGATGATCGCCTGTTTCTCGGGCGCATGCTTCCTCCTCCGCTGCTGTACGGGCCTTACGGTGGCATCGAGGTTAAGCTTGTGCATCACAGTTTCCTCTGGTATACCAGGGAGTTGATCGTCGGACCAAGCGAAGACCCGGACGTACCCAGAAAGAAACTCCTTGTATTGCTGCTGTTCCTTCGGTGGTAGGTCGGAACCGATCCTCACTCCAAGGGCCGGGTCGTCGTTCAGGAATACCGTTAATAATTCGCCACCGGGCTCGGCGGTTACGGTTTTTCCTTCGACTCCCCTGGGGCCCTTATCCTTCCCGTCCGGCCTTGAGGCTTCCACCGAGATATTGTAGCACCTTCTAGCCGTGGCCTGATTACCTCGGACTTCCCCCAACCCGTTTTTGGTGGGAAACTTCATTTTTTGGTGATAGGTAGATGGTACGGCCTTTATTCGGCTGAGAATTTTTCGGCCGAAAATGGCGTTGTACGCTATCATACCTTTAATCACTATGAAGTTCACTATGACCGTAACGGTTTTGGGTGGGGTGCCGATAGTGACCGGCAGGCTTAGGGCTCCCTCGGGGTAGGTGGCCAAGCCACTAAACCCGCACAGGGGTGTTCGGATCGGGCGGAGCTTGGATGGGTCTTCCCCCATCTTGAGAAAACAGTCATAAGATAATACATCGGGGGCGCTCCCATTATAACCCAAAATCCTGTCTACATTACAGTGATTTATCGTGGCCGAGATAACGAGGGCATCGTCATGCGGGGTGCTCAGCCCTTCCAGGTCTTGGTCGGAGAAGACTATGACCTGGGGCTCCATTGGCGGGCCTTTGGGGGGCTCTAAGGCTCGGCTGGCCCGCTCGACATGACGTTTCCTTCCTCGGCTGGTGTCGCCTCCCGATGCCGCTCCGCCGGAGATGACGTTGATGTGGAACCCTCGGGGGGTGTTGTTGATTTCCTCTGCGGCGTCTCGGTCTTCTTTGTGCCCGGCTGTGAACCGGGCTAGATGCCCCAGACGGATGAGGCGCTCGATCTCGTCCTGGAGCTGATGGCAATCTCCGGTGTGGTGCCCGTGGTCGCCGTGGAACAGGCAATGCCTGTCCCGCTTGCGGTTCTCCGACCTCATAGGCTCGGGCTGGTGGAGAAGTCCCGAGTCTTTGATGTCTTCATAGATCTCGTAGACTGGTGCGGTCAAGGGGGTATACCGCTCGTACTTTCTCTTGCGCTCTCCTTCTCGATCGCGCTTCTTACTTGAGCCAGGGTTTGGCTCGGAGGTCCGCTTTTTGTCCCCCTCCCGACCCGAGCCGGTTGTGTCTCGGCAGGCGCTGAGTACTTCTTCGCACTCGGCGTGGCGCAGTGCCAGAGTCACTAGCTCAGCAAGGGTCGAGGGAGGGTGGAGGACAAGCTCGCGGCGGAGATTCTCGTCCCGGGTGCCCCCGGTCAGTGCGGTTGTGGCTGAGGCCACATCCAGGCGGGGGATCCTAAGGGTTTCTGATTTAAATCGGTGGACGTAAGTCCGGAGCCTCTCCCCTTGCGCCTGTTTGAGAGCCAGGAGCCCCGCTACTGACCTTGGGGGGGCGCTACCGGTGAAGCTCTCCTTGAAAATTCGCCCGAACTGCCTAAAGTCTCGGATGGACCCCGGGGCGAGGGCTCGGAACCATGCCTGAGCGCCCTGGACCAGGGTGGCCGCGAAGGCTCGGCATTTGATGGGATCCGGCGTTCCATGCAGGGTCACCAGGGCGTCGAAGCTGTCGTAGTGGTCGGCTGGGTCGCCCTGGCCGTCGTAGAGCTTGAAGGTTGGGATGGAGGCTCTAGGAGAGACCTCTGCCTTCAAGATGTACTCGGAGAAAGGGGATTTCTCCTCGTCCTCTGGGAAAGAGGTCTTCTGTAGGGCGCGAAGAGCGCGCTCTTGCTCTGCGAACCGTCTTTCAAAATCTCGTAGCCGGAGAGACAGCTCCGGCTGTGGCCGTGCCGTGGGGCTGGGGGGGGGGCGTCATGGCGATCTCCCGGAGCACTGGTGCCTGGGTGCGGTGGCTTCGCCCCCTGCTTCCCTTTCCTCGGCGTGGAGGAAGCCTCTTGCTCCGCAGGCGGAGCTTGCGAGGGTCCTCCGACGTCGTTGCGGAGGAGCTGTCGGCCGCGGAGGGTGAAGCGGCCTCCGGCGGTGTGCTGCGTTGCACTCCTTCGAGGGGGACTTCCTGACGGGGCGCGGGACCTTGCGTCTCGGGCCGCCTGGGCCCTCATGAGCTCTACGAGGACGTCCATCTTCTCGTTGAGGTCTTGGAAGGCGTTGGCGCCGCCGTCGAGGGGTGCCCTTGTCTCCGCCGGGGGGGGGGGTGGTGGCCTGTTGGCGGGGACGCTGGCGTTGGAGGGGGGGCTCTGCGAGACCCTAGGGGGGACGCCTCCCGCTGCCACAGCCTTACCTGCCCCGCCGGCGGATCTCCTCCCTGAGCTTTTTCTCACCATCTTGACTCTTCGTGCGTTTCCCACAGACGGCGCCAGATGAAGAGGCGGAATCTCGCGCTGAGTCCTGAGCGGGTTGTGGATCACCAGAAGATGAATCTGCAAGAGGAGGGAAACGTATCAGAGGGCCCAGGGGATCTCCCTGGGGGAAAACCCTCCGATGGCTAAGTCAGTAGAGCGATGGTGGAAGCGATAATGAGGGGAGGAGAGAGCTGATGCGCGAGAATCCTCTCCACCAAGGGTGAAGCGAATCGTGCCCAGGAGCTTAGGGTATGTGAATGGCTAGTTCATCTTACCATCTTCCGGAGGGTCTCCCTTACTTAAATAGTGCATCGCCTTTTAGGAGTCCGGTGAGCTGAGGGCTTCCCGGCGGGAGTTACATCTTCATCGGGGGCTTTCATGGCCGGATCGTGGGGGCGTTATCCCCTTGGAGTTCGGCAGCTCCCATGACTCTCCCGCTGCCGGAGGACTCTGAACGGCCGCACCTGCAGGTAATCAAGCGGTCTCACCGAGCTACGGGGATGCTAGCTCGTGTCCGAGCGATAGTCATGGCCCGGCGAAGGTGGGGTCGGATAGGTCAGCTGGAGCCTCTTTCTCTCGGTCGAAGAGTGGGCTTTAGACCGGACCTTTCATCCAACCTGACCGTTGTCTCGGGCCCTCCGAGCCTAGAAGGCCGCCGGGGAGAGTTGGTTCCTCGAGTCTTTATTTATTGGGCTTTTCTTCCCTGAGTGGGCCTAGCGGGCTATCACTCGGGTGGGCTCGCCTTGTTGGACCGCGTGGGTCTTGTTGGGCTGCCTTGGTGGTGGGCTGCGGAAATCCCTCTCTCCAGAGTCACATGAGAGGTTAAGAAGTCAGTATAAAAAATTGAAAAAGGGTACTGGGTTAGAAAGTTCAAGTTCTTCTTGTAGAAAATGTCTAGAGTTGACACAATCTCATGATGCATGTTTTTCTGATATTCATATCCTTAAAGATCAAATTGGGTTTTTGAAAACTGGAAAACAATAACTTGCAAATGAGATTACTGATCATGAAAAGAAATTCAGAAGACTTGAAGACGAGAAGAGTCTAATAGCTGAAAAATATGATGTGATAACTTCTGTCAACATAAAGCTTCAGAAAGACATTGAAAATATGCAAAGAGAATATGAAATTTCAGATAATCCAAAAATATCAAATGATGATCAGACTCTTCTTGATGAGTTAATTCAAAATGATGCTCTGTCTAAGGAGAATGAAAAGTTAAAACTGTTGAACACTGCTATGTCTGAAAGACTTGTAGCATTAGAAAGAGGAAAGTCTGTTCACATAGAAGAGTCTGATAAACTGAGCAATCTGGAACATGAAATTGAGAAATATAAAACTGCTAACAAGGTGCTAACTGAATGTGTGAATTACAGTGAGCAAGAGATTGCCAGTTATGAGTTACAAATTACCTCTCTTGAATATGAAATCCAAGACTTGAGGAACTCTTTGTCTAAATTTGTTGATGGATAAAAAAATCTGGATAGGTTGTTAGGAGTTAAGGTCAATACTCAAAAGGAAGGGTTAGACTACAACAATGTCAATAAAAAGGCTTTCAAAAATAAGCTAATGACATCTTTTATCAAAGCATCAGATGTAGCCACCACCTCAGAAAATAAACAACCAAATGTTCAGAAGAATCAGAAACAAACTGGAAAAATGGAAAAGGTCAGTCATGTGGAGAAAGGATTGAATCACATTGAAAATGTGCATGCTGTAAAACACACTGATACACCTGGACATGCACATAAAAGGGAAATCATGAAATGTCATTACTGTCACAAGATTGGCCACTTGATGCATGAATGTAACTTAATGAAATCAGATGATCTGAAAGCTAGAGAAATGCATGGTAGGGATTCGCAGGTCAAGTTCCATGTCCCTCAGAAAAAGAGTGTCACATGTTCTAATTGTGATAAAGTAGGACACACTACTGCTCATTGCTGGTTTGCAAGTGGTAAGAAAAAATCATGTTCATATCATACAAAATACTTTGCAAATCAGCATGTTTTTAATAAGAACAAATCTGTTTCAAAGAACCAGCACATCATCTGTTTTAACTGCAACAAAACTGGTCACAAGGCCTCTGAATGCTGGTCAGGTTCTTTTAGAAGAAATTCTCTCAATTACTCTCACTGTAGAAAGCATGGCCATACAGTCAAGGACTGTTGGCATATTCAGGGTAGGAATGAGAATTTCAAACATGCTAAAATCTCTGCAAATAGAAATGAATTTGGTGGGAATAAATTTGCATTTAGAAGAAAGATTTCTACATGTTTTGAGTGTGGCAAAAATGGCCATACAGTCAGGGACTGTTGGCATATTTAGTAGAATTCTGTTAACTCCCATGCTGTCAAATTCCCTGTAAAATAATTTACAAAACTTTCATGCTATAACTGTGGAAAGCCAGGTCATAGGGCTATATATTGTATGGGTTCTGTGCGTCCCCTCGTTGTCTTTGACAATGGTTTTGATGATAACTATATATTGTATGTAAGTATTGTGAAAAATACTCATTGATCACTTTGGAGCTTATGTCGCAATATCTTATTTTGCAGGTTTGGATGCTTGGTGGATAACTTCTTTAGATGGAAAATGTGCTATGTGAAGTCAACCTCACTTTTGATGATTGGTTCAAATTCTTAGACCTTGGGTCATATGCATTGACCTTGGTCTCTTGATGTATTTCATTCATGATGTTTTTCATTGGTAAAATGATGACTAAGCCTTCATGCATATTATTGACATGCATTGGATTGCATTGGTTTTTTTGTTGCATTGGGCTTTATATTTCAAAGTCTGTACATTGGCCTTCATCAGCCAAGTCTGTACATTGGCCTTCATCAGCCAAGTCTACACATTGCCTCTTGGAATCAAAGTATGTACATTGGCCTTTGGCCATCAAGTCTATACATTGGCCTTCACACACCAAGTCTATACATTGGCCTTCACACATCAAGTCTATACATTGGCCTTCTTCAATCCAAGTCTATACATTGGCCTTCACACACCAAGTCTATACATTGGCCTTCACACTTCAAGTCTATACATTGGCCTTCTTCAATCCAAGTCTATACATTGGCCTTCACACACCAAGTCTATACATTGGCCTTCACACTTCAAGTCTATACATTGGCCTTCTTCAATCCAAGTCTATACATTGGCCTTCACACTTCAAGTCTATACATTGGCCTTCATAGTTCAAAGTCTATACATTGGGCTTCTATCTTCCAAGTCTATACGTTGGCCTTCTACCAAGTCTATACATTGTCTTGTGCCTTCAAGTTTCCATGTCTATACATTCAGTTTCATGCATATACAATGTGGATCATATTCATAGTGTTTTGATTGGGGTCAAAATCCCTTTTTCATGCACTTGACTTATATTGACTGCATTTCAAGTGGGAAGTTTGCTCTTATTGTGAAAATGATGTGTTTGATGCTAACATCTTGTTTTCAATGCATAGTCATTTGATTTACATGTTGAATGAGGAGGAATGATTTTTGGTTGGACATAAATTGATGCAATTCGGGTTTAGAATGAATTCTCATGCACCATCTTGGCTTTCTAAACAAGTTATGCATCAACTTGCTTTGTCTATGCTAAACAAGTTATGCACTGGACTTTGTTCTTCATGGCACCTTCCAAATCTTCTCATATGCATTGACCATGTACTTATAAGCATAGACATGATAAAATGCATTGAGTGATTCTTAGGTGTATTAAAATGATATTGAGGTTCTTAAGCATGCAAGGCTCAAATATGTCGCATTACAATGTGGATGGAATGATTTAGGTTGAAAATGTGTTTCTGAGCTATATTGGATTATCACTCATAAAACTGGGTTACTTGATAGTGCAGGTTTTGATCTGCCCACATATCTTGAAAATCGAGGTAAGAACCCTCTTATGATAGGTTTCCATGTGGGGAGATTAGGCTCACTTCATGCTTCATGGCTTTGGGGTTAATTGGCTTCCAAATTGTCAATTTGATAATTGTAGTTCATATTCCATCATGCTCATGTTGAGTTCTATTCTTTCATGCAATATTTGATTGGATTTGGTGTTACTTTACCAAGTGAATTATGCATGTTCTTGAGGAAGTTCTTGAGTTGAAAGTGTGATCAAATATTTATGTGCCTCATACCAATGCTTTCATAATCATAATTCATGTCCTTTGGGTCTTGGACTCAAAACGAGTTCCAAATGTTGATGCATGATCCAAATATTTTTAATTCATGATTGATTACATTGGGTTACATACTTAGAACACTAGAATTGGTTTAGAAACCTTTTTATCATGTTCCTAGGTCAGTGGGTCGACCCCCCAAGCTCAATGGGTCGTCCCCTGGGCTAAACAGGGTGTTTTCAGCACCCTGTCTGAAAGTGGGTCGACCCCCCTCACAAAGTGGGTCGACCCCCCTGTAAAACATGCTAAAAATTAGCTTCTGGGAGTAGATGGGTCGACCCCCCTCCAAAGTAGGTCGACCCCCCCTGTTCGCAGCAACGCGCGGCTTTTCCGTAAATTGCCGAAACCCATCCAAATGACCTCCGATTGGGCTGAAATTTTAAACTAAGACCCTTGGGTTATTAATGAACATATTGGGGTGGTTTTGCTAGGGTTTTGCATGGGTATTGTGGTCTTTTTCACAACTCATCCCTCTTGTATATATAACATACGAATTTGGGGTTTTAACTATCTCCGTTGGCTAACCTTGTTCTATTTGTTGTAGGAGAGAAAGAAGAGAGCTCAAGGAAGCTTCAACGCTAGATTCGATCTACATCCCTCGACATTTGGAGCTCGTGGAAGAAGAAGAAAAGGAGCGGATCATCAAGGGGATCAAGAGGACACTCTCAACGTCATCATCCGGCTACCCTCCGACCCGTGGCAAAGAGAAGACATTCTATAGCCCTTGTTCTTCGATAGGAATTTCTTTCTACATCCTTTTTGTGCTTAATGGAGTCAATCTCTTTAGGTTTCTAAAGTTATATTGATCATATCCTTCGTTTCTAAACATCATGTCTATGAGTGTGTGAACCGTCGGTGAACGGTTGTGGAGTTATTGTGCCGCCGGCATTGCGGCTTGTGTGTGTGTGATTGTTGGTCCCTTGTGGATCGTGTACGGAGCTGCGTCTCGGTGTGTGCTTAATGTCCGGGGTGTGTTCCCCGTTTTGTGTGTGGGTGTGTGTGCTGCAGTTGCAGCTTGTTGGGGGATTTTCCCCGTGTGTGGATATTGCTGCGGAAGCAGCGTGTGTGTGTGTGGTTGGGGTTCATCCCCGTGTTGCTACTTTCGTAGCGTGTAGTGAAGCCTCACCCGGTTGGGTGAGGGGTGGACGTAGGGAGCCTTCGTGGTCCCGAACCACCTAAAAATCTTTGTGTCCTTTGTGAATGCCTGTGCGATTGTCTCTTTCCTCTATCTCCCTTCACAGGTTAGTTTAATAGATTTTTACTCACTACACCACTGCACACTGCTACCTCTGTTATCCGTGCTAGGCATAATTTTATCTAACGTTTGCATTGTTATCACGAGTGAGATCGGAAAGATTGAGAGAACCTTTTGAATCTCATATGTGTTAAGGCTACTCAAGTAGTTGATTTTAATTCCACTGTGATCAGTTAAGAGAATTTTTTAAATCCGCCATCTAGGTCAAGGGGACAATTCAACCCCCCTTCTTGTCCGCCATCTTTATCTGGGCCAACAATTGGTATCAGAGCCCAGTCTCTGATTTTTATTCAGCGGACCTCACGGTCTAGGAGAAAAGATCTTTTTATGATGGTTAGGCTGAATTCAATTTTTGTCTTTGATGGTTTTGATTTTACATCATGGCTTGGAAAATTGTGTGTTTAGATTTCTAGGATTAATCCTAAGCTTATGAAATTAATAAGTCATGGTCCTCATGTTTTACCAAAAAATGAGTCAAGATGGGCCGATGAACATAGGAAGATGAATTCTGATAATCTTTTTGTTTTGAATACTCTTAAAGCTGCAGTATGCATTAACAAATTTCCATTTGTTTCTGATTGCAGCTCAGCCAAAGAAATCTTGGATGGACTGATTAAGTTTCATGAAGGAAGGCTGAAGGATACATGTATGATGGCAAACGACAGTGCTCTTTCGAGCAAAGAAAATTCTGATGGAGAAGGAAATCAGGAGGTAAGTTCTGAAACCGATGAGATTTCCTTGGAAGAACTAATGGATGCCTATGATGACTTGCTTGATAGATATAAGGCATTAAAATCTGAGAACAGAAAAATGAAAAAGAAACTTAATGATCATTCACATGTTAACCCTCCATGTGCTAAATGCTCTCAAATTGAAAATACAAGTGTTGATGATCTTTCATGTGAGGAATGCTCGGAGCTTAGGAACTTGAATAAAAATTTGTTGCATGATGTTGCTGTGCATGAAGAAATTATTATAATTCTGAAAGCTGAAAACAAATCCTTACAGGATAAAATTTCAGAACTTCAACTCATTGAAGAAGACAATGGAAAAGCTACTTTGAATGCTGAATCTGAAAAGTTGAAAGAACTAAGAAAGGAAATTGAAAGCCTCAAGAACATAAATGATAAATTTGAATGTGATAAAGCCTTGAACAAAATTGTTGGTGAAAATGTGAGTTTTCAAATGAGTGAACTCGAACACACCTCTATGAACACAAATTCATTTGAAAAACTCCAAAATGAAAATAGTGCTTTATTGTTTCAAATTTCATTGCTTGAAAGTAAATTAAAAAGTCTTGAAAAAGTTGAAAAAGGTAAATGTGTGATTTCTGATGATTGTGACAATTCGCATGGTCTTGAACAAGAAATTGAAAGTCACAAAGTTATCAATTCCTTGTTGAATGAGAAAATTGCATCTTGTGAAGAAGAATTGGCTAGTTCTGAAATCCATATTATGTCTTTGCAAAATGAAATCAAAGTTTTGACTAAATCATTGTCCGTGCATGATAAAGAAAATCAAAATCAGAAAATTGTTGATCATCGCTGTTGTATGCATGAAAAACATCCATCTGTTGAACATGCTTATGCATCAAGAAAAAGAAGGAATGTCTCATGTTACTATTGCGGCAATTTTGGCCATGATATGTACGAATGCTCTCTAATGCAATCTGATGATAATGAGGCAATAAAGTCACAACTAAAAGTTGTTGATGATTTTAAAATTCTTGAAAAATCAAAGAAGAAAAACCTCCATGTTCATTGCTATTACTGTGGTCTACATGGCCATGTTATGGAGGACTGTTTCATGAAGAAAGATGATGATGAATGGTTTGCCAACAAGAATTTTTTATGTTATTATTGTGGTGAACAAGGACACATGATGGATAATTGTTTCTTAATGAAAAATGATGAGAAATTATCCATGAAAAGAATATCTTTCTACTGCTATTATTGTGGTGAGAATGGTCATTATATGGATGATTGTTCCACAATGAAAATCGATGATGAGTGGTATGAAAGGAAGAACAAGAAAAATACATTTGTTCATGCTAGGACTAACCCCTCGGGACCCAAGATGGTTTGGGTACCTAAACATCCAACTTGAGAATCTATTTTACAGGGGTACCTTGAGGTCGAAGAAATTAATAAATATTGGGATCTCAAGGTGAGGAACAAAAATGATTTGTTTTGAAACTTTGTCTCACTTGGTTCTCTTTAAAAAATCTGAAAAAGGTAAAATTTATGTTTTGAGAAAAATGCTTCCAACTTGGTTCACTGGTTATGGTATCTTTTGGAAATCTTGAGAATTTTTGAGTTCCATGTCAGAATGACTTGATCACTTCTATTTTCACTCCATGTGAATAAATTCTATCTTCAAATGCTTTACTCTTCTCATAAAGTGTTTTCACACGTATAATCAACTCTTGTAAATAAAATTTGGTTTGAATGCTTCTCATTGTGCATAGAGTTTTCAAACTGTTACTTACTTTTTGTAAATAATCACTCACTTGTGCATACATAGATCACATGCTTAAGTTGCATAAAACATGCTGCACACATCATATACATCCTCACTTGCATACATTTGCACTTGCTTGCATACATTTGCATATTCCTCATATTCGTGTGCATGATTGCTATGATTTTTCGGTATATAAAATGGTGTTTGTGGAAGGTTGGATTATGTCTAGCCGGAAGTTTTTACTATGCGTGATGGTGGTCTTCGGACCTATGTTCCCCGCCGCGTATCGAGAATCACTTTGTTTGAATAGTTTGCTATATCCTTGCTTGAATGCATGTATATAATTTTAGAACACAATTCCTTGCAAATCTTATAAGACCTCACCTCCTTGATATATAAAATGCAGTGATTTTAATCATTTGTGAAAAGTGACATATACAAAGGAGGATGATTCATTTCAACTGTGCATACATTTAGGGGGAGTCATAATTGTGTATAGGCAAATTCATCTTCTACATCCAAAGTAATTACCCATACATTATTCCAAAATGATGCATATGACTTTGATTGATAAGGATTTCAGAAACTCTTTTTAACACTTCATGGGAAATAAATTTCTACATGGAAATTGAGAGAATCGTGAGGAAAAAGCTGCCTACCCCGCATGCTTAAATAAGTGGTATGTCTAACTGAGTATCCGGGAATCCCCACTGAAATAAATGAGGAAACTCGCGTCGAAAGGTAAAACAAAATCCACATTTTGTGATGAATCCTAGTAAGCCGGGAAATCCCATTGAGACACATGAGGTGACTCGCGCCGAACAGTGAAATCTAATAAAAGAAAGACAAAAAGGGGTTGAGCGAAGCTACCAATAGTCGAGGATCAAAATGGAAGTGTAGGAAGGAAATAACCCTCTAGTGTTTTCTAGAAACTCTGCTAATATCCATATAAACTTGAAGTTCATTGCTCATTTACATAAATTTCAATTGGGTATTTTTGTGATGATCGTATATCTTGAATTTGTTCTTATCATGGTTTATGTAGTACCTTGCATATATGAATGCACTACCTTTTTTGATTATGGTTCATATCTCACATTTTGATTTTGAATGAACTGTTCTTTTGCTATCCCCTTACCCCATTAAGGGGGAGCTATAGTACTGTATGTGTGCTTAACTCCAATGCATGCTTGCGTGTTTGCTTGCTTGCATACTTCATTTCACATTAAGTTTGCATAGATGCATCTTCAGGTTACTTAATCCCATTGTCTATTGGCTTTTGTTCTTGACAATTGGGGGAGAATAATGTGCTTTTTAGCATAATACACTTTTTGTGCCTAACATAGTTTTCAGGCTTCACATATCATTTACTTTCATTACAAGTGCATAATTAGTCATACATAAAGCAAAAATCACAAAAAATTGAGCTTATGCACTAATTTCACACATCTGCTAATTACAAATAAAATTTCAAATTCCTGCTTGTTTTTGGTCTCCACACCTTCCTCTCATGGTAGGTGTATTGCTGGATTCGTGCGTTCATGTCTAACTCATTTTTGGAAGGTTTCCAGCTGCTTTTCAGTCCCCCATTTTTTTTGATAATGCCAAAGGGGGAGAGAACTTTAACATTGTCACAATATATTGTCATCATCAAAAAGGGGGAGATTGTTGGGTTCTGTGCGTCCCCTCGTTGTCTTTGACAATGGTTTTGATGATAACTATATATTGTATGTGAGTATTGTGAAAAATACTCATTGATCACTTTGGAGCTTATGTCGCAATATCTTATTTTGCAGGTTTGGATGCTTGGTGGATAACTTCTTTAGATGGAAAATGTGCTATGTGAAGTCAACCTCACTTTTGA
This sequence comes from Amorphophallus konjac, assembly GCA_022559845.1. Classification (NCBI taxonomy): domain Eukaryota; kingdom Viridiplantae; phylum Streptophyta; class Magnoliopsida; order Alismatales; family Araceae; genus Amorphophallus; species Amorphophallus konjac. Next base: position 196,866,367 of record CM040127.1, on the reverse strand, counting down.
TGATTGGTTCAAATTCTTAGACCTTGGGTCATATGCATTGACCTTGGTCTCTTGATGTATTTCATACATGATGTTTTTCATTGGTAAAATGATGACTAGGCCTTCATGCATATTATTGACATGCATTGGATTGCATTGGTTTTTTTGTTGCATTGGGCTTTATATTTCAAAGTCTGTACATTGGCCTTCATCAGCCAAGTCTGTACATTGGCCTTCATCAGCCAAGTCTATACATTGGCCTTTATCCTCCAAGTCTACACATTGCCTCTTGGAATCAAAGTATGTACATTGGCCTTTGGCCATCAAGTCTATACATTGGCCTTCACACACCAAGTCTATACATTGGCCTTCACACTTCAAGTCTATACATTGGCCTTCTTCAATCCAAGTCTATACATTGGCCTTCACACACCAAGTCTATACATTGGCCTTCACACTTCAAGTCTATACATTGGCCTTCACACACCAAGTCTATACATTGGCCTTCACACTTCAAGTCTATACATTGGCCTTCTTCAATCCAAGTCTATACATTGGCCTTCACACTTCAAGTCTATACATTGGCCTTCATAGTTCAAAGTCTATACATTGGGCTTCTATCTTCCAAGTCTATACGTTGGCCTTCTACCAAGTCTATACATTGTCTTGTGCCTTCAAGTTTCCATGTCTATACATTCAGTTTCATGCATATACAATGTGGATCATATTCATAGTGTTTTGATTGGGGTCAAAATCCCATTTTCATGCACTTGACTTATATTGACTGTATTTCAAGTGAGAAGTTTGCTCTTATTGTGAAAATGATGTGTTTGATGCTAACATCTTGTTTTCAATGCATAGTCATTTGATTTACATGTTGAATGAGGAGGAATGATTTTTGGTTGGACATAAATTGATGCCATTCGGGTTTAGAATGAATTCTCATGCACCATCTTGGCTTTCTAAACAAGTTATGCATCAACTTGCTTTGTCTATGCTAAACAAGTTATGCACTGGACTTTGTTCTTCATGGCACCTACCAAATCTTCTCATATGCATTGACCATGTACTTATAAGCATAGACATGATAAAATGCATTGAGTGATTCTTAGGTGTATTAAAATGATATTGAGGTTCTTAAGCATGTAAGGCTCAAATATGTCGCATTACAATGTGGATGGAATGGTTTAGGTTGAAAATGTGTTTCTGAGCTATATTGGATTATCACTCATAAAACTGGGTTACTTGATAGTGCAGGTTTTGATCTGCCCACATATCTTGAAAATCGAGGTAAGAACCCTCTTATGATAGGTTTCCATGTGGGGAGATTAGGCTCACTTCATGCTTCATGGCTTTGGGGTTAATTGGCTTCCAAATTGTCAATTTGATAATTGTAGTTCATATTCCATCATGCTCATGTTGAGTTCTATTCTTTCATGCAATATTTGATTGGATTTGGTGTTACTTTACCAAGTGAATTATGCATGTTCTTGAGGAAGTTCTTGAGTTGAAAGTGTGATCAAATATTTATGTGCCTCATACCAATGCTTTCATAATCATAATTCATGTCCTTTGGGTCTTGGACTCAAAACGAGTTCCAAATGTTGATGCATGATCCAAATATTTTTAATTCATGATTGATTACATTGGGTTACATGCTTAGAACACTAGAATTGGTTTAGAAACCTTTTTATCATGTTCCTAGGTCAGTGGGTCGACCCCCCAAGCTCAATGGGTCGTCCCCTGGGCTAAACAGGGTGTTTTCAGCACCCTGTCTGAAAGTGGGTCGACCCCCCCTCACAAAGTGGGTCGACCCCCCTGTAAAACATGCTAAAAATTAGCTTCTGGGAGTAGATGGGTCGACCCCCCTCCAAAGTAGGTCGACCCCCCCTGTTCGCAGCAACGCGCGGCTTTTCCGTAAATTGCCGAAACCCATCCAAATGACCTCCGATTGGGCTGAAATTTTAAACTAAGACCCTTGGGTTATTAATGAACATATTGGGGTGGTTTTGCTAGGGTTTTACATGGGTATTGTGGTCTTTTGCACAACTCATCCCTCTTGTATATATAACATACGAATTTGGGGTTTTAACTATCTCCGTTGGCTAACCTTGTTCTATTTGTTGTAGGAGAGAAAGAAGAGAGCTCAAGGAAGCTTCAACGCTAGATTCGATCTACATCCCTCGACATTTGGAGCTCGTGGAAGAAGAAGAAAAGGAGCGGATCATCAAGGGGATCAAGAGGACACTCTCAACATCATCATCCGGCTACCCTCCGACCCGTGGCAAAGAGAAGACATTCTATAGCCCTTGTTCTTCGATAGGAATTTCTTTCTACATCCTTTTTGTGCTTAATGGAGTCAATCTCTTTAGGTTTCTAAAGTTATATTGATCATATCCTTCGTTTCTAAACATCATGTCTGTGAGTGTGTGAACCGTCGGTGAACGGTTGTGGAGTTATTGTGCCGCCGACATTGCGGCTTGTGTGTGTGTGATTGTTGGTCCCTTGTGGATCGTGTACGGAGCTGCGTCTCGGTGTGTGCTTATTGTCCGTGGTGTGTTCCCCGTTTTGTGTGTGGGTGTGTGTGCTGCAGTTGCAGCTTGTTGGGGGATTTTCCCCGTGTGTGGATATTGCTGCGGAAGCAGCGTGTGTGTGTGTGGTTGGGGTTCATCCCCGTGTTGCTACTTTCGTAGCGTGTAGTGAAGCCTCACCCGGTTGGGTGAGAGGTGGACGTAGGGAGCCTTCGTGGTCCCGAACCACCTAAAAATCTTTGTGTCCTTTGTGAATGCCTGTGCGATTGTCTCTTTCCTCTATCTCCCTTCACAGGTTAGTTTAATAGATTTTTACTCACTACACCACTGCACACTGCTACCTCTGTTATCCGTGCTAGGCATAATTTTATCTAACGTTTGCATTGTTATCACGAGTGAGATCGGAAAGATTGAGAGAACCTTTTGAATCTCATATGTGTTAAGGCTACTCAAGTAGTTGATTTTAATTCCACTGTGATCAGTTAAGAGAATTTTTTAAATCCGCCATCTAGGTCAAGGGGACAATTCAACCCCCCTTCTTGTCCGCCATCTTTATCTGGGCCAACAACTTTCATGCTATAACTGTGAAAAGCCAGGTCATAGGGCAACAACCTGTTGGCTGGCAGGATACCAAAGCAAGACTAGTTTTGGTAAACATAATTTTAATTCTATTAACAAAATTTTTCATACATATGCACATAGAAATCATGCTAATAAGAATGTGCATAAATCAAATCTGAAACCTGCTGCATCTTGCTATTATTGTGGTACATTTGGTCATTCAATGAATAATTGCTACTTGATGAAATCTGATGACCATGCTGCTAGAAAATTGTTTAGAACACCTGCCAAAGGTGTAAATGTTAATCCAGGACCCAAGTCTTCTTGGGTACCTGCTGCATCAAAATGATGTGTTTGTTGTAGGTGTGCCTTGGAATGGAATAAAAGGGGTAATAATCCAAGGCACTTAAGAATGAAAACCCCTTCCTGAACTTTTCAGGTAAATTTCTTGCACTTCCTATTTTTAGTTTTACTGCATAGCATGTTAAATATGTCTTTGTATATTCACTCATCATCTGCATTGTCAAATTTGAATTTTCTGAACTCTCCTCATCTGAAATTTATGCTTTGGACACTATGAGTATTCATGTCTCTCAATACTCATACTGAATTGTCTGTTTAGATATTAAAATGAGAATAAACTTATAATTTCTTAAAATCTGAACTGCATATGAATGTTGTTTGAAATCTGTCTGTTGCATAGTTTACTGAAAATCTGAATTACATATAGGACTGCATGTTGAATTATCATGATTGACCACTATGGTATATTAAATAGTAAGCTACTAAAAGGTAGGTGAAATCTGTCTGGAGATTCTTACTATGTGTGAGATGGTCTTTTAGACCATGTTTTTCGCCTAGTACCATGGGTCATATTGCTTGATAGGGCAGTCTGAATGTGCATGAGTCACAAAGATATATGTTCAGTTCTTATGGCAAAATATTGCATGTCTTTGCATGGCAATCAATGTTGAGTCTTTACATGTCTTTGCATACATGTAGTTAGTTGCATTGTATTTCATTACATTGGAAATGCCAAAAAAAAAATTGATTAAATGCACATTGTTAAGGGGAGTCAATGCATTGCATGCAGGTGGTCAAGTGCATACATTTCTGTCAGAATTCATTGCATGTTAACCTTGAAGTTCTTGAAACATGCCTGACTTCCTGATATCTTGCTTGGTCTGCATATCATTTTTTTACATGGATTCTATTGACAAACCTTGATCATATCTGAAAACACTGAGCTTCAAAAGCACCTATTCTTGAAGACCTCTTCCATCAGTCATTCTTGAATATTTCAATGGGACATCTCTCGTTCATAAATCTGAAAACACTTGAACTAGGAATCTTCTATTATACGATTTTATGAATGTCTGAAATAACTCAGCTGGTTTAAGTTTAATGTATTCATTGAAGTTTGATTTTAAATCTCTTAAAAAAATACCTAAATCATGTTTTAATAAACTTCAACCAACTATTTCATGCTGAGTCTTGTAAAAACTTCTGGAATCTGCACTATTGAATTCATGGCTTTATGTGGTTAAGTACATGAAATTTGTATTGTATTGAAGCAAATGAGCTCTCTGAAATGTCTGAAGGGTAAATAATTCTCAGAGTAATGACTTTGGTCACTGAGAAACCATGTCCAAAGGATTGTGTCATGAGGTGCCATAGTTAACTCTGCTTAAAAATGATTGTTAAATCTAGCAGAGCAATGGCATGCATACTGAGAAATACATCTCACTCATCAAAGAAATGAAATGAGGTATGTCATGAGGTGTAAATGTTAACTCTGTTGATAAAGCATGACTGTTAGTCACACTAAGTGCTTAGGGATATTGGCGTTTGATCAACGTATATCCTCTAGTTACAAGGTGTGCACTGAACTAGAGTGCTCTGGAAATATGTAGAATGAAAATTTGCTGAACAAATTATAATATTTGAATATTGATGCAAAAGCTAAATTGCTATAACCCTAGACAAATTCATATGACTTCATAATTGCTTGATCTCAATACTAGTGCATGTAATTCCGAACGAAGTCAATAAATTTGATTGTGTAAGAGAAAGGGAGATTAATCAAGACATAAATATGAGGGCTTGGTTCATTGTAATTAAACTGTGACTTTAGATATAAATACAGAATTTTATTGACAAACTTAGCATACATCATGTTTAAACCCTGCTGATCAATAAAGTTCATTCATAAGCCCTTATAATGGAAGACTTTGAAAACTTATGTTTTAGATTTATGAGATTGATATCTCCTAGAAAATCTTGTTGAATTTCTTATGATTGGAGTCTATTTGAAATTCTTTTCCTCACTGTTCTTGATTCATTGACCTGAACTTATCCTTGAATGCCACTGTTGTCTCCCTCTCATCCATATCATAAGACTCCATTTATTCAGGGGGAGCTTCCTTGTCATATTGAATCATGTTCATATCAATTGTGATCCTGTATTCATATTTTTAGGGGGAGGTATTGCATTTCTTGGTACATCTGCATCTCTGCAATCATATCTCTTCATGGGGAGAAATTGGCTGAGTCCTAAATATGCTTTAACTTCCATCTCAAACTAAGGGGGAGAATAGTTTGAGTCATCAGAATGACTCACAGTGTAGTGTTGCCATCATCAAAAAAGGGGAGATTGTTGTGCCCCTGTGGTTTTGATGATTGGTTTTGATGTGAGTTAAACACTGTGAGTCACCGTGCTGTTATTCAGTCATCTTATCAGATCATAATACAGTCTTTCATATGTTCAGTCATTCTACTGTTCAGTCAGTTTAACAGATCATAAAGCATTGCATTTGATGTTCAGTCAAACTATCTGCTGCATAAAGCATTCATATACATATGTATCTGTTGCATTTCTCTGCTTGTCGAAGTCTACTTGTGGAAGTCTGCACATTGCACAGCATGCAGCAACTCCAAGTCTACACACTGCATTGCATGCGAGGCTTCAAGTCTATACATCGCACAGCTTGCAAGACTTCGAAGTGTTTACATTGCATAGTATGCAGGCGGTCTAAGTCTGTACATTGGCCTAGTGTCGTAACACTAAGTCTGTACATTGCATAGCATGCAGGCATTCAAAGTGTGTACATTGCATAGCATGCAGGCAGTCTAAGTCTGTACATTGGCCTAGTGTCGCAACACTAAGTCTGTACATCGCATGCAGGCAGGCATTCAAAGTCTACACATTGCTGTGTGATCGCAAGTCTATACAATGTCTGCTTTACCTATGGTAAAGTCCGGACAATATTGACTTTACCTACGATAAAGTCTATACATTGTTCAGCATCTTATGCATCGTCTCACTCGAAGTCTGTACAGTCTGGCAGCGTCTCATGCATCATCTTATCAAGTCTGTACGGAGTCTGGCAGCGTCTTATGCATCGTCTCGACCAAGTCTGTACAGCCCGTTGTCGCAAGACTAAGTCTGTACACTCCCTGTGCTTCTTTGTGTTTCAAGTCTGTACAGAGTTTGCCTTGCCTTGCCCTGCATACATATCCAAGTCTATACATCCAGTGTCTGTGTTGCCTTGCATTTCATCAAGTCTACACATCGTAGCATGCACGCATAGTAAAGTCTATACATTGCTGCATTGCAAGAGATCAAGTCTGCACACTGCATCGGTTGTTCATGCATTGCACATCATCAAGTCTGTACACTGGCAACAGCAATGCTCCCGCAACACTAAGTCCATACATTGCACAAGTCTGAACATTGGTATCTTTACCTACGTTCAACTATGTGCATCCATATGTGCATTGTGCATTGATTAAGCCAAAGTCTGTACATCGATATGTTGCTTTGTGCCGAAGGAAGTCTACACATTCCACTGTGTCTGGAATTTGACGCCCACCAAAAGTGGCGTCACTTTTGAAACAAACACCTAGGAAGAAGGCGTCATTTACGTTGTGCATACTTTGATGCCGTAGCAAGTCTATACACTCTCTATTGTGCATATGCATAGTCTATACATTGTTGAGCTTCACACACATATCTTCTAAGTCTATACATTTATCTGTTGAAGATTGATCATGTCTATACATTGTGTGCATCTAGCTACTAAGTCTGTACATCCCTTGACTGCATGCCTGAGCATCCCTTGTCGTTGTGCATACTTAGTTAGATGCTAAGTCTATACATTGCTCATGCATCTTTACATAAAGTCTATACATCCGTTTACTCCTTTATCATGCATGCATTATAGCAAGTCTGAACATTGTTTTGTCATGCACGAAATCAAAGCATGTACATGCCTCTGCATTGCATATGTGAAGTCTATACATGCTATAGCTTCGCATTCACAAAGTGTGTACACGCCACTGCACTGCATACATGAAGTCTGAACATTGCTTCAGCGTTGCCTTCAGCCAAATCCATACATCGATTGGCAGCCTTCAGCAAAGTCTGAACATTGCATCATTGTGCATGCATTGCTTTCATCAAGTCTGTACACTGCATCACTTTTTCATGCATTACCTTAACGCAGAGTCTACGCATCCCCCACAGCCTGCACAGCATGTCCGTACAGCGTCTAGTATCTTGCAAGCAAAGTATATACAACATCCCACAGCAGCACAGCAGAGTCTACGCTTTCCCCCCACAGCCTGCACATCATGTCCATATAGCATCTAGCATCTTGCAAGCAAAGTCTATACAACGTCCCACAGCGGCACTGCACTGTCTACACATCGTGGCAGCCTGCATGCAATGTCTCTACATTGCATTTGGCAGCTTGCACAACAAAGTCTATACAGCGTCCAGCAGTTGTACGCAAAGTCTGAACATTGCGTCTGGTAGCCTACACGCCAAGTCTGTACACCCTTCTAATATCCTCTTATGACTACTTGACAGGTACATCGTTCGAGAAGAAAGATGTATGGGCACGTGCTCCGAGGTAGGCACCTGGCACGTGATCCTAGGTTATCTGGACAGAGAGGGCACAAGCCCTGCAGACGCCCTACATCTGCTACTGATATAAATAGAAGCGATCGAGCAAGAGAGATCGAGACTGTAAGTGAAGAAGGAGAGAGCAATAGAGAGGCAGAGAGCAGAAGAAGAAGAAATAGAAGGATCTAGTGCTGAAAAAAGAGAAAGTGTCTGCACGATCCAGCAAGAAGAAAAAGTGAGCAACAGGGAGTGAGAGAAGTAGCAGAAGAAAAAGACAGAGTGGGAGAGCAGCAAAAGAAAAAGAAAGAGAGATAGAGCTCGTGAGGATTGAAAGAAAAGAGAAAGATAGTGAGAGAGAAAAGGAGAGCAGAGAAGAGAAAGAGAGAGCGTGAGTTGAGAAGAAGAAGAAGAGAAGTAGCAGAAGAAGTTCCTACTGGACTGTGGATCAGATCCAGGCAAGTCAGCTCTGTTGAGAGCCACAATGTGCATTTGAGTTTCCAGCTTTCTGTTTGCTGTGTCATTTTCATTTCTTGTTTTTCCTTTTGTTACTCTGATTACTTTTGTTCTTCCGATACTCAATAGTGAGGTCGGGTTCCTCCTGTGGACTCAGGAGAAGGGAGATCGGATCTCCAGTTCGCTGGTGACTGTGTGTCATCAGTGGTTCCCTCCTGGTCTGGAGGAAGAGAGGTCTGTGACCTCTAGTTTGCTGGTGACGGGGAGTCACTGGTGGGTTCCCTCCTGGTCTGGAGGAAGAGAGACCTAGTCTCTGGTTCCAAGTGGCTGGGAGTCACTTGGGGTGTCCCTCCGGTCTGGAGGAAGAGGGGAGGTTGTTCCCCTTGTCAAGCTGTTTGGCAGCACCTGTTGCAGACTGAGTCTGCGGTTTCTAGCTTGTGCAAGTGGAAGCCTCACTCCGGTTGGGAGTGAGGGGTGGACGTAGGTCTGTGGACCGAACCACCTAAAAAATTATATGTGCAGTGGTTTGATTGCCTTGCTTTGCTTCCGCTAGATGATTGCTTAGGCGCGCTCTAAGTGTTTGTTCATGAGTTCAATTGAATTAGTTTTATTCTAGGACTGTGTCTAGCATCCTAGAGTTAATTTGGGCATTATTGGTAGAGGGATACATTCACCCCCCTCTGTATCCGGGCCTAGCACCCTATCAATTGGTATCAGAGCGGTGTCTGCATTGAAGGTCCAGCGACCTGCAGATCCGATCTTGCAGTCTTCGGTGCTAATTTGCTTTTGGTGCATCAATATTCCTGTTACATTAAATCTGACCTGTTTCCATGGGTGATCCACCAGTTTTCAACGGCTCAAATTTTAATGTGTGGTCTGTCAGTCTGCACAATTATGTTATATCAGTTAATCCTGATCTATGGAAGTTAATTTCACACGGTCCTCATAAATTACCAAAGAAAAAGTCCAAATGGACTGACAGTCATAGATCAATACATGAAGAGAATCAGATAGCTATGAATCTAATGAAGGCAGCTACTGATAAGGCTTTACATTCCTGCTTTCATAATTGCAGTTCTGCTAAACACATTCTGGATATGCTGAAGCGAGCTCAAAAGAGAAATGAGGACAGCTGCATGATGGTTAACAGAAGCAATCAAAGTGGCAGCCAAAATAAAGAAGAGGATGATGATGAGGTAAATCCCTTTGAGAACTATACTTTAGATGATTGGGAGAATTCATATGCTGAATTATTAGAGCCACATGAGAGGTTAAGAAGTCAGTATAAAAAATTGAAAAAGGGTACTGGGATAGAAAGTTCAAGTTCTTCTTGTAGAAAATGTCTAGAGTTGCCACAATCTCATGATGCGTGTTTTTCTGATATTCAAATCCTTAAAGATCAAATTGGGTTGTTGAAAATTGAAAAATAAGAACTTGCAAATGAGATTACTGATCATGAAAAGAAATTCAGAAGACTTGAAGACGAGAAGAGTCTAATAGCTGAAAAATATGATGTGATAACTTCTGTGAACATAAAGCTTCAGAAAGACATTGAAAATATGCAAAGAGAATCTGAAATTTCAGATAATCCAAAAAATATCAAATGATGATCAGACTCTTCTTGATGAGTTAATTCAAAATGATTCTCTGTCTAAGGAGAATGAAAAGTTAAAACTGTTGAACACTGCTATGTCTGAAAGACTTGTAGCATTAGAAAGAGGAAAGTCTGTTCACATAGAAGAGTCTGATAAACTGAGCAATCTGGAACATGAAATTGTGAAATATAAAACTGCTAACAAGGTGCTAACTGAATGTGTGAAGTGCGGTGAGCAAGAGATTGTCAGTTATGAGTTACAAATTACCTCTCTTGAATATGAAATCCAAGACTTGAGGAACTCTTTGTCTAAATTTGTTGATGGACAAGAAAATCTGGACAGGTTGTTAGGAGTTAAGGTCAATACTCAAAAGGAAGGGTTAGACTACAACAATGTCAATAAAAAGGCTTTCAAAAACAAGCTAATGACATCTTTTATCAAAGCATCAGATGTAGCCACCACCTCAGAAAATAAACAACCAAATGTTCAGAAGAATCAGAAACAAATTAGAAAAATGGAAAAGGTCAGTCATGTGGAGAAAGGATTGAATCACATTGAAAATGTGCATGCTGTAAAACACACGGATACACCTAGACTTGCACATAAAAGGGAAATCATGAAATGTCATTACTGTCACAAGATTGGCCACTTGATGCATGAATGTAACTTAATGAAATCAGATGATCTGAAAGCTAGAGAAATGCATGGTAGGGATTCGCAGGTCAAGTTCCCTGTCCCTCAGAAAAAGAGTGTCACATGTTCTAATTGTGATAAAGTAGGACACACTACTGCTCATTGCTGGTTTACAAGTGGTAAGAAAAAATCATGTTCATATCATACAAAATACTTTGCAAATCAACATTGTTTTAATAAGAACAAATCTGTTTCAAAGAACCAGCACATCATCTATTTTAACTGCAACAAAATTGGTCACAAGGCCTCTGAATGCTGGTCAAGTTCTTTTAGAAGAAATTCTCTCAATTACTCTCACTGTAGAAAGCATGGCCATATAGTTAAGGACTATTGGCATATTCTGGGTAGGAATGAGAATTTCAAACATGTTAAATTCTCTGCAAATAGAAATAAATTTGGTGGGAATAAATTTGCATTTAGAAGAAAGATTTCTACATGTTTTGAGTGTGGGAAAAATGGCCATACAGTCAGGGACTGTTGGCATATTCAGAAAAATTCTGTTAACTCCCATGCTGTCAAATTCCCTGTAAAATAATTTACAAAACTTTCATGCTATAACTGTGAAAAGCCAGGTCACAGGGCTGCAACCTGTCGGCTGGCAGGATACCAAAGCAAGACTAGTTTTGGTAAACATAATTTTAATTCTGTTAACAAAAATTTTCATACATATGCACATAGAAATCATGCTAATAAGAATGTGCATAAATCAAATCTGAAACCTGCTGCATCTTGCTATTATTGTGGTACATTTGGTCATTCAATGAATAATTGCTACTTGATGAAATCTGATGACCATGCTGCTAGAAAATTGTTTAGAACACCTGCCAAAGGTGTGACTATTAATCTAGGACCCAAGTCTTCTTGGGTACCTGCTGCATCAAAATGATGTGTTTGTTGCAGGTGTGCCTTGGAATGGAATAAAAGGGGTAATAATCCAAGGCACTCAAGAATGAAAACCCCTTCCTGAACTTTTCTGGTAAATTTCTTACACTTCCTGTATTTAGTTTTACTGCATAGCATGTTAAACATGTCTTTGTATATTCACTCATCATCTGCATTGTCAAATTTGAATTTTCTGAACTCTCCTCATCTGAAATTTATGCTTTGGACACTATGAGTATTCATGTCTCTCAATGCTCATACTGAATTGTCTGTTTAGATATTAAAATGAGAATAAACTTACAATTTCTGAAAATCTGAACTGCATATGAATGTTGTTTGAAATCTGTCTGTTGCATAGTTTACTGAAAATCTGAATTGCATATAGGACTGCATGTTGAATTATCATGATTGAGCACTATGATATATTAAATAGTAAGCTACTAAAAGGCAGGTGAAATCTGTCTAGAGGTTCTTACTATGTGTGAGATGGTCTTTTAGACCAGGTTTTCCGCCTAGTACCATGGGTCATATTGCTTGATAGGGCAGTCTGAATGTGCATGAGTCACAAAGATATATGTTCAGTTCTCATGGCAAAATATTGCATGTCTTTGCATGGCAATCAATGTTGAGTCTTTGCATGTCTTTGCATACATGTAGTTAATTGCATTGCATTTCATTACATTGGAAATGCCAAAAAAAAAATTGATTAAATGCACATTGTCAGGGGGAGTCAATGCATTGCATGCAGGTGGTCAAGTGCATACATTTCTGTCAGAATTCATTGCATGTTAACCTTGAAGTTCCTGAAACATGCCTGACTTCCTGATATCTTGCTTGGTCTGCATATCATTTTTTTTCATGGATTCTATTAACAAACCTTGATCATATCTGAAAACACTGAGCTTCAAAAGCACATATTCTTGAAGACCTCTTCCATCAGTCATTTATGAATATTTCAATGGGACATCTCTCGTTCATAAATCTGAAAACACTTGAACTAGGAATCTTCTATTATACGATTTTATGAATGTCTGAAATAACTCAGCTGGTTTAAGTTTAATGTATTCATTGAAGTTTGACTTTAAATCTCCTAAACAAATATATGAATCATGTTTTAATAAACTTCAACCAACTGTTTCATGCTGAGTCTTATAAAAGCTTCTGGAATCTGCATTATTGAAATCATGGCTTTATGTGGTTAAGTACATGAAATTTGTATTGTATTGAAGCAAATGAGCTCTCTAAAATGTCTGAAGGGTAAATAATTCTCAGAGTAATGACTTTGGTCACTGAGAAACCATGTCCAAAGGATTGTGTCATGAGCTGCCATAGTTAACTCTGCTTAAAAATGATTGTTAAATCTGGCATAGCAATGGCATGCATATTGAGAAATATATCTCACTCATCAAAGAAATGAAATGAGGTATGTCATGAGGTGTAAATGTTAACTCTGTTGATAAAGCATGATTGTTAGTCACACTAAGTGCTTAGGGATATTGACGTTTGATCAACGTATATCCTCTAGTTACAAGGTGTGCACTGAACTAGAGTGCTCTAGAAATATGTAGAATGAAAATTTGCTGAACAAATTGCAATATTTGAATATTGATGCAAAAGCTAAATTGCTATAACCCTAGACAAATTCATATGACTTCATAATTGCTTGATCTCAATACTAGTTCATGTAATTCCGAAAGAAGTCAATAAATTTGATTGTGTAAGAGAAAGGGAGATTAATCAAGACATAAATATATATGAGGGCTTGGTTCATTGTTATTAAACCGTGACTTTAGATATAAATACAGAATTTTATTGACAAACTTAGCATACATCATGTTTAAACCCTGCTGATCAATAAAGTTCATTCATAAGCCCTTATAATGGAAGACTTTGAAAACTTATGTTTTGGATTTATGAGATTGATATCTCCTTGAAAATCTTGTTGAATTTCTTATGATTGGAGTCTATTTGAAATTCTTTTCCTCACTGTCCTTGATTCATTGACCTGAACTTATCCTTGAATGCCATTGTTGTCTCCCTCTCATCCATATCATAAGACTCCATTTATTCAGGGGGAGCTTCCTTGTCATATTGAATCATGTTCATATCAATTGTGATCCTGTATTCATATTTTTAGGGGGAGGTATTGCATTTCTTGGTACATCTGCATCTCTGCATTCATATCTCTTCATGGGGAGAAATTGGCTGAGTCCTAAATATGCTTTAACTTCCATCTCAAACTATTTTTTTTGATGAAGTCAAAGGGGGAGAATAGTTTGAGTCATCAGAATGACTCACAGTGTAGTGCTGCCATCATCAAAAGGGGGAGATTATTGTGCCCCTATGGTTTTGATGATTGGTTTTGATGTGAGTTAAACACTATGAGTCACCTTGCTATTATTCAGTCATCTTATCAGATCATAATACAGTCTTTCATATGTTCAGTCATTCTGCTATTCAGTCAGTTTATCAGATCATAAAGCATTGCATTTGATGTTCAGTCAAACTATCTGCTGCATAAAGCATTCATATACATATGTATCTGTTGCATTTCTCTTCTTGTGGAAGTCTACTTGTGGAAGTTTGCACATTGCACAGCATGCAGCAACTCTAAGTCTACACACTGCATTGCATGCGAGACTTCAAGTCTATACATCGCACAGCTTGCAAGACTTCAAAGTGCGTACATTGCATAGCATGCTAGCAGTCTAAGTCTGTACATTGGCCTAGTGTCGTTACACTAAGTCTGTACATTGCATAGCATGCAGGCATTCAAAGTGTGTACATTGCATAGCATGCAGGCAGTCTAAGTCTGTACATTGGCCTAGTGTCGCAACACTAAGTCTGTACATCGCATGCAGGCAGGCATTTAAAGTCTACACATTACTGTGTGATCGCAAGTCTATACAATGTCTGCTTTACCTATGGTAAAGTCCGGACAATATTGACTTTACCTACGATAAAGTCTATACATTGTTCAGCATCTTATGCATCGTCTCACTCGAAGTATGTACAGTCTGGCAGCGTCTCATGCATCATCTTAGCAAGTCTGTATAGAGTCTGGCAGCGTCTTATGCATCGTCTCGACCAAGTCTGTACAGCCCGTTGTCGCAAGACTAAGTCTGTACACTCCCTGTGCTTCTTTGTGTTTCAAGTCTGTACAGAGTTTGCCTTGCCTCGCCCTGCATACATATCCAAGTCTATACATCCAGTGTCTGCGTTGCCTTGCATTTCATCAAGTCTACACATCGTAGCATGCACGCATAGTAAAGTCTATACATTGCTGCATTGCAAGAGATCAAGTCTGCACACTGCATTAGTTGTTCATGCATTGCACATCATCAAGTCTGTACACTGGCAGCAGCAATGCTCCCGCAACACTAAGTCCATACATTGCACAAGTCTGAACATTGGTATCTTTATCTACGTTCAAGTCTGTGCATCCATATGTGCATTGTTCATTGATCAAGCCAAAGTCTGTACATCGATATGTTGCTTTGTGCCGAAGGAAGTCTACACATTCCACTATGTCTGGAATTTGACGCCTACCAAAAGTGGCGTCACTTTTGAAACAAACACCTAGGAAGAAGGCGTCATTTACGTTGTGCATAATTTGATGCCGTAGCAAGTCTATACACTCGCTATTGTGCATATGCATAGTCTATACATTGTTGAGCTTCACACACATATCTTCTAAGTCTATACATTTATCTGTTGAAGATTGATCATGTCTATACATTGTGTGCATCTAGCTACTAAGTCTATACATCCCTTGACTGCATGCCTGAGCATCCCTTGTCGTTGTGCATACTTAGTTAGATGCTAAGTCTATACATTGCTCATGCATCTTTACATAAAGTCTAAACATCCGTTTACTCCTTTATCATGCATGCATTATAGCAAGTCTGAACATTGTTTTATCATGCACGAAATCAAAGCATGTACATGCCTCTGCATTGCATATGTGAAGTCTATACATGCTATAGCTTCGCATTCACAAAGTGTGTACACGCCACTGCACTGCATACATGAAGTCTGAACATTGCTTCAGCGTTGCCTTCAGCCAAATCCATACATCGACTGGCAGCCTTCAGCAAAGTCTGAACATTGCATCATTGTGCATGCATTGCTTTCATCAAGTCTGTACACTGCATCACTTTTTCATGCATTGCCTTCACGCAGAGTCTACGCATCCCCCACAGCCTGCACAGCATGTCCATACAGCATCTAGCATCTTGCAAGCAAAGTCTATATAATGTCCCACAGCAGCACAGCAGAGTCTACGCTTTCCCCCCACAGCCCGCACATCATGTCCATATAGCGTCTAGCATCTTGCAAGCAAAGTCTATACAACGTCCCACAGCAGCACTGCAATGTCTACACATCGTGGCAGCCTGCATGCAATGTCTCTACATTGCATTTGGCAGCTTGCACAGCAAAGTCTATACAGCGTCCATCAGCTGTACGCAAAGTCTGAACATTGCGTCTGGTAGCCTACACGCCAAGTCTGTACACCCTTCTAATATCCTCTTATGACTGCTTGACAGGTACATCCTTCGAGAAGAAAGATGTATGGGCACGTGAATCGAGGTAGGCACCTGGCACGTGATCCTAGGTTATCTGGACAGAGAGGGCACAAGCCCTGCAGACGCCCTACATCTGTTGCTGATATAAATAGAAGCGATCGAGCAAGAGTGATTGAGACTGTGAGTGAAGAAGGAGAGAGCAATAGAGAGGCAGAGAGCAGAAGAAGAAGAAATAGAAGGATCGAGTGATGAAAAAAGAGAAAGTGTCTGCACGATCCAGCAAGAAGAAAAAGTGAGCAGTAGAGAGTGAGAGAAGTAGCAGAAGAAAAAGGCAGAGTGGGAGAGTAGCAAAAGAAAAAGAAAGAGAGATAGAGCTCGTGAGGATTGAAAGAAAAGAGAAAGATAGAGAGAGAGAAAAGGAGAGCAGAGAAGAGAAAGAGAGAGCGTGAGTTGAGAAGAAGAAGAAGAGAAGTAGCAGAAGAAGTTCCTACTGGACCGTGGATCAGATCCAGGCCAGTCAGCTCCGTTGAGAGCCACATTGTGCATTTGAGTTTTCAGCTTTCTGTTTGCTGTGTTATTTTCATTTCTTGTTTTTCCTTTTGTTACTCTGATTACTTTTGTTCTTCCGATACTCAGTAGTGAGGTCGGGTTCCTCCTGTGGACTCAGGAGAAGGGAGATCTGATCTCCAGTTCGCTGGTGACTGTGTGTCATCCATGGTTCCCTCCTGGTCTGGAAGAAGAGAGGTCTGTGACCTCTGGTTTGCTGGTGACGGGGAGTCACTGGTGGGTTCCCTCCTGGTCTGGAGGAAGAGAGACCTAGTCTCTAGTTCCAAGTGGCTGGGAGTCACTTGGGATGTCCCTCCGGTCTGGAGAAAGAGGGGAGGTTGTTCCCCTGGTCAAGCTGTTTGGCAGCACCTATTGCAGACTGAGTCTGCGGTTTCTAGCTTGTGCTAGTGGAAGCCTCACTCTGGTTGGGAGTGAGGGGTGGACGTAGGTCTGTGGACCGAACCACCTAAAAAATTATATGTGCAGTGGTTTGATTGCCTTGCTTTGCTTCCGCTAGATGATTGCTTAGGCGCACTCCAAGTGTTTGTTCATGAGTTCAATTGAATTAGTTTTATTCTAGGACTGTGTCTAGCATCCTAGAGTTAATTTGGGCATTATTGGTAGAGGGATACATTCACCCCCCTCTGTATCCGGGCCTAGCACCCTATCAATTGGGACCCATAGCCCCTCACATTTTTCTATATAATTCTATAATATGGCCAAGGAATTTCAAGAATAAGCTCATTTGTAAACAAGTACGGATCTGGCAAAAATTGTGAAAATTACAAAGGAGAGTGGAAAACTTATTTTAGGCATCATGTTTAACGACATTAAGTCGTAGAATTCAAGGATGACGGTAAACTAGGAAGGAAGTCAAGTAAATAGAATTATTTTAAATTTCATAGTCTAATCTAATGTGTATTTTTCATAATTAAATGTTTTAGGTAGGAAGTATAATTTCCAAATTTTGAAATCCTCATTTTTGATATTTACTATTTATTCATCAATGTACTAGTTATTTGATAAGAAAATAGAGCTTATGTACTAAAAATAAGTTTTACTTGCTGGAAATAATTTTCATGTGTCACTTTACTGCTGAGATGATAAGGTAGACTTTTCATGCTGGAATTAACTTTTTATCATGCTGAAAATTTTTATTTAACATATTAATATGAATACTTAGCAGCAGGGTAGGTTGTCTAGCGTCGAGCCCTCTTCTTCCGCTTCACCGCTGTCGGAACCACCGTGCGGAAGTCCTCATATTGCTGCTCCCCACCGAAGAAATATTGAAGCCACGTGCCCATTCGCACGCGTCTCTTTTCACCAGGCTTCCGCGCTTCCCGTGAGTCAAGCGTCAAGCGCAGCAGGGTGCAGTATGCCTTCATCAAATAGCGGTAGGTGAAGCCCGTAAAGTATTTGCCTTCGCCATCCGTCTGGTCTTTCAGCCAGTCTGGGAAATAAACTTCTTCGTACGGCTCCCCGTCTATCGGCAAGCCGCTCAGCTGGGAAAGACTCCAGAGGTCCAGTGAAGTCTCACCCTCTGCAGTATAAAAGGTGTTGTATTCTGGGCAGAAGACCTCAATCATCCCGCAGCACAGACCTCGGGAGATCGGATACCTGTACCAGGAAGCATATACATTCTGATAGACACCGGCATGTACCAGGATGGGAGCATACTGCCGCAATACAAAATCTGTAAATTCGACTGCTCTGGTATGAAGGCGTGAGCATCGATGGCTTTGAGTTCTCCGAACCATCCCACCGAGATCTGATGCTTAAACCGGACCGCCAAGCAGTCCAGAAGGAAAGGCTCATCTCGGTACCCCCAATGAAGCGGGGCGAGGAACAAACCATATACGGGCTTCTCCCTGTTGACGTGCCCGACAGTCTCATTCCAGCGGGCTGGCGTGAATTGTGGTGCTCTTGTCAGTAGCCCGGCCTCTTGAGATAACTCCTGCACACCAAGAACGGCCCCTCATTTTCTGAGCTCACCTGGAATATATATGGGCATGCCATGAATGACTGACTCGGTCAGACTATCTCTGTCCGCCAGTAAAGCTCCCTCGACTTGACGGACAAGAATTATATCGCACTTCCCGCCAAGGTTGAAGCGCCCGAGGAATGCCATCAAGTGTTTGTCCTTGGGGTGGTCCAATCTGACGCCATCCCCTCGCTCATACTTGAAATGATTGCCGTCGAGAATCAATAGGCGGCCGGTGTCAACGGTATCAGTCTCCGAGTCTGGAGACTCAACTACCACCGCTATCCGCCTGGATCCCCGATCAAGGGAGTGGATATTCGCCCATGTCACAACCACTCGGGATGTAGAGGAAGAAGGGCCGGATGCCATGTTGCCTGCAAGGCAGCGTCCAGAAGAGAATAAGCAAAGTCAGAAATCAGTTGATCAAAGCAAGACTTCTGACAAAATTTCGGCAGAATCTCCCTAGCTCGGGGGTTTGCCAAAAGAAAAGCGGAAGCCGTCCACTAAGGGAGCAGCCCCTAAAAGCAGCCATAGGCATAAGCCAAGGCCAAACGGGACACCCGTGGAATTTAGCTCCGAGGACAAGTCCTACCAGAAGCCTCCAGGGGCCCGGGAGATGGGTCCTAAACCTGATAACAAAACCCCTCAACTCACCTCTGACTCTGACTCGCTCACTTGACATGGTGGAGAAGGAGAAGAGAGAGAAATCTCTTTTGCAAATGAACAGTTGTGAAGGAAAAATGAAGAAGAAGGCCATTATATAGGAGGGCTCCACCCATGTTAAAACGGCGCGCCCCGGGGCGCGCCGGTTGGACGGGCGCCATTTTAACCTCCAAAGCCAAAAGGGCGCGCCGCTTTAAGCGGCTCCATTTTAACCACAAGGCAAGGACGCG
The DNA here is from genome assembly GCA_022559845.1 of Amorphophallus konjac. NCBI lineage: Eukaryota > Viridiplantae > Streptophyta > Magnoliopsida > Alismatales > Araceae > Amorphophallus > Amorphophallus konjac. The sequence goes on along the minus strand of CM040127.1, from coordinate 196,846,821 downwards.
CCGTTTTAAACAATGCCGTACAAGCCTCCGACCGCGTCGGATTAGCTTCCAATGCCGGAATTAAGTGCGGTTTCAAGCTTCCATCACCAGAGGAGATCAATCCAGACAAAGCTCATCCGTCGGTCCTGCTGCACTCCTGCCTCGCTTGCACCACCCAGGTCTGGGGGGCATTTGTTGGTCCTCGAAATATGATCCTTCGGCGACCAAGCCGTAAAGATGAATGATACGGCCCACTGAAGCACAGAAGCCGATGAAGATCAACTTATTGAAGGCTCCTGAAGCTGCCAGAACCCCGAGTCACCTGGAAGTGAACACCGGAGACTTCACCTCAGGAAAGTCAAGACGAATCCACAACCAACCGGTAGTGCGACCAAGCCTGCCTAATGATCTGGCATCGACTCCATCATGCCGCTACCCTACACCCGTCACCCGACCAAGGACGATGGTCTACCCGATGACTCTCCTAAGGAGGCAGAACGTCCTCGGCCGTTCAAAACAAGGGGCCGAAGGTTCTGTCAGCAGAAGGCCCCGATCACCCGACACGGGTTCGGCTTCTCGCCATAGTGGGTCCGTTAGTGGCCGATTGGTCACCAGTCAAGGCGGAATTATCCTGGGTGTTGTACGATCCTGCAAGGAAGCTTCGAGCACGAGTTCGGCTGAGCCAAAAGCACAAATCATAGTGCCGAAGTCCGTAACGACACGAGACCCGCATGCTCGGGCCAAACACACGCGAAGTTCTGATCAAGGCCATTCATCGTATCAAGAGCTTCGTCAACGCCCCGTCAAGGTTTTCCAAGGAGCATGGCAAGAGGAAGAGTCAACGGGGGCTTCCGGAACCATCCCCGGACCCATCGGCTGACCCGCGCCGAGCAAACACGCTAAAACGGCGCACGAAAGGTCATCAGCGCCGCTTAAAATGGCGCCACCAATTCTGACGCGCCAAAATCGATTGGGGAATATTTCCCGGTGCCACCAATTCCGGTGCGCAAAGGCTCTGCAGAAGCTCCTTCCCCGGCGCCATGTTCACTGGCGCGCCCCTCCGTGGCGCCGGATTAACTGGTTGCTATAAAGCAATGCTTGTTCGACCAAACCAAAAAAAAGAGAGGAGAAGAGAAGAAAAATAGAAGAGAGCCAATACGAAGGGAGAGAGACTGTTCGGTCGAGAGAGAGAGAAGTCTTGGGGGGAGAAGAAGGGTTTCCACTGAGAGCCACCGCCACCTTCCTCTGTCCATTTGCCTGAAGCCCTCCGGAGCTAGAGAAGAAGAGCCAGATCCGACACTCTGTTTTGGGAAAAACGGTTTAGGTGGGTTTCCGTGGTTTTCCTCCCGTCGATTCCCCCTTTTTTTGTTTCCTTCTCCTGATATAATGTAAGTGAAAGGGGGGAGGGGCGATGATACGAGCCTGGCCTCCCCCCCTCACCATTATCGTTGCTCCTTCTCTTCTCTTCACTTGTAACGTTCTTTTTCTATTAATGTAAACGACGGCCGAGCGACAATGCCGGCGCCGGAACGTATGCTGTGTACATCTAACTATCGTTCATTGAATGAATGGAATGAGATTGTGCCCGGTGCCATATCTATCTTTCATTCTCTCTCTAATTATCTCTCAAATGTGCATTCAATGGTTTCCCGACGTGCATAGTTCCCGGATCTATTTTCCCCAACGCTGGATATGCCCATGGGCTACATGAATCATTCTCCCCCCTCCCCGGGGTTTCTCTCTCTATTCTGATGCAATGGTCGAGCTCTGTATTACGTGTGCTATGAGTCTTTTGGTCGGAGACACACTTGTGTGCTTATCTCTGTCCACCCCTGTCTAGGGATCAAACCCTTCGCCTTCCCTGTGCCCTTCCTCATAGGCCAGAGGGGAGGGGAAGATCGCTTCTAACATCCCCGCTCGTCCTGTGCCGAGCCCCTGTTGGTTTTTGCGAACATAATATACATATCCCTTCCCCAGATCTGTATGCTAAACATATAACATGTAAGTGTTAACTCATTCAGCCTGCGGGCTTCACTGTTCTAATATATGTCTAACAACTCGTTTGTCCACTTGTCGTCGAATGATGTCGTACGCCGCTCTTTCCACTCCGCTCGCATCTCAACATTCGAGAGTCTGCTCTGTAGCATTGCTCCAATACCCGGGGAGGGGAATATTCCCCCAACCTTCTACACTAGCCACTCGATCGACAGGGGCTCATCCATTGATGATGAGTATCCCTTCAGGTCATTGAGTGCACAGTAACGAGGCTAAGCCCTATAGTTCAAATCCACGGTCCTTAATGGACTTTGTGGTGGCCGTGGGTTGCGTGCCCCTCGTAGGCTAGCCCTCGGGGTTTCCTTCCCTCTATCGATCGTCCCGATCTGAGCGTTGTGTCGACCCGATCTAACCGTTGTGTCGACTCGGGTTGCGTGCCCCTCGCATGCTAGCCCTCGGGGTTTTCGCTCCCATAATGAGTCACCTCATTCGTTCACTCTCGCCCACGGACTTGGTGCCCCTAACAGGCTAGGCCTCGGGGTTTTCCTTTCCGTTCGGGTTTGCCGGCCGCCGTTGCGCCACCCGGCCTTCAGGGGTTGCTCCGCCATGTGAGTATTCCCCGCTTCTCCCCGACAATCCTCCGGGATGGGGAGATGCTGCCGAAATTCTGGCTCGAACGAGTCTGACTCGGAACAATCACCGCGCTGGAGTGTGAACCTCGTGCGACCCTATGACTCGACACCCGGATGCCCCGGGGCGGATCCTTTGAATAAATGACTTAAATAAACTTTCAAAGTTTCCTAAAGTGTTTTAATAAACCCAAGAAATAACAAATAAAACCTCGGTTTCAACAAGATTGGGTTAAACCGGCACCGTTTGCATCCGGCGCGCCTTAAAACGGCGCTCCCCTTCCCGGCGCGCCCCAAAGGGGGTCACGCCGTTTTAACCCCCCTTCTACACCTACAGTTCCCACGCCGTTTTAAGCCCTTTACCTATGTTTTCTGGCACCTGTTGCATCTCTGTAGTTTTGATGATGACTAACACTATGAATCAAATTATTTTTATGATAATTATCTTGATGCTCCTTGATGAATGATAAAGATCCTGAATTGTCTAAATATTCTTAGGATCTAATGTTGTTGTCTTGCATGCACATCTATGGATCAAATGTTTTTTCATCATGTTTTTCTGATTTAATGCTCCTCTATCATGTTCACCCATGAGCTCATACTTAGTTGTCTTGATTATATGGGTTCTGTACATTTAGTGCGTTGACGCACTTGGCTGGCTGCGTAGACGCAATAGTGCTTCCTTCGCTTGCTGTTTTGTCCACTGCGTCGATGCTGTCACTAGATGCGTTGACACATTGGCCTGTTGCCAGGGGTGTGAGCATTTCGTTTAAGCAGTTGAGTCGACGCTGCACGATGGAAGCGTTGACGCATTGGCTTGGTGCCAAGGGCTTGAGCGTCTCGCCTATGAAGCTGATTCGACGCTGTCACCTGAAGCGTTGACGCATTGGCTTGTTACCAAGAGATTATGCGTCTCGCCCAAGGAGCTGAGGCGACGCTACACAATGGAAGCGTCGACGCCTTGAGTTTATGACCAAAGGTTCTTTTTGTTCAACCACCAAGCAGAAGCGTCGACGCTGTCAACTGATGCGTTGACGCATTAGTGTGTTTTGTCAAGGGACCTGTTCTCCATTATATCCATTGCGTTAACGCCTTGGCTTTAGTGCGTTGACGCGTTCTTCTGTCCTTTGATAAGTCCCGTGCAATCTGTGTGAACAATTTATGACTTGAATATTTCTGAGATTGACTGAATGTTCTCTGAAACCTTACAGGGACTTAAAGACAAATTGGAACTTTATTCCAATAATGTGAGCACGTGATCCGAGGGAATAATCGTCTAACACGTGGCTCGGTTCATCTGGAAGCATGACTTCGCGCGTGTCTCCCAAACCCTCACTCTCTCGTGAGGTTGGATATATATATGAAGGTTTCTGATCCTGAAAAGCTGCCGAAGCCACAAGGAAAAGGGTGAGGCCAGAGCAAGAGGAAGGAGAGAAGAAGCCATCCTGATCCATTCGTTCAGCCTACCTGGAAGAGAGAGAGTGATGAAGGAGAGGATGGTTTTCTGCTATGTTTTGTCTATGCTTCTTTAAGAAGCTACATTGTTTCTCCGTTCGATTGTCTTCGATATTTCTTTATGTTTTCAGTTGTTTGTTCTTAAATTCCGATACTCTGTTTTATCGTTCCCTCTAGGTGTAGAGGAAGAGAGGTGAATCCTCTGGGTTGCATTGTGGTTCCCTATGAATCAGATCATAGGAAGAAAGGTGGTCTCCGGGGTTGTTGTGTTCAGATAGTAAGGAGGCTATCTGGGTTGTTCCCTCCGACTGTGGAGGAAGAGAGACAGCGTCTCTGAATTGCAGTGAGGGTGAGTCACTACTGGGTTCCCTCTTGTCTAAGAGGAAGGGAGAGTTATCTCCGGGTCAGGTCTTGGGGTGTGAGACCTGGGTGCAAGCTGTGTGTTCAGCGTCTGTAGGGATTTCGATCCCCAAGCTGTGGATCAGCGTGTTGTTGGCAGACTGAGTCTGCGGTTCTTTCTTGTGAAAGGGAAGCCTCACTCGGCCTTGAGTGCGGGATGGACGTAAGTCTGCGGGTTGCAGACTGAACCATCTAAACCTCTTGTTCTCTGTGGTGTGGCGGTGCGCATCTATTTCCTTTATGCTTCTGTCTGGTTTCATAAAGTAAGTGTGGTTGTTGTTGATCAAAACCTTAGTCTGACTGCTCGCTTAGTGCTTGTGCATATGTGCTGATGAAATTCTGAGTGATATATGTTCTACGCTCGTGACCTGCTTTATCTTGGTTGAGGTTTCGGATTATTTTACATATAGTCAGTCTTCCTAGCCCATCTCATCTTCTAAGATTTCCTCGGCTAGGACAAATATTTTTTAAACGGTGATCTATTCATCCCCTCCCCTTCTAGCTCACCGTCCTCCTGTTTAACAGTTGGTATCAGAGCGGGTTTACCCGAGATGTGGTCCAACGAGCAGGGTAATCCTGGAACCAGTGGTCCTCGCAGCTACATAGCTGAAGGACAGTCAATCTCCCGTCCCCCATATTTTGATGGCTCTAATTATTTCTTTTGGAAAAACAGGATGGAAGTTTTCATCCGATCTCAGAGCCACAAGCTGTGGAGAGTCATTACAACTGGACCGTATGATTTACCTTCGAATGAGGAGATGTGGTCTGAAGAACAAGTCAAATTATCCAGACTGAACTGGTCTGCGCTCAACATCATCCAGTGCGCAGTTCACCCTGAAGAATATGCCCGAATTTCGGCGTGCAAGATAGCTAAGAAGATGTGGGATGAAGTAGCGCTGATTTACGAGGGTACCTCTCAGGTCAGAGCTACCAAGGTAAACTACCTAACCTCTGAGTATGAATTATTCAAGATGAAGTCAGAGGAGAGCGCGACTGATATGTACGCTAGGCTGTCACTGATCATAAACAGCCTCAAGGGGTTTGGAAAGGAAATATATGAAGGGGATATAGTCAGGAAGATCTTGAGATCTTTGACTCCATCGTGGCACACAAAGGCCACTGTGATAGAGGAATCGAAGGATTAAACAACCATGACTGTCACTGAACTCATAGGGTCTCTTATGACCTATGAGATGAATCTCAAAAAACAGGAGAAGGAAGTGATAGAAAGGGCAAGAATGTTGCTCTTAAAGTTGAACGACACAGCAGCAGCAGCAGCAGTAGCAGCAGTGGAGACTCTGATGGAATTCCAGACCTTGACAGGAGTGAAAAAGCTTTGCTCACACGACAGTTCAGAAAATTTCTGAAACTGAAGGGAAAATCATATGGGAGAAGAAGAAATTACTCATCAGGTAAATATCCAAACAATGGCAATGACAAGGATAGGAATGCTAAAAGTGTGATGTGTTATCATTGCAAGAACTTTGGGCACATGGAGCAAGATTGCCCTGAGCTTTAGAAGAAGACACTGGATTACCATAAGAAAGGCTCCAAAGTGTACAAGAAAAAGCCAAAAGCTATGGTATGCACTTGGAGCGATGAAGAAGAAGACTCAGAGACTAATTCCTCAGAAAAGGAGACTGAAGGAGTATGTCTCATGGCCGACGAGGAAAATGAGGTAATCAATCCCTTTGTGACTTACTCTATTGATGACTGGGAAGATAAGTATGGTGAACTGCTAGATATGTACAATGCCTTAGCTAAAGAACATAGAGTCACCAAACGCAAACTCAATGTGGTTAATGAAGAACAAGAACTCATCAAGACAGAAAATTCCAAACTGATAGCTGAATTAGCTCAAATGGAAAATGTAAGAAATGAGAACAATCTTGTTAAAAATGAGCTTGAAAAACTTAGAAAATAGCTTGATGAAACCAATCAACATACTGAAGAAAACCTGAGACAAAATGACTTACTCAGGGAAGGGTATGAAGCTGTTAAAAGGGTCCATGATGAATTGCTGGAAAACAATATATGTCTGCGGAAGGAGTTGGTAGATAAGAAGAAAACCCTTGAGAGGTTTGTTTTGGGAGAGAGTAATTTGAATGCCTTGTTAGGCACCAAAGTAAACTTTAACAGAGAGGGGTTGGGTTTCAACCCAAGTAAGAAGGAAGCATTTGGGGTAAAAACCACTACTTTCTGCACTGAGAAAGGAAAAGAGAAACTGGATATTCCATCGAGTTCCAAAACTACTGAACAACAAAAGAACATCCATAGACAACAAGCTGATTTTGGAAAAAATATCTTCAAGAAATTCAACAACTATGACTCTAATAAAAGAATGGGCTATTTTAAAAGAAACATGGGAACGCCTAACTACACACAGAATACTGTCAATAAAATGCCTTCATCTAGACAGGTTAAAAATTATGGTCTGGCTAGGACCCAAACCTTTATCAACAGAAACTGGACACACCTTGAGAAACAAAAAGAAACAAATGAAATGCACATCAATAACAAAACTGTCAACTCTCAGCACAGAAAGAAAAAGGGGTTAAAACAGATCTGGATTCCCAAGACTGTGCTTAATGAATTGAACGGTATTTTTGGACCCAACTTACCTTGGGTTCCAAAGCACACAACTTAAATTGTTATTGTGCAGGTGAGCCTAGCAGCCGAGAACAAGTGATATCTCGACAGTGGCTGCTCGAGGCACATGACAGGGGATCAAAGAAAGTTCAGCAAGCTTGAATTGAAAGCAGGAGGGTCAGTTAAGTTTGGAGGTAAAAACAAAGGCCAAATCATTGGGACCGGAACCATCAGTAAGAAAACCTCCAACTCTGTTGAGAAAGTCTTGTTGGTTGAAGGTCTGCAACACAATTTATTGAGTATTAGTCAGTTGTGTGACAAGGGTCACAAGGTTCTTTTTGATGAGCATGCTTGCAAAATTTTAGAACCAAACTCTGATAAAATAAAGTTCATTGCAAATAGAGTCAATAATGTCTATATTGTGGATCTTGATGCTGAGTATGAGTGTAATCTGTGTCTCACTGCTGATTCAGAGAATAACATGTTTGACTGGCATAGGCGACTAGGCCATGCTAGCTTTAACACATTGCATAAATTAGCTAAATTTGATTTAGTTAGAGGCATGCCTAGTTTAAAGTTCAAATCAGTTTCGAAGAATTGCGAGGCATGTACTCTAGGCAAGCAAACTCGAGCTTCTTTTAAAAGTAGGTCTGAGAGCTTGTCAACAAAGATCATGGAACACTTGCACATGGATCTCTTTGGTCCTACCAGAACCCAGAGTCTAAATGGTAAGAGATTTTATTTTGTCATTGTCGATGACTACTCTAGATTTGCATGGCTGTTTTTCTTGGCAAATAAGAGTGATGCTTTTCAAAAATTTGAACATTTTTTCAATAAGCAAAAACATATAGGGCACAAGATCACTGTTATCCAATCAGATCATGGAGAAGAGTTTGAGAACTCCTCATTCTCTAGCTTCTGTGACAAGGAGGGACTGACTCACAAATTTTCTTCTCCCAATACCCCAGAGCAGAATGAAATTGTGGAGAGAAGGAATCGAACAATAGTGGAAATGGCAAGAACACTACTAATGCAGAGTCAGCTACCTAAGAGCTTTTGGGCAGAAGCAGCAAACACAGCCAGTTATATACTTAATAGAGCTTTGGTAAGACCCATACATAAGAAAACACCATATGAACTCCTGAAAGGTAAGAGGCCTAATGTCTCATATTTCAAAATTTTTGGTTCAAAATGCTTTATTCATAATAACAATAAGAGAGACTTAGATAAACTTGATGCTAGAAGTATTCCAGGAATATTCCTAGGATACTCTGAAACATCTAGGGCCTTCAGGGTCTTTAATAAAATTGATAGAACTGTAGAGGAAACCCCTCATGTTATTTTTGATGAAACAAAAATCTCTAACAGTCTAAATGATGATAACAGGTCTACAAGTTATGATGGAGAGTTCATAAATCAAATGCAAGAGGAGGAAGTACAATCGGCTGAAGAACCCACTGATCTGAACCCAGTAAGTACAGCCGAACAAGGTGAGTCCTCAACAAATGTCAGAGTTTTAAAAGACCACCCTGTAACCAATATTATTGGTAGTCTTAATGATCCCCCTAGGACAAGATCTCATTTCAGAAATATTCAGAATCAGGACTTAATTACTTTAGTTTCTCAAATTGAGCCTAAGGCCATTGAAGAAGCCTTAAGTGATGAGAATTGGGTAACTGCCATGTGTGAAGAACTAGGGCAATTTGATAGAAATAATGTCTGGGAACTTGTACCTAGACCTGAAAATTTCAATGTAATAGGAACAAAATGGGTTTTTAAAAACAAACTGAATGAAGAAGGTATCATCTCTAGGAATAAAGCAAGACTTGTAGCTAAAGGCTACAGTCAGGAGTATGGAGTGGACTTTGATGAATCCTTTGCTCCAGTAGCTAGAATGGAGGCTATCAGAATTCTATTAGCATTTGCTTGTTCAAACAACATAAAACTTCAACAAATGGATGTTAAGAGTGCCTTCTTGAATGGAATTCTAAAAGAAGAAGTTTATGTTGAACAACCTCCTGGTTTTCAGTTTTCGACTAAACCTGATCAAGTTTTCAGGTTAAACAAAGTTCTTTATGGATTAAAGCAGGCTCCTCGGGCCTGGTATGAAAGGCTGACCAGCTTTTTACTGAATAAAGGATATAACAGAGGTAAAGTTGACCAAACCTTATTCACTAAGAATTCAAGACAAGATCTCATCATAGTTCAGGTATATGTGGACGACATCATCTTTGGATCAACAAATCCTGAACTGTGTAAAGAATTTTCACAGCTTATGTCAGCTGAATTTGAGATGAGCTTAGTTGGGGAACTGACTTATTTCCTTGGCTTGCAGATAAATCAAATGACAGATGGCTATTTCTTCCACCAAACCAAGTACATGTTGGATATCCTAAAAAGGTTTGGGATGACTAACCTGAAGCAAATATCCACCCCAATGAGCACAAGCATGACCCTTAATGCAGATGAATCAGGTAAACTAGTGGATGAAAAACTCTACAGAGGTATGATCGGATCCCTCTTGTACTTAACTGCCTCTAGGCCAGACATACAATTCAGTGTTGGTTTATGTGCAAGATATCAGTCTAGGCCTACTGAACTACATTTGTCTACTGTAAAAAGAATATTTAGATATCTGTCTGCCACACATACATTAGGCTTATGGTATCCTGCTTCACGCACATTAGATTTAGTTGCATACACTGATGCAGACTTTGCTGGATGCAAACTAGATAGGAAGAGCACCAGTGGCCACTGCCAATTCTTAGGAGGATGCCTAGTTTCTTGGAGTTCAAAGAAACAACATTTAGTGGCTCTTTCCACTGCTGAGGCTGAATACGTGGCTGCAAGCAGCTGTGGCACTCAGGTTATCTGGATCAAGCATCAACTTCAGGATTACCAAGTAGAGACAGGTTGCACTCCCATCTTTTGTGATAACACTAGTGCCATAAACATTGCAAAGAATCCTGTTTTACACTCACGAACAAAACACATTGAAATCAGGCACCACTTTATCAGAAATGAAATTGCAAATAAAACATTTGAATTAATTCATGTTGGAACTGCAGATCAAATTGCTGATATTTTTACAAAACCTCTAGATACTGAAAAATTCACTTCTTTGAGAAGAGAACTTGGTATTTACAAACTCTGACTGATTTGAGGCAATGAATTCTGGTTCATGTATTTCCATAAATTTAGTGGTAGTTTTGTCATACTTTTTCTGGTGGGGGTCCCTATGTGAGGGGGAGCGGGTGTGTGCTTTGAGTAAAGTCAATTCTGCTTCTCTGCTATTTTCTGGATAGAATGGAAGATAGAGCTACTAGAGAGGGGGAGCTTGACTAATTAGAAACGCTTGAAAGATGGTTGTTATTGCTGGATTAAATGTTAGAATTGATCTTGAATATTCCTCTTAATAGAACCTCATTCATTTCCTACATTCTTAAGTTTGTGCAATTAAAGTCCAGCTAGAATCCTCTTCTAGTAAGTCTTAAGAGGCTAAAATTAACCTTCACAAGTATATCCTCTTACTTTGTTGCATGACTCATGAACAAGCTAGACTTGTAAGAAATGGTTTCTGTTTATGAGCTTCCCATTGGACATCTTGATAAGACCTCTAATATTTGCCCTGGGTTTTGTCTTCAAACAACCCCTTGTTGAGCTAGTTAAACTTATCTGTGCTTAAAACTGCATACTGAGAAACTAGGAATCCCATCAATGAAATGAGAATTTCCTATGTCATGAGGTATCAGTTCTCATAAACAAAATCAAAAGAAAGAAATACAATTCAAAATTATGCTTGGCAGAGTAATGATGACAATATGGTGAGTAACTGGAGATTCTGGCCTCTGATCAAGGTGTCTCCTCATGTAACAACCAATGGTCACTATCTCTGTTCTCTAATTGAGAAGTGATGAGGCTCTCACACTGAGTAACTGAGGATGCTGGCCTCTGACCAAGGTGCATACTTAATGTCAAAAGTGTAACTGGCCAAATACACTCTATAACTGTGCTTTCTCTGTCTGGACTGTTTGTCCTCAATGCCTACAGGCTGTCTTAGTGGTTCAAACTCTTGTTGTCTCTTTGACAAGCCTTAACAGCTACCTCAGTCATACTTGTTGCCACTTGCTTTTCTCTCATAATCATAGTAAGTTGATAAACTTCAAGTTTACTCTGAATCTCTTTCTCTTACCAGAACTCCAAGATTCTTCACTTGACCTTACAGCCCCACTTAAGCATCTAAGATTTGACAATGAGTGTCTACTGTTGGAATCCTCTCCATCTTTTCTCATCAGTCCAGCGTCAACATCTCTCTTTCTCCTTGTTTTGATGATGTCAAAGGGGGAGAAGGTTGAAAAGTCAGAAAAGGGGAGAAGGTTGAAAGGGGGAGTAAAGAGGTGATCTTGTAGCTAGCTAGTGGAAGGAAGGTTTTGGAATGGTTTTTGGTAAAAGATGATGAGTGCTGTGAGTTCAGGCCTGTTCAGGCTTTGAGAGGTCACCATTGCTGCCTTTATTAAGAATGTTTTAAGTTGGTGTTTCTTCTTTAACTGAATTTGACTCATGGTGTTGCCATCATCAAAAAGGGGGAGATTGTTGCATAACTGTAGTTTTGATGATGACTAACACTATGAATCAAATTATTTTTATGATAATTATCTTGATGCTCCTTGATGAATGATAAAGATCCTGAATTGTCTAAATATTCTTAGGATCTAATGTTGTTGTCTTGCATGCACATCTACGGATCAAATGTTTTTTCATCATGCTTTTCTGATTTAATGCTCCTCTATCATGTTCACCCATGAGCTCATACTTAGTTGTCTTGATTATATGGGTTCTGTACATTTAGTGCGTTGACGCACTTGGCTGGCTGCGTAGACGCAATAGTGCATCTTTCGCTTGCTGTTTTGTCCACTGCGTCGACGTTGTCACTGGATGCGTTGACACATTGGCCTGTTGCCAGGGGCGTGAGCATTTCGTTTAAGCAGTTGAGTCGACGCTGCACGATGGAAGCATTGACGCATTGGCTTGGTGCCAAGGGCTTGAGCATCTCGCCTATGAAGCTGAGTCGACGCTGTCACCTGAAGCGTTAACGCATTAGCTTGTTACCAAGAGATTCTGCATCTCACCCAAGGAGCTGAGGCGACGCTACACAATGGAAGCGTCGACGCCTTGAGTTTATGACCAAAGGCTCTTTTTGTTCAACCACCAAGCAGAAGCGTCGACGCTGTCAACTGATGCGTTGACGCATTAGTGTGTTTTGTCAAGGGACCTGTTCTCCATTATATCCATTGCGTTAACGCCTTGGCTTTAGTGCGTTGACGCGTTCTTCTGTCCTTTGATAAGTCCCGTGCAATCTGTGTGAACAATTTATGACTTGAATATTTCTGAGATTGACTGAATGTTCTCTGAAACCTTACAGGGACTTAAAGACAAATTGGAACTTTATTCCAATCATGTGAGCACGTGATCCGAGGGAATAATCGTCTAACACGTGGCTCGGTTCATCTGGAAGCATGACTTCGCGCGTGTCTCCCAAACCCTCACTCTCTCGTGAGGTTGGATATATATATGAATGTTTCTGATCCAGAAAAGCTGCCGAAGCCACAAGGAAAAGGGTGAGGCCAGAGCAAGAGGAAGGAGAGAAGAAGCCATCCTGATCCATTCGTTCAGCCTACCTGGAAGAGAGAGAGTGATGAAGGAGAGGATAGTTTTCTACTATGTTTTGTCTATGCTTCTATAAGAAGCTACATTGTTTCTCCATTCGATTGTCTTCGATATTTCTTTATATTTCAGTTGTTTGTTCTTAAATTCCGATACTCTGTTTTATCGTTCCCTCTAGGTGTAGAGGAAGAGAGGTGAATCCTCTGGGTTGCATTGTGGTTCCCTATGAATCAGATCATAGGAAGAAAGGTGGTCTCCGGGGTTGTTGTGTTCAGATAGTGAGGAGGCTATCTGGGTTGTTCCCTCCGGCTGTGGAGGAAGAGAGACAGCGTCTCTGAATTGCAGTGAGGGTGAGTCACTACTGGGTTCCCTCTTGTCTAAGAGGAAGGGAGAGTTATCTCCGGGTCAGGTCTTGGGGTGTGAGACCTGGGTGCAAGCTGTGTGTTCAGCGTCTGTAGGGATTTCGATCCCCAAGCTGTGGATCAGCGTGTTGTTGGCAGACTGAGTCTGCGGTTCTTTCTTGTGAAAGGGAAGCCTCACTCGGCCTTGAGTGAGGGATGGACGTAAGTCTGCGGGTTGCAGACTGAACCATCTAAACCTCTTGTTCTCTGTGGTGTGGCGGTGCGCATCTATTTCCTTTATGCTTCTATCTGGTTTCATAAAGTAAGTGTGGTTGTTGTTGATCGAAACCTTAGTCTGACTGCTCGCTTAGTGCTTGTGCATATGTGTTGATGAAATTCTGAGTGATATATGTTCTACGCTCGTGACCTGCTTTATCTTGGTTGAGGTTTCGGATTATTTTACATATAGTCAGTCTTCCTAGCCCATCTCATCTTCTAAGATTTCCTTGGCTAGGACAAATATTTTTTAAACTGTGATCTATTCATCCCCTCTCCTTCTAGCTCACCGTCCTCCTGTTTAACAGCACCGTCTCAAGTATTTTAAGCCTTTTCTCAACGCGTACCACGCCGTTTTCATTCTGAATCGTGCCGTTGTGCCGTTCCGGTCCCCTCCCCGTCTTTGGGGTGATTCCCAATGTTAATAACAGAATGAAGTAAACCTTTTGATCAATAAATTGAATAATCAGTGTGTCCAAGCTTGAATTAATTGGCTTCATATCGTTGCCGTCATGCTTTAGTCTAAGCATTCATGTCACATCAATGCATGCCTGAGCGTGCGCACCCTTGGTATATCAAATGGCATTAACGGAAAGTCGAGTTACGCCCGATCGGATGTTTTGTCATGCGTGATGGTGGTCTTCGGGCCTAAGTCCTCCGCTATGTACCGAGGGTCCACCCTAATAAATTGTGTGTAGTCGATCGTAGCATCTTGCATGACCACTCGCATGCTCTTCATCTCTTATTCCGGCCTCGACAGCCCACTATCTCGGCAATTAATCAAAGGTGTTCCCTCCTCACAGGGATGTAATTAATGCCATAGCCTTTATGGTGTGGCGGACTGCTGGTCCCGACCGAACCTCACTCTCGCCCGTCACTCGGGTCAGAACGAGAGCACAATAAACTTGTCACGTACGTGACTGGCACGCCCGCGCAGTCAATCAGTTAGTTAATTGCCAGTCAGTTAATTGATTGATCGACACGTGAAATAAACCAACAAACAGAATAGAAATCCCATCCCAAGCAGTCAGGGACCTACTTAATAAAATACCCCCTGGGTAAAATAAACAATCGCAAACATCTACTCCCCTAATACTTTTACTACCACTACACTGATACGTAACGACAGTATGTTCTTATGCAAAAAAAGGGGGGGAGAGGAAAAAGAAAAAAAAGAAGAATGCTTGATTACTCTGCTTGTATGCTTGCCTATAATATAGAATAACACACCTCTTTGGAAATTTGTAGGACCTTGTTTCCTTGCTAAATAATAATATTGCCCCGATCCCGGATGCACGGGTGTCACGGCATACGCTCAAAGGGAACCCGATTATGGTGGGTGCACACGTCAAGGGGAAGAGTCATGGCTAAATTGCTTAGCCCAACTCACAAAATACACCTGAGGCAACACTTCAACACTTCGCACTTAATGTGTTCAATGGCCTTCGACCATAGGGATTGCTCGACTTTCTTCTTAGCACTCTACGGAAACTTGAATTCTTGCACTCGCGTGAAAGGTAATCGTGAGGAAAAAACTGCCTACCCCCACTTTAAAAAAAAGAAAGGAAAAAAATGATGTAAAATAAAAGAGAGAAACGTGAATCTGAGTAGTCGGGAATCCCCATTGAGACATATTAGGAGGCTCGCGTGAAATGGTGATGCGGATTGCAATAAGGACGAAGCCTAGTAGCCGAGAATCCCCATTGAGACACATGAGGAGACTCGCGCCAAATGGTGGAATCCGCAGTAGAATTATAATAAGGACGAATCCTAGTAGCCGGGAATCCCCACTGAAATAAATGAGGAGACTCACGCCGAACGGTGAAACCCGCTACTAAAATAAACAGATGGGGGCTGTGCGAAGCTACCGAAATTGAAAGCCTGAAACCCATGTGTAGGCGCTAGAGTAATCCTCGAGTGTCGCTTAGAAAATCTGCATATCCCTATGTTTAGGGCCTTTTGCTCACACTCTTGCTCCTCCACTCCACAGAGAATTGCCTCGGGTGAAATGCGTGAATTTAAGCTATGTATGCAAGACATACGATATCCTTTTGGCGGGTGCACCACCCCTTTGCTGTGCCTTCTAGCTCGCACCGTGTCTGCGAATTATGGGCGATGTCCTTATCCCATCTCCTATAGAGGGAGCTGCCTTATGTATATTTATGTTATGCTTGCTGACGAATGCCTGCATGCTTGAATAAATTAATAAATAATAATAAAAAATGAATAAACTCAATTTCGGCTACCGTAGCCTGCTTTCCCGATTCTGGCTCATACAGCCTAATCTTGGCCCTCACGACCTACCTCCTGCCCTTGCGGCTGGCTAGTCTCCCAATTTTGGCTTTTGTAGCTAGCTTCCTGAGTGCGGCTCTTGCAGTCCGCTTCCTCGATTTTGGCTCCCGTAGCCTGTCCCCCAATTTTAGATTTTGTAGCCAGCTTCCCGAGTGTGACTCTTGTAGTCCGCTTTCTTGATTTTGAGCTCTTATTGCCTGCTCCCTAATTTTGGCTTTTGCAGCCAGCCTCCATATTGTGGCTCTTGTAGGCCGTTTCCCCGATTTTAGCCTTCACGGCCTACTTCTGCAACACCGATTCCGGCACTTGAGGCCCACTTTCCCAGATTCGGATTTCACAGCGGGTACTCCCGGCATATTAAAGAACATCAAAAATCTTTCACTTTGGCTCGGACCTGCCGTCCAACCAGAGAACAATCAGACCCCTCCACTCTATATCGGACCTTCCGCCTGGCTACAGAATGAAAAGATTCGTTTCACTTTGATTCAGACCGTCTGTCCAGATCATTCAAAGAACAAACTATTCTCTCTGTCCCTTTCGGGCGGTGAATATCGCCTTTAACTTGGACCTCCCGTCCAGGTCATTGATTAAACAAACTACTCTCTCCGTCCCTTCGGGCGGTGAATATTCCTCTAACTTGGATCTCCCGTCCAGGTCATTGATTAAACAAACTCTTATCTCCGCCCCTTCGGTCGGTGAATATTCCTTCGACTTTTACCTCCCATCCGGGTCATTGATTAAACAAACTCTTCTCTCTGTCCCTTCGGGCGGTGAACACTCTTTTGACTTGGACCTCCCGTCTCGGTCATTGATTAAACAAACTCTTCCCTCCGTCCCTTCGGGCGGTGAATATTCCTTTGACTTGGACCTCCCATCTGGGTCATTGATTAAACAAACTCTTCTCTCCGTCCCTCCGGGTGGTGAATATTCCTTTGACTTGGACCTCCCGTCCGGGTCATTAATTAAACAAACTCTTCTCTCTGTCCCTTCGGGCGGTGAATATTCCTTTGACTTGGACCTCCCGTCTGGGTCATTGATTAAACAAACTCTCCCCTCCGTCCCTTCGGGCGGTGAATATTCCTTTGACTTGAACCTCCCGTGTAGCAACCCTGGTAAATTAAAGGTATAAAATCCTAAATGGATTAAAAGATTAAACAAATAATAATAGCCCAACTCATATATGTACTTAAAACATATAACAAATAGGTCATAAGAGAATAACGCCTCCTGGCAGGTCGTCATTTAATTGAAGATTGTTCAAGTAGGTGCTAATTCAATAATTGACGCCCCCTTGACAAGCATCATATAAAGAAATTAAAGACCGTGTACAGAGGTGTCATTTTAAAATAATGCCCCAACCATAGGCGTCATTTTCAAACTAACCCGTTGGTGTTTGGTTCGAACAAGGATGTTATCTGGGTAAGTTTTGTTTAAGGAAAGGGATCAATACGTGGGTATCTCAGTTTAAGCAGGATTCTACATAGGAAATCATAGTTCTAATCAAACACCTAGAACCCATTAGGATTTCTTCTGCTATAAATACCAACCCCTTTTCCATCGAACCCACGTTAACGCTAGTTGCAAAAGACATCCTGCCGCTACTCGAATATGTGAGGAACCTAAAGTTCTTCCTTTTCCTTCTGCTACGTGGGAAGGGCGATCTGCGTTGTCCTCTTCTTCCTGCTAATTGGTTGTGCTGCTACGTGAAGAACATAGCAATTCTTCATCGGCGTCTTCATCTTCCTCTTGCTGAAGAACGTGAGAGTTCTTCGTCATCATCTTCTCCCTTGCTGTACGAAGGTCCGAAAGGAGGGGGAGGCCGGTGCTGCTTCTGCTTCCCTATTTCTCCTTCTAAGGGGAACTGCGTTGTTGTTCTTCTGCTAGAGGAAGCAAGATGTTATCGTGGTGAAGCTGTTGTTATTATTCTACTACCAAGACCTCTGTTAAAAATAGAGTATCGGTTCTTCATCATCTGTCAAACAAAATCATCCACCAAGGTAGGTTTTCTCAAGTGCCTGGAAAAACCATAGGTCTCTGCATGCATATAGGTTGATAATTGTCAACAGGAAGCTTTACCGGAATCAGCTTTACGAATTCTGCATTTACAGAAAATAGTGACCCAAGCTACGTCGCTATTTGATTTAATGCCCGTGCAAACAGTCATTAAATTCATTACATAATTAATAATTTCACCATGTTCAAAATTTAATAACTGAGAACCCTTACATGTAAACTAATGCATGATCATACTAGAAAATTTCTGCTATTTTTCTCTATCTGTCCATGTCCCTAGTTTTCTGGTTGGTAATACTCCAAAATCCATGTGTCTATGATTGTACCTGCCCGATGCAAATCGGATGACAAATAAATAACGACCCCATCTAGGTCGTCAATTGAATGAACGCCCCTGTAAACGGGCACCAATTTAGTGATAAACTGTGAATTATAGAGATATGTATATTTTCTTGGATATTGGAATTAACGACATAGACCCTGCCATCAGTTTAATATATGACGCCCTTGACTAGGGCGTTGTTTACTAAATTGAAGACTTGGGATAAGTCGCCATTTATATGATATCTGAAAATTGAAAATATTTACAAATTTTAATATCAACAATAATCTGATTGTAACGATTGAGTGAACAGTCGTTAATTATTGAACTGACGACCCAAATAAGGGCGCCATTTCATGAATTAAAGACATGACCTAAGGCATAAATTTCATGTTTCCTATTTTTCGTGGATTCCTATAACCTACAGTCAGTTGGTTATTTATTAGGCACTATATTCCATTCCGTGAGTATAGTCCCATGTTTCACGTTATTTTATCGATTACCCACTATTTCTCGGTGATAGATGAACTCTCCGCGGGACACTCCGTTCCTTTGGACTGGTGACTTTATCATAGAGACCTTCATAAGACTTCACTAGCTTTGGATTCCCTCAAGGCAGCCGAGCAGGTTGTACCATCAAAACCCATGACACTACTTGATTTCCATGTCACTCTAAATAAACATGGTATACCGGCCCTCATGATATGCTATTTTGATGTCATGAGAATACTCTTTAATTAATGGAATGGGAAACCATGCCATGATGTGCCATACTTGTGGACACTAATTCTATCTACCTTATCATGTATAAACGAGCGACCATGGTTATATGAGCACTTATTCTTGGCACCCAAGTTAGGGAGCCGATTCCACCTGGTTTTAATACGAATCGTGGTTATACCGTTATTATCGTTCCTACATGTTCAATCCTTGTGGTTCTATTCTGCACGATCTACCTTAAAGTTCATACCAGCTTGAATCCTTGGAAATATATATTGGCTATACTATAGTGGATGTCGAAAATACATGATCAATGCCTGCGCATATAGGGCCCGATCTGGTCCTGGGAGGAGCACCCGAAAGTACTAGTGCCCATGGGAGTTGTAATGATCACTGTATGGCATTGTACTGAAGTGCATGACTAGCTTGATAGACATTCCACAAATCTCGTACTTGACTTGACTTGACATGAAGTGACTTGCGTGACTCGGAAAGGGTATTTATTGTACTTGCTTGAAACATGATAGCCAATTCTTGACATGACATGATAGATATACGTGCTTGATTATCTTGCTATCTTAACATGAGTTCTTCATAGACTTGCTAGTTCACTCACTATCACTTGATATACATTCTCTATTCTCTTGGTATACATTCTCTATTGTCATTTTATGCGATCATGCATAGCTTATTGCATTTCATGTAACATGTAATCTACTTAAAGCAAGCTAGCTCTTGAGATATAATCCCTACTGAGCGTTCGCTCACATGGTGTTTTCCCCTTATTTTTCAGGTAAGTCCGAGGACGAAACTCAATCGGATGGGGAAAGTCAAGAGTGAATAGAATAGAGCTAGACCATCTGTCCAAGCGTTATCCCGTCTTGTCTTTTCGAGTCATTCATTGTACTTTTCATTTTATTTGAGTCTTAGCATTTTAATTAAGAGGATTGTAATAGAAGTAGTTTGAAGGTTTTTGATGAAATAAAGGATTGGGTTATTTTACTCTTGTACGCTCTGTCTTTGTGTCGAATACCCTAACGCTCTGATTGACATGATCGATATAAACTCATCACGCGTCTCCGGGTTCCTTCCGCGCTCGGGGCGTGACATCCCGTCCGGATCATTGATTAAACAAACTCTTCTCTCCATCCCTTTCGGGTGGTGAATATTCCCTCTGACTGAGACCCCCATCCAGGTCATTAAATTAACAAATTCCTCTCTCCGTCCCCTTCGGGTGGTGAACATCCCCTCTGACTTGGACCTCCAGTCTAGGCCACTGATTAAACAAACCCTTCTCTCTGCCCCTGTGGCTCACCTTGCGTAACCTCGGCTTGCATAGCCCGCTTTCCAGTAACTTCAACTTTATAGCCTGCTTCCCGGATTTTGGCCCACGTGGCCCGATTTCTCGACCTTAACTACGGTCCGCGGACACACTCTCCTCATCATGTTGATGAATCTCTCAGTCGGTCTGCACCTGCAGGCCTCGCTCTCTCATCCCTCTCTCGCGCTGTCTGCGGTTGGGGGCATTTGTGGACACTAGAAAATTCTCACCCCATATTTACGTGTAGGGAAATAAAGAAGAGGAGAAAAGAGAAGAAAAGAAGAAGAAAAGGAAGCCTCTGAAGTGCCCCCAGCGGCACACTTTTTGAAGCCCTCAGCAGCACACACTTTTGGTGCCCCAGCGGCACACTCCTGAAGTGCCCAAGCGGCACACCCTTCGTGCCCTCCAGCGGCACAGCACCCCAAGCCAACCGTGGCGGCACACCTGGCCAACGCCTCTAGCGGCACACTTGGTCGGCCCCTTCAGCGGCACACGTTGTTGGCCCCTCCAGCGGCGCACCTGGCCAGCCCTCCCAGCGGCACAACTTTCTGGCCTCTTAGCGGCACACTTTGCCCTCCTCTTTGCCCGGTGCAGCCGGCAAACCAAATCTCATGCCATGACCTACGATCCTTGGCGCGCAATGGATATCGTGCAAAGCTAGCTGAGGTGTCGCCCAGGGAAGGAGGCACGCAGGCTATCCCCTGCCACCAAGGATGGGAGAGGTCAAACCCATTTAATGCCCGTCGTTCCCGCCACCAGTGCTCATGCCTGGACGCTCCCGCCGCTGGGGTATAAAAGGCCCCCTTCTCCATGCGAACAAGAGGGACGAAGATGTGAAGACACAGAGACAGAAAAGAGAAGAGAAGAAGAATAACAAGAAGAAGAGGAGTAGGAGGAGAGGCTCTGTCACGCCCCGAGCCTTTATTACAGCGGAAGACTAACTCGGGGAGCGCGGACAGTCGGCATGGTAAGCCTCTTGCAAGCAAGAATGATCAGAGCGCAAGGCAATCACACATAAGAATACAATCGCACAATATTTAATCAACTTAAACTTTCATTAATAATCAAATCCAATATTCAAATACAACCACTAATTCAACTTCCACCATGCTAGACTCAAGAAATAAGAAATTACATAGACTCGATCTAAATAATGTAAACTTCCTAAGTCTTCGCTCATTCTTTATTCACTCTCGGATCTGCTACTTGAACATTCCGAATCCGAATTTGAATCACTTTCATTTTTTGAAAAGATTGGAAATAGGTAATGAGCACACTTGCCCAGTAGGTATCATCGCATCAACATGAATGCACTATTAAAGTAATTAATAATTTAGCTCTAAAGAATAAGGTAAGAATCATGTGAATGCGATTAATCATGCGATTAAACCAAAGTAACAAGACGATCAATTAAGTTAGAATGAGCGCAAGTACGAACTAGCAAGAATGTAACAAGAACAGGATATTGGCCTTTCATGAACAAGAATGTATCGAGAATGTACTAGCAAGCCACATAATCATCACTCTAGTATCTTTTACTGATGAGCAAGTACTTCATGAATTTTTGTGAATATCAAGCAAGAAAGTCATGTACAAGAATGTCATGTCATGCCGTATTGTGGATTTTCACTTATTTATAGAGAAAGTACTCCCAGCGCAATGCGACGCCAGTAACATCATACCTCATGGCTTATAATAGTATATTTTCATCAATCAGCCGAGGGGACTAGCATAGAGCCCTTGAACACAATCAGTGCTCGATCGCATCTTCAAGTATAAATCAAGCTTTTTCCATGCATGTAACAATAAAGTATGGCCAAGAATGTAAAAAGTTCAATAAGCTCATGATAACAATAATTCAATGAATGAATGCTTTAATAAGAATCATGAGAAATCAAGAATGACTTAAGCAAGGCTATGCTTATGGAAAAAAATCGACAGCATAACGGTACATTCTTTATTTTCCATTCATTATTTTAGGTTTCTTGATCAATATGATAAGTTCTAGATCATTAATAGTCCATCTAGAAACCTTGGAATATCAACCCTTGGTCCACCTTGGGTTAAAATACTCAAGCAGTGTGACGGTCGTGTACTGGGCCGTTACATGATGTGACGCTCCAGTATTGGGCCGTTACATTGGTCTGAATCTAGAACCAAAAAATCAGACTCAGTTGAATGTGACGGTCATATATTGGGCCGTTACTTGTGCCTGACGGTTCAACATAGAGCCGTTACATTACTGATAACCAAAAACATCGATAGTGTAATCTAATCAATGGGCTTTAATGGTATAACCAACTCGGCGTCCTAGTGGGAATCCCAGGCTCGCGGAGAATTACAGAGGCCTTGAAACGTGATTTCCTAGTCCATTGGAAGGAATATCCAATAGAGAGGTCCTCATGTCCAAGAATAATGTTCCTATAGTGCAATGTGAACTAATGGACAACATACCGGAATATACGCCATATACTTAAAGAAATGACTCTATTGATAGAAAAGAATGTGTAACAATGTGAAACCATGAGAAAACTCCGTCAATACAACATTTGGAAAATCATGATTTAAAATATAAAACTATAGAGTTTTAGCCAATGAAATTAGCATAACTTAAAATAGCCTAAGACACATTAACCATGCAATTTGATTATGAATTAGTAACTAAACTTGAAGTAATGATAACAGGTCCAACTTAGCTATCTAAGCTTATTTATAAGTAAACTTAACTGGTTATTATTCTGCCTTGGGCTGGTAGAACACAGGGGTCTGACGGTCTAGGATAGGTGCGTTACAGTGCTTGTGACGGTTTATCGAGGGGCCGTTACAGTGGTGTAACACTCCTGCTAGGGTGCGTCAGAGACAATAGAACAATAAAACACAACAGGCTGTGACAGTCTATCGTAAGGCCGTTACATTCATGTGACGGTCTTACGTTAGTGCGTCAGAGAATCTGCTGGCAGTAAACTAAGTAAAGGTTTATGAAAACATAACATGCCTGAAAATCAAAATACTACCACTGTCCTAGTCATGATAACGAAGTATAGGCCAACTATATGCATGGGTTTAGTGAATAGACATGATAATATCTTTTAACTTCCATTTAGGGCTAAGAGATGCATGAATGTATAGAACTATTAGATCATGAAATTCTTAGTCTAGAATGTATGAAATCAAGCACAACCAGAGGGCTTTTATTCCTAACAAGTTGTTTTTGTCAATCATGAGATAACCTACCTCTTCTAAAATCTTTAAACTTCGAATTTGATGCTAGGTGCTACTCTTAGTCGCTTGTACTTCTTATGATAAATCAGCAACTTCAATCTGCTCTATTTCCTCAGGCTCCTGACCTAAGGATGTGAAATTTTGAGGGTAAGAAGATGAAACTATTGGGAACAAAAAGTTCTAAAGGATTGAACTCTAATTACCTCGTTTGGATGTCTAAATCTCTGGATCTTCAAGGAACTTGCGTTCAGATTCCTGGGTTGCTAAGGTTGAATCAGCAACTTTAGAAGCTTCTATCTCTTGATTTCTTGATCTCCTAGCACGAAATTTGGAGAGCTATTAGTCTAATGTATTATAAACAAAAAGTCGTAAGGAACTTACCCGAAATTATGACTCCTTACCTTGATTCTTTACGAGCCAAAAGTAAGGGTCGCTCAGTTCAGAACTAGGTCCAATTTATAGGGTTTTGAAGATTAGATCGATTCTAGAGTCCTTAATTTGCCAGAACCTAATCCCTAAGAGTCCTTAGTAATGTTATAAGCTCTCCCAAGTCGATCTCTTGTAGATAAGATCCTAAAGTTCTAATCTTTTTGCTCGTTCTTCCTTTCACGGAACTAACAGTGTAGCAACCCTAATAAATGAATAATTGAAATGAATTAAAACATATATATTACATAAGTAATATATAAAAGGAATAGGGTTAATTGGACGAAATAAAATAAAATTAAAAATAACGCCTCTTATTAAGGCGTTAATTTATAAAGAAACGCCTCTATCCATGGCATGAATAAAGAAAGGACGCCCACACCTGCGGTCGTCAGTTCTCACGCGACCAAATGGGTAAGTAAAATAAATGCCCCTATCTTGGGCGTGTTTTAAAACACGAAACGCCCTTTGTCAAGGCGCTTTTTAAGAAACGCCCTTATGCAAGGCGTCAATTAAAGAATACACGCCCTTACCAAAGTCGTTAATTCCATTCGGAACCGTTCGAACCCAGAACTTATCCAGGGTAAGTGATAACTATGAGAAAGAGTTCGAATGTGGTAATAACTCAATCTTGGAAATATTACTTCCAATCAAACACTAACTATTGTTAGGATTCCCAAAATCCTATAAAATCTCTCGTTTGACAAACCCTAAACCTATTTGATCCAAGCCTCTGCGACGGTAAGTGAAGAACAGAACTGTTCTTCTTTCCTTTCTTCTGTTTCTAGTATATGAAGAACTAACGTTCTTCATCTCCTTCTCTTCTTACAGGTTGAAGAAGCCTGGACTTCGTGGAGAACAAGGGTAAGTTCTTCTATCTTCCATCTTCAGCCAAGCATTATAAAGAAATTTCTAACATCTCTTCATATTCCCCTGTAGGAAAGCTCTAGTGATCTACCGAAGAACAAAGGTTCTTTGACAGAACAACTCCATCCTCCGTCAAGCCCTGCCTGCTGCTATTTGTTACTGTTAGAAGCTTCAGAGTCTAGTATTATCAACCAGATCTTCACGTTTCTCCATCAGATAATCCTCATAAGGTAGGATTTTCTCAAGTCACTGTAGCCCAAACTAAATTGATACAGTACAATAATTATCATGCATATACATGGTTTGGTTTACTATAGTTTCTGAACGACTTTCTGTTAATTTCTGGAAAGAAACGTCCTTAGCAAGGGCGTGACTATGAAATACACGCCCCAGACTAGGGCGCTACTTTACAAGTCACGACCCTGCCAAGGTCGTCAAATTTTGGATTTGACGCCCTGCACACAGGCGTTAATTTCATTTAATCATTAATCACCCATGTTAAGAATTGAGTATCTATGAAATAATGATCCTACAATAATGCATGATCACATGTCTTCAAACTTGCTAATTTTATTGTCATGACCATACATTCGTTCTCCATGAATTCTATTATCCTGAAATTATTACTGCCCATGAAAATTCATGGTATCTCTTGAATTCACGACCTAGACTAGGTCGTTTTCCATATGTAAACGCCCCATCATAGGGCGTAAATTAAAAATAAACGCCCCTTACTAGGGCGCGTATCTGTTAAAATCCTGGAATATATATTCTGTGAAAATAAGAATTTAATGATTAACGCCCCTGACAAGGGCGCGTTTTTGATAATTTCTGAAAATAAATATGTTCTGAAAAATATTGTAAATAAAAAGACGCCTGCTACTGTAGTCGTCAACTCTTGAAGAAACGCCCCTGCCAAAGGCGCGTTTTAAATAAATTATTGAATTATTGAAAATTCTGCAAAACGGACCATGTGTAAACGCCCTTCTGTTAGGCGTTAATTACTTGAGAAACGACTTGACCTAAGTCGTTATTTTACTGTAAACTGATTTTTCCTCTGATTTGCTAACCGATGGTTTATATATTATACATATATATATATATCGGCACTATTCTCCACTCCATGAGTATAGTCCCACTTTTCACGGTGTTTTATCGATCACACTCAATTCTCATTGACATACAAGCTCTCCTTTGGACATTCCGTTCCTTTGGACTAGCGAGTTAGTCATAGAGACCTCCGTAAGACTCCTCGTAGCCTTGGATTCCCTCAAGGCCGACTGAGCTGGTTGTACCCTAAAAACCCATTACACGATCCTTGCCATGTCAATCTAAAGAAACATGGTATACCGGCCCTTATGATTATACAAAGAGTATATCATAAGAAATTCTTGATGGGATGATGATATCATGCCATATCGCGTCATTCTTGTAAACCCCAATTCTATGATAAGAATGAGGGTATCTTGCTTGATCGAATGTTCATGTGGACCTCAATTCTATATAAAGAATGTCCATATTGATTTGTCATGGTACTTAAGTTAAGGGAACCATATTCCACCTAGTTTTATCGACATCGTGATTATACCGTTATTATCGCCAATTTATGTCCTTTGTCATATTTTTGGACTCTATTCTGTCAAAGTTGTCATACATGTCTACAAGCTTGAATATTGAAATTCTATATTGGCTATATAAACAAGAGTGGATGTCAAAAATACATGATAAATGCCTGCGCATATAGGGCCCGATCTGGTCCTGGGAGGAGCACCCGAAAGTACTTGTGCCCATGGGAGTTAAAATGATAAGGTATCTGGCATTATACCGAGTACTTGACTTGCTTGATTGGACATTCCACACACATCTTGTACTTGAATCGTACTTGACTTTACATGAAATGCGTGGCCCGAAAAAGGGTAATTTACTTGCTTGATACATGATAGCCAAAGTTCTTGACATGACTTGTTAAACGTGCTTGCTTGAATACCTTGAATATACTTGTCATCTTGTTGGAAGTCCATGATTAAGTTCATCTTATTTCTTTGATATTACATTCTCTCTATCTTGTCGTTTCATGCGAGCATGCATAGCTTTATTGCATTCATGAAAATGTAATTACTTAAACCCCTTGCTAGTACTTGAGATATAATTTCCTACTGAGCGTTCGCTCATTCCGTTTGTCCCTTTTTACTTTTCAGGTAAGTCCGACGACGATGGAAGTCAATCGGATGGGAATGATCAAGAGTGAAAGAGATAGAGATTCTCCAAGTGTCATCTAGTCTTTTCTATAGTTTCTTGAGTCAAATCTGTATTCTTTTCCTTTTTAGTAAACAGAGTATTGGATTTGTAATAGTCTATCCATTATGAAATAAAGGATTGGGTTATCTTGCTATTTTGCGCATCTCTGTCTTTGTGTCGAATACACGACCACTCTGATTGACATGATTGATATAGACACGTCGCGCATCTCTGGGTATCTTCCGCGCTCGGGGCGTGACAAACAGAGTGTAATGCATCCAGCCTGGTGCGTTACAGGTCTGTGGCGGTCGCCCGATAGACCGTTATATTCAACGTGTATAGAGTTTCAATTTCATAAAACTCTTTTATTCATTTATCCACATAATTATCTTATATAAATAGTATTTATCCTTAAAATACGTGAATAAGCTAATTACCCTTCTAGAATATGGGCCAAACTTGATGGGCTTGGTCCATTAACCTTTTGGAATATCTTTAAATAGGCTAGGTTAATTATTTAACCTAATTGGGCCTTATAATGACTTATTGATCCAATATTCTATTTATTGACTTATTTAGGCCTTTAAAAGTTCTAGAAAATAATTAAATATTCCTAAAATAATTTATAAAAAGTCTGGGGTCTTACACCCTCCCCCACTTAAGAGAATTTGGTCCCCAAATTTAATATATAGATTTAGGAGAGTGCACTTATAGTTAAATAATTCTGGAAATCTTTTCTGCATGGCTGCTTCAGTTTCCCAAGTTGCTTCATATGGCCATGTTTTCTTCAATTGAATCTTAACCATAGGAATAACTTTATTTCTTAGTTGACGCACTTCCCGTTCCAGAATCTTTATTGACTTTTGTTCGAATGTCATATCCTTCTGAATATCCAGATTGTCATAAGTGATAATATGGTCAGGATCATATACATACTTCTTCAGCATAGAGACGTGAAATACGTCATGAACTCCTGTAAATTGTGGAGGTAAAGCCAGTTTGTAAGTCACTTCACCAATCCGTTCAAGAATTTCAAATGGGCCAATAAATCTTGGAGTTAGCTTTCCTTTAATGCCAAATCTTTGAATACCATGACCTGGAGAAACCCTTAAATATACATGATCTCCTACCTGAAACTCCAAGTCACGTCTTCGATTGTCAGCATAAGACTTTTGCCTATCTTGTGCCATTTTCATTCTTTCTTGAATGAGCTTGATCTTCTCTGTAGAATCCCTAATGAGATTGGGGCCTAGAAATTATTTTTCCCCTATTTCATTCCAACATATTGGTGATCGACAGCTTTTTCCATATAAGGCTTCAAAAGGTGTCATTCGTATGCTAGCCTGATAGGTATTGTTATATGCAAACTCTACTAGAGTTAAGTCATCAAACCAACTACCTCTAAAGTTGATAGCACAAGCCCTGAGCATATCTTCTACTACCTGATTCGTTCTTTCCATTTGACCATCTGTTTGCGGATGAAAATCTGTGCTGAAATTCAATCTAGTCCCTAGTGACTGTTGTAGACCTTTCAAAATTTGTGATGTGAATCAAGGATCTCTATCAGATATAATAGTGAATGGGACACCATGTAGTTTGACAATCTCCTTTATGTATAATGCTGCTAGAATATGCACAGACCATCGACTCTTTATTGGTATGAAGTGTGCAGATTTAGTCAATCGATCTATGATTACCCATATTCCATCGTGTCCACCTCTTGTCTTAGGTAAACCCATAATAAAGTCCATCCCTATACCTACTCATTTCCATTCGGGAATACTCAAGGGGTGTAATTTACCTGCAAGTCTACAATGTTCTGCTTTTACTTGTTGGCAGGTGAGACAACGGGACACGAAATTAGCTATCTCTCTCTTCATATTGGGCCACCAGAAATTTCTTTTGAGATCTTGATACATCTTTGTTCCTCCTGGATGAATTATCTATTTGGAATTATGCGCTTCATCTAGGATTAGTTTCTTCGTAGCTTCATGATCTGGTACACATATTCGGCCCTTAAATAACAATCTTCCGTCATTGGAAATAGAAAAATCTGGCCTTTGTTCAATATTGACTTTAATTTCCAGTAATATAGGATCATCATTTTACAGCTTGACCAGATCTTCTATCAATGTAGGTTGAGCTCGGATATTAGCTATGAAATAATCTTCTTCCTTTATGTCAATATCTAAGTTCAACTGAGCAAATTGAGAAACAAGGTTAGTTACACTTATCATAAGACTTAATAGCATACCCATTGATTTTCTGCTGAGTGCATCTGCTACAGCATTAGCCTTGCCAGGATGATATTGAATAGCAAAATCAAAGTCCTTGAGATAATCTAACCACCTCCTCTGCCTCATGTTAAGCTCCTTTTGAGAGAATAAATATTTCAAGCTTTTGTGGTCCGAGTAGACTGTGAACTTTTCTCCATAAAGATAATGACGCCAAATTTTCAAGGTAAAAATAACCGCTGCCAATTCCAAATCATGTACGGGATAGTTTTCCTCGTGACGTTTCAATTATTTTGAAGAATAACAGATTACTTTTCCATTCTGCATGAGAACGCATCCTAAGCCAATGCCAGACACATCCGTATACACTTTGAATCTACCACCTTCCATCGGTATTGATAGAATATGAGCTGTGGTAAGATGATTCTTAAGAGTTTAGAAACTCTTCTCACATTCCTCTAACCAGACAAAAGGATTTTCTTTTCTTGTGAGTCTAGTTAAAGGAACTGCTATCTTTTAGAAGTTCTTAATGAATCTTCTATAATATCCAGCTAGACCCAGAAAGCTTTTTACTTCTGATACAGTCATTGGCCGGCTCCAATTTCTGACAGCTTCTACATTAGAAGGATCCACAGCAATACCTTCTTTTGAAATAATGTGGCCTAGGAATGAGACTTCCTCGAGCCAGAATTCACACTTATTGAGTTTGGCATAAAGCTTGTGTTCTCTAAGTGTTTGTAAAGCAATTTTCAAATGTTGTTCATGTTCCTCTTTTGTCTTGGAATATATCAAGATATCATCAATGAAGACGACGATGAACTGGTCCAGATATGGCTGGAAGACATTGTTCATAAGTTGCATGAATGCTGTTGGGGTATTAGTTAACCCAAACGGCATCACTACGACTTCATAGTGGCCATAACGACTTCAAAAAGCCGATTTATAAATGTCCTCTTCTTTAATTCTAAGCTGATGATAACCTGATCTGAGGTCTATCTTAGAGAAATATTCTTCTCTTGAAAGCTGATCGAAGAGCTCATCAATACGCGATAATGTATACTTATTTTTAATTGTAAGCTGATTCAGTCGCCAGTAATCGATGCATAGTCTGAGAGAACCATCCTTCTTTTTGACAAATAGGATAGGCCCACAGGGATGTGCTAGGTCTGATGAAGCCCTTATCCTGAAGTTCCTACAACTGCTTCTTCAATTCCTTAAGCTCTGTGGGGGACATCCTGTAAGGGCTATAGAAACAGGTGGTGCTCCTGGAATGAGTTCAATAGTGAAGTTCACTTCCCTCTCGGGCGGTAAACTGGGTAATTCAGATGGAAACACGTCTGGGAACTCATTTACAATAGGGATGTCCGCTAAGATAATCTCCTTGGATTCGGCAATAATGACAGAAGCAAGAAAAGCTTCACATCCTTGCGAGATAAGTTTGCAAGCGTGAAGAGAAGATATGATAGTATGATGCTTCTTGTACTTGATGCCAAGAAAAGAGAATCTCGGAAGACCGGGCTTTCGAAAGGATATAATCCTATTTCGGCAATTGATATAAGCATCATGATCTACAAGACAATCTACCCCCAAAATGGCATCATAACCTTTCATGTTAAGGCATACTAAGGTTGCGGGGAGATTGTGACCCTCTACTATCACTTCGCTATCAGGACAATAGTCGGTAAACTTTGTTCCAGAACCTAAGGGTGTGGAAGTAGCAAGATCTAAAGGTAAGGGAATTGATGTGATTAGTAATGTTTTAGCAAAAGTAGTGGAGATAAAAGAATGGAAGGCACCAGTATCAAATAGCACAAATGTAGGATGAGAACAGATTTGAAGAGTACCTTCTGTAAGTCCATCATCCCTGGGCACTTCCTCTTATTCTAGAATAGCATTGAGGCGAGCCTGCCTCTTGCATCCATTACCAGATGACTGGTCCTTCATAAGGGGGCATTCCGACATACGATGCTCCCTGCTTCCACAACGTAAATAAGTGCCAAGGCGCTTCCAACACTCCTCAGTCGAATGACCAATTTTTTCACAAAATGTGCAAGCCGTGGCGTGTTGTTTAGTGGAAAGCGGATCTAGAGGGGAGGGGCGAATAGATCTACCCCTGTTTTCGCAATGGCACCCTCTAAATAGCTAGATAGAACAAATGGCAGCGGAATATAACTAGCTAATCGAAGGACACAACGATTTGCTTAGCAAGATGATTACTAATATATCGATTAGAACCTAAGCATGCATCTAGCACAAAGCAATCGCACAAGCAAACCACAACACACGAGATTTTAAGGTGGTTCGGACTGAATCTCCAGTCCTACGTCCACCCCTCACCAAATCCGGTGAGGCTCCACTAGTGCCACACACTGAACCGTAAATCGGAAAGACCACCGATTGCCTTCCGACTAACCACCTAGTAGGGACGTCAACAATGCAGATCGGACAATCTCCGATTGCCTTCCTACTGACCACCGGTAGGGACGATTCTCAGATTCAATTGTTTATATGAAATGAAAAAGAGAACAAATATGAAATCACTCAAACAAGATATAGAGTATGCTCAAAGAAAAGAATTTTGTCTGAGTTGCAGAAGCTTGAATCGGATGCTTTGACGGTGTCTTCTTTCTTGCGGGATGATCTTCCTTGAACCTCTTCTAGTTGATGAAGAAGATGATGGATGTAGCTTCAATCTTCCTTTTGATCTTCTTGAGTCGATGAAGAGGATGTAGAAGATGTAGGATGCAGCTTAGATCACCCTTGAGAGCCTTGATTCCTTCTTCGTCCTTGGAGGTTGAGATGGCTTCAGATCTGGACTTGAATGCCTTGGAATGGATGAAGAACTTCCTCCCGAAACACTGTTCACGGAGGTGCTACAGTACCTCGAAAGTGAGCTCCCTTGATCTCCCTTGAAGCCTTGAAGCATTAGGGTTTCTAACCCTCTTGTATTGATTTTATAGATCTTGAATGGTCTATAGACAAGCCTCAGACCAGATCCATAATTTGTGGGTGTTTAGGTGACTTTTGGATTAAATAAATCCATGTTGAATGGCCCTTTTCAAAGTTGGAAACAAAGTCAACATTGAAGGCTCGGGGCTGGCGGTCGACCTGCAGCTCCTGGCGGTCGACCGCTACTGTGAAACCTGCAAACGGGCGGTCCCTGGGATTTCCGGTCGACCGCCACTGGCTGGCGATCGACCGCCAGCTGAAACACACATAGACTGGCGATCCCTGGCTGGGGCGGTCGACCGCCAGCTGGGCAGAACCCGGGCTTGCCCGGGTCGGTCCGTTAAGTCTTGAACTCCGTCATTCAACTACATTAGCAGCCCGTGCATGTTTGTGGCATCGACCTTGATAGTCTAGAAGGTATCAACTGAGTCTTTAACCTTGGATTCTCTTGGCTATACTTCTTTGTGCATTGACCTTGGATGAGTGACGAGCCGAATATGAAATGTCGACTTTTGCGTGTAAGAGAGATTAGATTTGCATCCTTGCTTGGGCGCGGTCAATGAGCTTTCACTTTGGCCATTGCCACTTGATTCCTTATCTATTTATTGGCATATCTGTCATGAATAAAACCATCCCGTATGTCAATCACATGAGAGTGGATGATATCAATGACTAATAGTGTTTAGCCATTATCAAAACCAAGAATACCACAGAACTCATATGACTATAGAAAGATGTCGAATGACCCAAGTGACCACAGAATTACTCAAATGACTTCAGGGACACAACATTCTCCCCCTTTTTGATGATGGCAACACTGTGAGTCATTATGTGATATGAATGTCTAAAATGGCACAAGTTATAACAAATGTAATATATACAGCTAAAGATTCATGATAGTAATAGCATGGGAATGCAATCATGAATGCAAATGCTATGCAATATGAATGCTAGCAGTTATGCAAGCCCCAAGCCCCATCACATACGCATATGAGATCCAAAGGGAGCAATGGATTCTCTCCCCTTGGACTCTCTCCATACACCATTCACACAACCCCCAAAGACAATGCATAAAGCACATAAGCTCTCCCCTTTGATAATGCGATAACGCATGTAGCTCTTACAAAGGACTCACACAAAGAATTCTCCCCCTTTGCCAACAGCAAAAAGAGTGATAATAGTAAAAGGTCTGTGAGACCATAGCGGAAAAGAGTGGAGAGCAAGCCATTATATGCAAAACTGAAGCATACCGTGAGCAACATATATGGTTCAAAGCTAATGAAATTCGAGACCATCAACAGAGTTCAAAAAGTAGCTACATCCAAGATTTAATAGAAATGAACCAAAGGTACATATCATGGCAGTGTTTAACCTTCCCCGGTCTTATATATCCATATTCAATAATGACAAAGGCAATAACACAAAAGCATGTATTGAGGCTAAACAATCATGATTGAAGCATGGAATTGAATGATTGTAGCATATGTTGATTTTCAATATCTTTAGTATTTGAAGGCACATGACTCACTTTATACGAGCAATCAAGTCTAGTTCATGCCTCCTAGCCGTAAGAATACACGTTGTTTAGACGCCAGTATCCCTAGATATTTGGCAAGACTGACGGTTATGCTTCAGAATGAACAGAGATAGCAAAGTCACGTCATGACATATCCAATCTCATTTCTTTGATGAGAGGATATATTTCTCATCAATTATGCCGGTGCTTTGCCTAAAGTCTAAATAGAATGACGACAGAGATAACAGAGGCACATCATGACATATCATTTGTCACTTGATTTTGATGACATGACATGTTTCTCCGTGCAACAATATCATTACTCTGTCAAAATGATTTTTAGGAATTCCAGCTCATCAATATGTTTAGAAGTAATATTAAGCCTGAGTGTATCACCAAAGTTGTCAAGACGTTTGGATTTTCAGATTTCAGGATAGTCATGCAAAACACAATATGCAGTCTCTAGTTAAGGTCTATTAAAGCTTCAGAACATAGATGATTTCAAACAAGATATATCAGAACTACAAGGAAATCATTAAATCTAAACCATTTTCATTTAATGGACAATCATTAGGGCATATAATAGAAAGCTTTTACACCATATGTCCATCTGTCTCATGAACTCAAACCAGACTGTAAGCCACTGAAGTGCAGTTTGCAAGAGGTTCTGAGAATCAACAAAACTCCCCCTAAGGATATGCAATGGATACGCGAAGAGTTATGTGTGCAAGCAAGTGTAATGATAAGTGTCAAGAGGAGAATGACCTGAAACGTGCAGGGGTGGACATGAATTTGGTAGACATGAAATGCATGACCCAACATATGGTTGTACACTTATTAAATGCAACAGAATGGAGATGAAACTCATGTATAAATGCTGCAAACTGATAACTCCCCCTTACTATATGGCCTATATGCGATAATGACGCATGGTACTTGGCGGAGGTGAAACCTCACGCATATTGAGTGCTTCTAGACAAGCATAACCTGCCTTTCCATACATCAACATTTGATATACCATGGCCATGCAGGAAGGATGCTACACAGACCATGCAACGCATTATGAATCATGAACTCATTTCATTATTATACATCTACATGCAATGCGACACATATACAAAATGACATATTGACATATAAACAATGCATGAATGCCAATCTACAAAAACACATAACCAAGTTGAATAAGATCATCATATCAGTTTTTATTGGCCTGAGGTCGACAAAGACCAAGCTCTCTTCTGAGTGTTGAAAACCTGTCATTACACAAGGGCTTGGTGAAGATGTCAGCAATTTGATTTAGAGTATCGACAAAATGCAGCTCAAAGTTTTTCTTAACGACCTCATCTCTAATGAAGTGATGCCTAATCTCAATATACTTAGTCCTAGAGTGTTGGACTGGATTTTTTTCAAGGTTGATAGCACAAGTGTTATCACACAGAATCGGGACACAACCAAGATCCACCAAGTAGTCTTGGATTTAGTGTTTAATCCACAACACTTGGGTGCCACAGCTCCCTGCAGCAACATATTCTGCCTCTGCGGTTGAGAGGGCAACCGAGTGTTGTTTCTTGGAGGCCTAAGAAACTAAACACCCGCCTAGAAACTGGCAGTAGCCACTAGTACTCTTGCTATCCAGCTTGCATCCAACGTAATCCGCATCAGAATAAGATATAAGAGATAAATCACATGATGACGGATACCATAATATCAAATCTTGAGTGCCGGCAAGATATCGAAGGATACGTTTGACGGCAGTCAAATGGGATTCTCTAGGACTAGCTTGAAATTTAGCACAAAGACATACACTAAACTGGATATCTAGTCGGGATGCAGTCAAATAAAGTAAAAAATCAATCATACCTCTATAGACCTTTGCATCCACCAATTTACCATTTTCATCTGAATCCAGTGAAGTTGAGGTGCTCATCGGAGTTGCAATGATTTTTCTATTTGCCATGTCAAATCTTTTTAGTAGCTCCTTGATGTATTTGGCTTGGCTTATGAAGCAACCATCTTCTCCTTGGTTGACCTGCAAACCGAGAAAGAATTGAAGTTCTCCCATTAGGCTCATCTCAAATTCGCTAGTCATGAGGTTAGCAAATTCCTCACACATTTCAGATTTTGTAGAACCAAACACAATGTCATCAACATAAATTTGAACAATCAAGATGTTCTTACCTTACTTCTTGGTAAAAAGTGTTTGATCTACCTTACCTCGTGTGTACCCTTTTTCAATGAGGAACGAGTTTAGTCTCTCATACCAAGCTCTTGGTGCTTGCTTAAGTCCATAAAGCGCCTTGTCTAGCTTGTATACAAAATCTGCATTCTTAGAATTCTCAAAGCCAGGGGGCTGCTCAACATAGACTTCTTCTTTGATCAAGCCATTCAAGAAAGTACTTTTGACATCCATTTGATACAGCTTTATTCTAAGGGAGCATGCAAAGGCAAGTAAAATTCTGATGGCTTTGAGTCTAGCAACAGGGGCATAAGATTCATCAAAGTCTACCCCAAACTCTTGATTATACCCTTGAGCCACCAATCTTGCCTTGTTTCTTATTATCTTGCCATCCTCACTTAGTTTGTTCCTAAAAACCCATTTAGTGCCTATGACAGATTGTGATGAGGGTCTAGGAACGAGATGCCAAACTTTATTTCTTTCAAACTGGTTTAACTCGTCTTGCATGGAATTTATCCAGTTTTCATCTTTTAAGGCTTCATCAATGTTTTTGGGTTCTAGCTGAGAGACTAGAGCAATTTGATCTAGTTCTTCCACAATTTTAAAATGCGACCTTGTTCTCGGTGGGTCATTCAAGCTACCAATGATATTTTCTAAAGGGTGATCCTTAAGAATTCTAATGTTTGTGGAATCATTACCTTCTCCTGGAGCTTGATTCCTTGTGTTGCTTGATTCAGCTCGGTCACCCTCTTCTTTTGTTTCTTCTTGTGGAGGATCACTCTTGGCCTTCATGCTTAGGAATTCCCCATCATCATCGTTTTTCCTGCAAGAGTTATCATTGTTAGAATCATCATGATATTCATCAAAGGAAACATGGGGTGATTCTTCCACAGTTTGACTCTTAATATTATAAATTCTATAAGCCCTAGATCTATCAGAATATCCAAGGAATATACCTTCATCGCTCTTGGGCTCGAATTTATCTAAGTCTCTTTTGTCATTGTTGTGGATGAAGCATTTTGACCCAAACACTTTCATATGTGAGAGAGAAGGCTTTTTACCTTTCAGTAACTCATAAGGAGTCTTTTTGGTGTGTGGCCTCACCATAGAGCGGTTGATATTGTAACATGCCGAGTTTACCGCTTCAGCCCAAAATCTCCTTGGAAGTTGCCGTTCAGCAAGCATGGTTCTTGCCATCTCTACAAGTGTTCGGTTTCTTCTTTCAACTACACCATTTTGCTCCGGCGTTCTTGGTGAAGAGAATCGGTGTGAAATGCCTTCAGCCCTGCAGAGATTATAGAAATCGGCATTTTCAAATTCACCACCATGATCAGATTGAATCTTGGAAATTTTAAACTCACCGTCCTGCTTTATCTTCATGTAGAGTGCCTGAAACTCGTCAAAAGCATCATTCTTATGTGTGAGAAAGAAAACCCATGTGAACCTAGAAAAGTCATCCACCAATACATATCCATATTTTCTACCACTTAAACTAGCAGTTCTGGTTGGACCAAACAAGTCCATATGAATTAGCTCGAGTGGTTTCCCTTGAATGATTTTTTAGTTTGTTTACCTAGGACACATGCATCACACAATTTATTTTCTTATTTAAAAGATAGTTCAGGCAAACCTTTCACCATTGAATGCTTCAAGAATTTATGCAAGATATTGTAGCTAGCATGTCACAGTCTACGATGCCATAACCATGCAATTTCAGATTTTGGTGCAGCAAGACAAAGGTTTGAATAAGCAGGATCATCTAAGTCAATCATGTAAACATTGTTGACTCTCTTACCAGAAAATTTTACCTTGTCAGATTTTGGTTCAAAGATTTTACATTCATGAGAATCAAACAACACTTTGTGACCTTTATCACACAATTGACTTATGCTTAGTAGGTTATATTTCAAACCTTCAACTAGCAACACATTTCCAATGGAGTTGGAGAGGTTCTTACCTACATTACCTGTTCCAATGATTTTTCCTTTGTTGTTCCCTCTAAATGTGACATGTCATCCTTCCTTTTCATCCAAGAGACAAAATTTTGATTTGTCTCCGGTCATATGTCTTGAACAGCTGCTATCAAGGTACCACCTGTTATGTATGGCTGCAAGACACTCCTACACAAGTAATTAAGCAAATGTGTTTGGAACCCAACCAAATTTGGGTCCCATCATACTCTTCAAAATTTCAAAGCATGAAACCATTTCTTTTGGAATCCAGACTTTTCTAACATTCATGTTTTGTTTGCTTAGAGCAGGGGTTTGGTTTTTCTTTTCAACTTTGACATTCATTTTCTGTTTGGAGGTTCTTGGTTGGATTTTGTGGAAGTTTGAGGAGGTTTGCTTCTTAAACCATTGAGGTTGTTGGTTGGTTTTGGGTTGAAACTGATTGTTTTGCCACCTATGGGATTGATGAACACAGAAATCATAATTTTCCCAAAGATATGGTGATGCTGGCCTATATGAGTGTGCAATCCAATTGTGGTGAAATCTGGAAGGTTGAGCATGCAATGGCCAAGGAAGTGTTGACCTATGCTGCGGGGAAGGTCGACCTTTCTTAGGTTTTTGGACAGGCTTTTTGGGAATGTTGGTGACTGCCTCTTCAATCTTTTCTTTCCCTTTCTCCTTTTGTTTTTACTGGTTTTGTGTGGGAGTTGTGTTTGAGGTGGAAGCTTTGGAAGATGAAACAAATGTGCCAGTTTTTAGCCCAATTGGCCTTTTGTTTGTTGGTTCAAAACCCAACCATTCCTTGTTGAAATTCATCCTAGTACCTAGCAAAGCATCTTGGTTTTCTTTTCCATCCACGAAATTTTCCAAGGATTGTTGTTTATCCTTCAATTCTATTTGTAAGTTTTCAATGTTTTACAAGAGTTGAGTGTTGACATGTTTTACAGCTTCATATTTTTCATTACTCAGTTTGCTGTTCTTTTCATAGGTTTACATTTTTAGCTTAATGCTATCAATCTCATTTCTCAAGTTTTCATTTTCAGTTTCCAAGTCAGCCATTTCTTTTCTTCCTTCTTCTAAATCCTCAATCATTTTCTTAAGATCTTGAATTTCAGTTTCAAGTAGAGCATTCTTATCATCCTTGTCATGATCATGCACAAAAGAATTGATTTTCTTTTTCAATGATTTATTTTCCTTTTTGTACATTTCATATTTTTCCATGAGTTGTATATATGCATCCTCCCAATCATCAATTGTATAATCTTTAAATGGAGAATTTACCTCAATTTCTTCGTCACCTTTGGCCATGAGGCAGAAATCTTCTTTTTCTTTGTCCGAGGAGCTAGTTCCATCATTACTTTCCTCTTCATCGCTCCATGTGGACACCATGGCCTTGTTATTCTTCTTGCCCTTCCATTTGTCAGCTTTTTTGAATCTGTCAGGACAGTCATTCTTGAAATGCCCTGGTTTGTTGCAAGAATAACAAATGATTTTGTCAGATTTCTTAGAGTTTTCAAAATTAGATTTGAAATCATTTCTTACCCTTGACCTTCCTCTCATGAAGCTCTTACCTTCCTTTCTCAGGAATTTCTTGAACTTACATGTGAGCATGGCTACGTCATCCTCATCTCGCTCACTTCCCGAATCCTCACCTTCATCAGAAGTATCTTGACGGTTGGGTCCAGCTTTAAGAGCTAGGGACTTCTTCTTAGGTGCCTCAGCCTCTTTGTTCTTGAGGTTGATCTCATAGGTCATTAATGACCCAATGAGTTCATCTACCTTGGTGGTTGCGAGATCTCTCGATTCTTCAACAACGGTTGCCTTCGTGTGCCATGCTAGAGTTAATGATCTGAGAATTTTTCTTACAAGTTCTTGCTCTGTATATTTCTTTCCCAAATCAGTTAAACTATTAGTAAGCACAGTTAAGCGAGCATACATATCTTGAATTGACTCATCAGGCTTCATGCGGAACATTTCATATTCAGAAACTAAAATATTGACTTTTGTTTCTCGTACCTGAGAGGTTCTTTCGTAGATTACCTCTAGCTTATCCCACATCAATTTCGCAGTTGCGCAGGTGGCTACTCTTGAGAATTCAACTGGATGGAGTGAGCATTGCATGATATGTTTAGCACTCCAGTTGACGGTGGATTGTCGTATTTGTTCTTTGGTCCACAAGTCCTCATTATCCGTAAGCTCATACGGACCTTTGCTGATCACATGCCAAAGTTCGTAGTCTTAGGCGCGAATGAACACCTGCATGCGATGTTTCCAATAAGGATAGTTAGATCCAGTGAAATAAGGAGGTCTGTTCACAGAGTGTCTTTCAGGTAAATAACCCTTAGATGCTGATCCACCATTTCCCTCAAGGTCGTTGGACCCCATAATGAGAGATTAGGCTCTAATACCACTTGTTGTGTAGTGGACAGCGGATCTAGAGGGGAGGGGTGAATAGATCTGCCCTTGTTTTCGCAATGACACCCTCTAAATAGCCAGATAGAACAAATCGCAGCAGAATATAACTAGCTAATCGAAAGACACAACGATTTGCTTAGCAAGATAATTACTAATATATCGTTTAGAACCTAAGCATGCATCTAGCACAAAGCAATCGCACAAGCAAACCACAACACACGAGATTTTAAGGTGGTTCGGACTGAATCCCCAGTCCTACGTCCACCCCTCACCAAATCCGGTGAGGCTCCACTAGTGCCACGCACTGAACCGCAAATCGGAAAGATCACCGATTGCCTTCCTACTAACCACCTGGTAGGGACGTCAACAACGCAGATCGGACAACCTCCGATTACCTTCCTACTAACCACCGGTAGGGACGATTCTCAGATTCAATTGTTTGTATGAAATGAAAAAGAGAACAAATATAAAATCACTCAAACAAGATATAGAGTATGCTCAAAGAAAAGAATCTTGTCTGAGTTGCAGAAGCTTGAATCGGATGCTTTGACGGTGTCTTCTTTCTTGCGGGATGATCTTCCTTGAACCTCTTCTAGTTGATGAAGAAGACGATGGATGTAGCTTCAATCTTCCTTTTGATCTTCTTGAGTCGATGAAGAGGATGTAGAAGATGTAGGATGCAGCTTAGATCACCCTTGAGAGCCTTGATTCCTTCTTCTTCCTTGGAGGTTGAGATGGCTTCAGATCTGGACTTCAATGCCTTGGAATGGATGAAGAACTTCCTCCCGAAACATTGTTCACGGAGGTGCTACGGTACCTCGAAAGTGAGCTCCCTTGATCTCCCTTGAAGCCTTGAAGCATTAGGGTTTCCAACCCTCTTGTATTGGTTTTATAGACCTTGAATGGTCTATAGACAAGCCTCAGACCCGATCCACAATTTGTGGGTGTTTAGGTGACTTTTGGATTAAACAAATCCATGTTGAATGACCCTTTTCTAAGTTGGAAACAAAGTCAACATTGAAGGCTCGGGGCTAGCGGTCGACCTGCAGCTCCTGGCGGTCGACCGCTACTGTGAAACCTGCAAACGGGCGGTCCCTGGGATTTTCGGTCGACCGCCACTAGCTGGTGGTCGACCGCCAGCTGAAACACACATAGACTGGCGATCCCTGGCTGGGGCGGTCGACCGCCCCTGTGCTGGCGGTCGACCGCCAGCTGGGCAGAACCCCGGCTTGTCCGGGTCGGTCCGTTAAGTCTTGAACTCCGTCGTTCAACTCCATTAGCAGCCCGTGCATGTTTGTGGCATCGCCCTTGATAGTGTAGAAGGTATCAACTGAGTCTTTAACCTTGGATTCTCTTGGCTATACTTCTTTGTGCATTGACCTTGGATGAGTGACGAGCAGAATATGAAATGTCAACTTTTGCTTGTAAGAGAGATTAGATTTGCATCCTTGCTTGGGCGCGATCAATGAGCTTTCACTTTGGCCATTGCCACTTGATTCCTTATCTATTCATTGGCATATCTGTCATGAATAAAACCATCCCGTATGTCAATCACATGAGAGTGGATGATATCAATGACTAATAGTGTTTAGCCATTATCAAAACCAAGAATACCACAGAACTCATATGACTATAGAAAGATGTCGAATGACCCAAGTGACCACAAAATTACTCAAATGACTTCAGGGACACAACATGGCGACCTGCTCCTTCTCCTCCTTGACTTTCTTTTGCTTATGGGAACTTCCACCATTCCTATTCCTGGATCTCTTCTTACTATCACGGCTCTTGTAAGGCTCCGTGATGCTAAACTTTTCTTTCTTATAACGCCGATCTGAGCGTTGGCTTGATTCTTCTCCTTTCCCTTTCAATTTTTTGACCTTCTCTAAGGTCCTTTCACATAAATACGCTCGTTGAACCATCTCCACATAATTACAGATGTTTTGGATCCCGAGCTGCTGGATGAAACCGGGACGTAACCTGTCCATAAACCGATTCACCTTTAATAAATCGGTACTGATTAGATGTGATGCATACGGTGCTAGCCTTGAGAATTGCAGTTCATATTCGGTAACTGTCATCATTCCTTGCCGAAGAGTGGCGAACACCATAGCCTTTCGTTCCTTTACGTGCTCCGAAAAGTACTTGGCACGGAATAGGATAAGAAAACCGTCCCACGTATGAGGTGCATCGGCCGGAGATGCCGGAACTGACTTCCACCATGTGTGAGCATCTTTGTTAAGTTGAAAGGTTGCGAGACGCACCTTCTCCTGATCGGTGCATTGGATAACATCAAGTATACGATTCATTTCGTCTATCCAATTTTCTGCCACGTCGGGATTAGAAGAACCATAGAATCGCGGATGATTTAAACTCTGGAAATTGTGATGTAGGTCACCGGCCCTTGCCCCTGTGCCACCTTGCGCTATGGTTTGCAATGCCTGAGTAAGGCCGGCAACTGTTTGTTGCATGCCATCCCAATCTACACGATGAGCCATTCGTAAGATAAGGTACCTGAGAGAAAATAACAACTTGTTATTTCTCATAAAATTGGAATGAAAAAAATTCAATCTTAAATCTAATTAATTATCTTATCCCAAGCTCTACCCAATTCTCACATGGGTATGGAAATTTCTTCCTTAGTTCATAGGTAGGGGTCCTTAAACCTTGGACTTTTCCTATGACATGACTCTTCTTCTTAAGTCTTGAGACTTAGGCTCTGATACCAACTTAACTTTCACGCCCTGAGCCTTTATTACAGAAGAAGATTAATTCGGGGAGCGTGGACAGCCGGCATGGTAAGCCTCTTGCAAGCAAGAACGATCAGAGCACAAGGTAATCACACATAAGAATGCAATCGCACAATATTTACTCAACTTCAACTTTCATTAATAATCAAATCCAATATTCGAATACAACCACTAATTCAACTTCCATCATGCTAGACTCAAGAAATAAGAAATTTCATAGACTCAATCTAAACAATGTAAACTTCCTAAGTCTTCGCTCATTCTTTATTCACTCTCGGATCCGCTACTTGAACTTTCTGAATCCGAATTCGAATCACTTTCATTTCCTGAAAAGATTGGAAATAGGTAATGAGCACACTTGCCCAGTAGGTATCTTTGTAGAGACTAGTGCGATGGATTCAGAGGGGGGTGAATGAATCTATCCTTAAAAATTACTCCCAATTAAAAACTCAGAACACTCAGAGATGTGAAATTAAAAACAGATTCAGTTCTACCAAAACTGAAATACAGCGATGTGTTCAATCAATTGGCTCACTCGACATATGAAGACAAATCGAGCCTAAGCATTCATCTAGCGGAAGCAAACAGTAAGCATTCAAACCACAGTACACGAAGGAATTTTTAGGTGGTTCAGTCCGCAGACCTACGTCCACCCCACACTCAAACCCGAGTATGGCTTCCCGCTGACTCACAGCTTGAACGGCTGGGCCTCACAGCTTGCCTACAAACAGCTGAGCATC
Source organism: Amorphophallus konjac (assembly GCA_022559845.1). Lineage (NCBI taxonomy): Eukaryota > Viridiplantae > Streptophyta > Magnoliopsida > Alismatales > Araceae > Amorphophallus > Amorphophallus konjac. Next base: position 196,803,341 of record CM040127.1, on the reverse strand, counting down.
ACAGCTTGCTATCCGAGGTATCCACCTCGCCCGCTGAGCAACACAGCTTGCTGTCCGAGGTATCCACCTCGCCCACTGAGCAACACCGCTTGCTGACCAGAGGAATCCTCCTCTGCAATGCTGAGCAATACAGCTTAGCTCTGCTGACTAACAGCTTGAATAATGGTTCAAAAGAAAAATAAGATATGGAAAAGACACAGCAACAGAAAGCTGTAGACGATAAAACACAAGGTGCCTCTCAAAGAGCTGACTGGCCTAGATTTGATCCACGGTCCAGTATAGATAAAGCTTCAGATGACTCTCTTCTTCTTCTTCTCAACTCTTGATCTCTCTTTCTTCTTCTTCTTCTTCTTTACTGCTCGCTCTTTCTTTCTCGAGCTTCTTTACTGCTCACTCTTTCTTTCTCGAGCTCTCTTCTTTCTCTTCTATTATCTCTTTTTCTTCTTCTACTGGCTCTCTCTGCTTCTGTCTGGCTACCCCCTTACTTCGATCACTCTGATCATCATTTTCCACCCCTTTCACTCGAAGGAGACGCTTCCTTTTTATAGCAGCAGCAGGTAGGTGGGCGTGTGTCTTCCATAAATTCCCGCCCTAGCACCTGGACCCCGTGGTAGCATTTTAGCCTATTGGATTACACGTGTCACGATCCTGAGCCATCTTCATTCTTGGATCACGTGTCTTATTAATCTTCTCGAGCAGTAGTCCTGTTAGAACAGACTTGTTATTAGTGTGAATTAATCTGAAAGGAAAGAAAGGATGCATCGAGTGAGTTTGATATTTGAACTGAGCCTATACAGACTTGATGCACAAAATGCAGTGTGCATATAATAAAGTATGTACATTGATGATGAATGCACGGGCATGCCATCAACGAGTGTACAGACTTTGTGTGCAATGTACAACTAATGTGCAGACTTGCTATGCCTATAGTTTAAGCATGAATGCATAATGCACAAACTATGCGTGTGCATGTGTGGACTTTGAGTGCATGACACTGCCTTACGTATGTATGCAACAGAATGTATAGACTTTGAATGCCGGGTGAAGAGTGTAGAGACTTTGTCTTGAAAGATGCAGGAATGCATATAGGAAAGTATGTACAATGACAATGAGTGCTCAGGCATGTCATCAAAGAATGTACAGACTTTGCGTGCATGCGACAAGACGATGTACGGACTTGCTAAAATGACGCATGGACATAACAGCAAAGAATGTGAAGACTTTGTATATGCATGAAACAACCGAATGCACTGACTATGCTCATGAATGTATAGACTTAGTGTGCAGACTTAGTGTATGTGCGAGACAAATCAATGCATAGACTATGTAAATGCATGAAGAGCACTGGTTATACTGACTTGGTTGAATGAAGCAATGGCTAGCTACTAAAGAATGTACAGACTTGAGTTGATGTAGTCTAGGCAAAACTCTGTACAGACTTTATAGCGTGCAGAGAAATGTTGCACCGGTTTTCAGTGACAGGACCTCATATGCAATGAGCGTGCTTCAGTGTATAGACATCATATGTAGTGAATCATGCATCAACTATATGGCGTGCAACTGATGAATGCACCGATGCAAGCTACACTTGTTATGCAATGCTATAAATATGCACACTCAATCAGCCAATCTTTCATACTCATAGTGCTTGCTGACATCAAACTCATTCATACTCATAGTGCTTGCTGACATCAAAACCACAGGGGCACACCGGTCGACTAGCCCATCCAGTCCGGTCCACCGGTCACGGCGAAAAACTGGCCAAACCCTAACCTCCGGGCCCAATTCCTCTCCTCGTTCGATTCCGATCGAAGGGGGAAACATCCATAATGAGAATACCGACCTTCCACATTCCGGAAGGGATCAAAACAACGCACAAATGGCTTGAAACAGGCAATTCCACCGAATTAACCCTAAATGAGTCACCAGGGTTCCTGGGCTCGTACCGGCCCTAAATGACAACCAATTGACACGAAATTAGCGGATCTAGAACGCTGACATTCTAAGGGTTCGATTGATACCAACTGATCTAAAAATCGTCGCCATTTTTCGGCGAAGCCTGTGAACACCCCAAAAGCATGATTTTCCCGAACTTGAAACAAACCCACTCAAACTCTCACCGAACAACACAAAATTATAGGGAAAACGTAGAGAAGAAGTAGAGCTTCCATCTCCCTACCTCCACCAAAGATTTCGTGCCCCGAAGTGACTAAACGGCGTCGAAAATCACGTCGCGAACTCGACCGTCGGCTTTAAATCCACTGTTTGGGATCGCGCCCAAACCGATCTGATCCTCTCCCCATCTCGCTCCGGACCACTCCCACGGCATCACGTCTACCTGCCCGAGCCTCCTCCGTCTGCAGCCGGAGCCGGAAGGGTGAAAGAAGAGAGAAAGCGGGGGAGAGAGAGGTCGCGGCGGTGAAATGAGAAGGGAGGAGAGAGGAAGAAGAATAAAAAGAAAAATAAATTAGAAATTTTTCCTAATTTCTAAAAATTTGATAATTGGCCCGAAAATGGACTAATTCAGAAAAATACACAAAAATAGTCAAAACGATCCTCGGGAAGAGTACAATGCAACTGCGACGTCCACGAGTCGATGAACTGAGAAATAAACTCACCACAGGGTTCTGTAACTAATACGAGAGAAAAACCCACGTGGATCGTAAAACTCAACTCAGGACCCACAAAAGCGATCGAAACTCTCCACTAAGGATCCAAAAGACCCGATAAGAATCCGATAAGAATCCAGGGCATTACATCCTCCCCTCCTTTAAGAAATCTGATCCTCAAATTTTAAGGACTAGCAATGGAGAAGCAGGGAAGAACAGCCCCAAGACACAACTTCAAATGACACGAATCTCGAGAGAACACAGTTCAGGGGGACACAATCAGACCATAATCATAGGCACACGCTCTGGATCGAGTACGGCACCAAAGTGAACACAAGTCCAACACCTCCGAAAAAAAGCAACGTCACTTACGTCTCACAAGAAAGGAGACATGACTAATGCCACGACAATAGTTATCGGGAAAATAAAATGATAGACACAACAAGCATCAGCTTAAACAAGGAAGCATAGTCCTCTCAACTGACAACTCGACACATCGGTTCCAGTGCCAAAGGCAACCACGAGAGCCTGGCACACAGGACGCCAACGATAGCACCGGACCACAAGCACAATCAAGTCAGTCCTCACTCAGATATTATATCTGATCGAGTCGCATGCTAACTCTACCAGGAAATAAGAGTACAACATAACTAACTGACAAGATCATGGTCCACACGATACTAAGACAGATTCACTGGGAAACAACAACAAAATGACAATGACAACAACAGCAGCACTTGCAGAATCCTGGCTCCGTACTGAACACAGAACCACAGAACACAATCGTAAGCTGGGTCACATCAAGGCACAACGGCAGTCGAACACACGACCACAAGGGACGAGTCATGCATCGAGCAGCTCACCAAGAAAAGACCCACGACAACAAGGACGACAATCTTGGGAAACACATCTCAAGGACCACGATCACGTCCCAAGAGCACAACACCCAAGACGAATTGCAGAGCAGAGGGTACTCAACCAGCAAAAATGCTGAAAGATTTCCCAATACTCGTAAATGCCGATGCCAACACCAGAATGACTCCAGCAATGACACGGCAAGAGACCACATCAAGGCACATGAAGCCAAGATGAAGTCACATCGAGAAAAATAATTATCTCGATCGGTCAGAATCTGACAGCCATTGATCCTCGACCCGTGGGTTATCAGCCCACACGCTTCCGCTGCGCACTCATACAACGAACACATGCATCATAAATATCTCGGTATCCGCATCTCAACCCACACTCGGTGCTATCGCAATTCATGAAAATCGTAATATAACACGCCAAGTGTACTGACCCTGCTAACAACCGATTACAAGTCGCCTAAGGGCAAACGAAGAAGAGTACCAGCTTCAGCACAAAGCACAAAGAAAATGCTAATCTCAGCTTACTTATTACGTCCTGAAACAATCATTGAGCCTTCACAACACATCGGCCGCTAGACACGGCATGACGAACACGGTGCACAACGGTTCTTAACACAAGGATTAAGTCCAAAGCCAAGCAACTGCAGAACAAGGAGCAGATCATGCGTAAAATAAACAATGTCCGCACTTAAGCAGATACAAGACAAAGGTCTCACTAAGATAGCAGTTCTAAGGCTCACCTCGAAAAGACTCCATAAAATAGGATGAGAAGTATCAAGCTCGACTAACAATAGCTCACTAGGAAGGAAAAATCCTAGGTTTGCTTGAGCATCTTCTCAATCAAGGCAATAAAGCAATCACTTCAACAGAAACGAAACACATCAGGAGCTGAACAGACTCAAGCTGGGACGACCAAAACAACGTAAGAACATGTACTGCCATCACACCAACTCAAAAAAGTCACCAGCCACCTGAACAAACCACGGAGAAATCTCAAACAATGTACTGCAGATTCAAGCCTACCGGCGAACTCTGCCAAGTACAACATGATCGAGATGAACACCATGACGAAAAGAGGCATCCCGTCACATCCTGACGAGAGCAAAACCATCTCGCGCCAATGCCATGACAGCACACATAAGACGACACGTGAAAAACAAAGCAACAAGGAATCGTGAAACCTAATACCATCGAAAGACTTTACTAGACTTTCAGGACTCTAGGCACTGTATATCTCGGATTCCCATGTACTTCACACAATAATGCTCTGATACCACATGTGACGACCCAGACTCCGGATATCGGATATACCCAATACGACTACCAAGTTGACCCGATACCGCTTGGAACCCATGAAGCCTCTCAAGAGCTGTAAAGCTCCGAAGGGAAAAAGGAATGTCGTGTAGTACATTGAAGCCACAGAGATATAATAGTAAGCAATTAAATTTCATTAGATCGGTTTGCTAAAGTAGTAGAAATAAAGTTACTTTTTAATTAACAGTTACAAATTAACAATTATACCAGAGTCCTATCCAAAGGAAAGACAAGTACAGTCCAACAGAAAGAAAAACGTACACTAAGGTCGGGGGAAGCCCGACGCAGGTACCGCTGGCAACTACGAACTCGCCACACCAGGAACCGTGGAAGCAGAACGACCAACCTGAAAAGCAGGAATGAGCCTCGTGTCACTGGCCCAGTAGGGGTCATGCGGATCCCCACTAAAAAACACGCAGTAACACGGAACAACAGCTAAAACAACAGTAGTAGTAAAGCAAGAAAAGTAGGAAAAACTACTACTAGAAAGCTATAAAAGAAAACCGAAAACAGAAGGAGTAGAGTAGCTAAAAGAAAAGGGAAAAGAAGTCGTACCTGAATGAAAACACGGCTGCCGAAAGGACTTCGACTCCCCACACTACTCCGAGCAGCAACAGAACGGTGAACACTGATCTTAGAGAGTCATGCGTCACCAATCCGTCGACAAACTCAGGGCCTACTAAAGCAGACAAAAGCCTAGTAAAGACCTAGATAGACCTAAAGCACATGTGACTCGATTGTCATGCACGGTCCTCTAGACACGACCACATACACGACTGGAACGTCGTGTACATGACACAACACTAACCTCGGGCAAGACCATGAGAGGTCTAACCCAGAAAGGTCACGACGCACGAGAAACGCGAGAGTCACGTGTCACATGACGGAAGCACCTCCTCACTAGAAGAACAGCCAGCTGCGTCCACTGACGTCTTATGATGCGCCTACAAGTGTCTGTCTAAGCTGCCTACAAGATGATAGAGAAGAGGACACTGTCTGAACAGAACAGGAAGAACAGTCGTGAGTGACTAGTCAGGGTCACGCCCGTCGGCACAAGTCCAAGCCCCTAACCACGTGTACACACACAAGCTTAATGCCTTGAGCCAGGCCTCTAGCTAGTTTTCTCTTCCAGTAGGACGCTACTGCAAGGCAAGGGAGCCCACGGCAACTAGCCTAAAAACCGTATCTCAGGAACTGCCCCACCACCTACTCCCGGGTGGACTGACACTCGAGGTTGCGAGGCTACGACTAGTGGATGTTCACTAGACATAGAGACTCTAAAACACGAGTGCTAGAGTACAGACACGCTAAGAAAGCATTGTCGCACGTACTACAAAGCACCAAGACAGCATACCAACTGCCAACAGACTCAGGACAGGACAACTAGACCTGAAAACACAACGATCCTTGAGTCTCATGACTCAGAGTCAAGATCATCGCACAAAGCGGACCATGCCGCCAATCGGTCTAATCCTAAGCCAGAGAAAATGACATATCCAGGAGAAACGACTGACGGAGACCTGAGGGATAACTGGTGGTCCGGCCCGCATCAATACGGTTTTTAGGCTAGTTGACGAAAATCGCCAATGGGGTCGGTCGACCGGCCCAGGTGGTCCGGTCGACCGGACCAGCTACTGGACCCATGACGGTCCGCGGGTGCCTATCGGTCGACTAGCCCATCCGGTCCGGTCCACTGGTCACAGTGAAATACTGGCCAAACCCTAACCTCCGGGCCCAATTCCACGCCCCGTTCGATTCCGATCGAAGGGGAAACATCCATAATGAGAATACCGACCTTCCACACTCCAGAAGGGATCAAAAAAATGCACAGACGGCTTGAAACAGGCAATTCCACTGAATTGACCGTAAATGAGTCACTGGGGTTCCCGGGCTCGTATCGGCCCCAAATGACAACCAATTGACACAAAATCAGCGGATGTAGAATGCTAACATTCCAAGGGTTCGATTGATACCAACTGATCTAAAAACCGTCACCATTTTTCGGCAAAGCTTGTGAACACCCCAAAAGCATGATTTTCCTGAACCTGAAACAAACCCACTCAAACTCGCACCGAACAACGTAAAATTATAGGGAAAACGTAGAGGAGAAGTAGAGCTTCCATCTCCCTACCTCCCTTGAAGATTCCGTACACCGAAGTGACTAAACCGTGCCGAAAATCACGTCGCGAACTCGACCGTCGACTTTGAATCCACCGTTCGGGATCGCGCCAAAAATGATCCGATCCTCTCCCCATCTAGCTCTGAACCACTCCCATGGCATCACCTCTGCCTGCCCGAGCCTCCTCCGTCTGCAGCTAGAGCCGGAAGGGTGAAAGAAGAGAGAAAGCGGGGGAGAGAGAGGTCGCGGCGGTGAAATGAGAAGGGAGGAGAGAGGAAGAAGAATAAAAAGAAAAAGAAATTATGAAATTTTCCTAATTTCTGAAAATTTGATAATTGGCCTGAAAATGGACTAATTCAAAAAAATACACAAAAATAGTCGAAACGATCCTCGAGAAGAGTACAACGTAACTGCGGTGTCCACGAGTCGATGAACTGAGAAATAAACTCATCCCAGGGTTCCGTAACTAGTACTGTTGCATCCCTAAGGTTTCGATGATGTCTCACACTATAAATCAATTTATTATATGGACCATCTTCTTGGTTCAAAGCATGAAGGGGTTCTGTTGCAATACCTTTATGGTCCTTGCATATAATGACCTTGCATCTCATCTCTCAAGTCGATGCAAGCTCTAGTCGATGCAATCGTTGTCTGGTATGGACCGTTAGATCTTGTCCTTTTCATTTCAGTACAAATTCGTCTTGGTGCAAGCGGTGTCTTGTACTTCTCTTTACCAATTCGGTGCAAGTCTCTGTCTCACTCATAAACACTGTGGCCCGGTTTTCCATCTCGGTGCATTACGTGTATTTCTTTGCAGCATACACTTTTAGGTTCGTGCATATCTTCTTTGTGCGTGTTTGTGCGTCTCGCCTTTCAGACTCAGTGCAAGGTCTGTCTTGCATCCGTCTTTGTTCGTATGTTTCTTCTCTTTCATTCGGTGCAATTCTCAAATATTCAACTCGGTGCATCTACTGTGTTACACAGTTGTTTTAGAAGTCCGTGCATATCTTTGATCCTCTCTTTTGACTCTGTACAAAGTCTTCATCTTGTGCCTCTTGGATCCATGTCTGTGCACATCAGCTGCACGGGTGGACGCTAGAGTCTGTGCATGTGGGGTCAAACACTTTAGTAGGTCAATTCAATGGTTGACTTGAATATCTCTACTCAGTGCATGCTATGTCTAATCGCATTCGGTGCAACATTTGCTTCATGTCTTATATAAACAGTGCATCCCTCCCAGTTCGTGCATTCAACACCTATATGCCCAGAGCAATGTCATTCTTCTTACCAGTATCCGAAATGCTTTCCTCTGATTGTTTGTCAGGTATTTTTTCTCCTTCGAGAAGAATAAGAATGGCTCACGATCCCAGTATGGAGGAGGTGGCAGGATCGTGACACATGGAAAGACGTGTGCATGGATTCTGCCACGTGGGGTAAGGCCTTTGAGCGGGAATAATGGAAAGCACACGCACGTCCTCTGATGCTCTATAAAAAGTGAATGCTGAGCAGAAGAAACAACAACAATGAGAACAGAAAAGAGAGGAGAAGGAGAAAGAGAGCCAGCAGAAGCAGAAGAGAAAGAAAAATTTCTGAGAGGGAGAAGTGTTCGTGAATGAGAAGATCTGCTACTATGGAAGCTACATTTTCTTTGTTTCTAGAGAATATTATCGTTTACCGATCACTGTGTTTTCAAGTTTTTGTTTGATCATCTTTATTCCATATTGTTACCCTCCACTTTTCGGAGGAAGGGAGAGGTTCTCCAGTTCCCTCCATTGTCTTGGAGGAAGAGAGGTTCAATCCTCTGGTTGTGTGAGTTACTTGGGAGTAACTGCATAGGGTTCCCTTTGTTGCGTGCAAAGGATGGGAGATAGTTCTCCGGTGTTCTTCTTCTGGTCGATCAGAAGATTGAGGAGGTTGTTCCTCTGTACAAGCTGTTTGGCAGCGGTTGTTGCAGACTGAGTCTACTGTGTGCGACTTAAGTGCAAGGAAGCCTTACTCGATTGAGTAAGGGGTGGACGTAGATTGCAGATAGAATTGAACCACCTAAAAAATTCGCTGTCTCATTTGTGGTTTGGTTGTTTTCGTGTGCTGCTCTCCAACTTCTTGAGACTTTGCTTATTTGTGGTTGCTTTCTCGATATAAGTTCTTCTCTTATCATCTTCGTTGTCTGTTTACGTGGCCTTTATCACTATAGTTTGAGGGGCTAAGAATTTGTGGCTATGTTTATCGAATTGGAGAGTGATCTATTCATCCCCCCCTTCTATCTCACTCTCCGCTGCGCGTATCATTTGGTATCAGAGCAGGTTCTCACCATGTGGGCCAACGGTCAGGCTAACCCTAATGGTCCTCGAAGCTTTATGGCTGAGGGACAATCTATCAGTCGTCCTCCTTTCTTTGATGGTAACAATTATCTATTCTCGAAAAATAGGATGGAGGTATTCACCAGGGTGCAAAGCCACAAGTTATGGAGGGTGATCTCCATAGGGCCATACGAGCTACCACCGAATGAGGATGCATGGACAGATGATCAAGTCAAGCAATCGTCGCTCAACTGGACAGCCCTGAACATCATCCAGTGTGCTGTACACCCAGACGAATACGCTCGCATCTCAGCATGTAGGACGGCCAAGAAAATGTGGGACGAGCTGGAATTAATCTACGAAGGTACATCTCAAGTGAGAGCAACAAAGGTAAATCTCCTCACCTCTGAATATGAGATGTTTAAAATGAAATCAGAGAAGACCATAACTGAGATGTATGCCAGATTGTCTCTGATCACGAATAGTCTTAAGGGGCTTGGAAAAGAGATGGCTGAGGGAGACGTAGTCAGGAAGATACTTAGATCTCTAACCCCTTCATGGCATACAAAAGCCACTGTGATAGAAGAGTCAAGGGATCTGACGACTACGACTGTCACCGAACTCATAGGATCCCTTATGACGTATGAGATGAACATTAAGAGGAATGGTGAGAGAAGCGATAGAAAGAACAAGAATATTGCCCTCAGGGCATCCCGCAGCAAGGGAAGTAGCAGTAGCGGGAGTAGTAGTTGCGAGTCTGATGGGTTGTCAGATCTCGACCAAGAGGAGCAAGCAATGCTTACTCGCCAATTCAGAAAACTCTTAAGGTCTAAGGGAAAGACCTTCAGGAGGAAGAAGTCATACCCTTCTGGTAAGAACTTCGATTCCAGTAATGACAAAGATAGGAGTACTAAGATAATTACATGCTTTCATTACAGGAAACCCAGACACATGAAAGGGGACTGCCCTGATCTTTAGAAGAAAGGTCCCAACCATCAGAAGAAGAGCTCAAAAGTGCAGAAGAAGAAGCCACAAGCAATGGTCTGCACCTGGAGCGATGAGGAAGAGGATCCGGAAGATAATTCCTCAGAGGAGGATGAAGAAGGAATTTGCCTGATGGCAAACAACGAAGAGGAGGTAACAAATATTTTTGAGAATTTCTTTATCGATGACTGGGAAGACGCCTATGCAGAACTGTTAAATTAGTTCAATTCACTTAGTAAAGAGCATAGGGTTCTGAAGAGAAAATTCAATACCAATGTTGAAGAACAAACGCAAATCTGTAAGGAAAATCAAAAACTAAAAGAAGAATTAGAAGAAATGACTTCTCTGGAAAAGGAGAATGAAAAGCAAACCCTTGAGAACCAGGAAGTTCACACACAGCTCAACCAACTCAAGATTAAATTTGAAGAATGTCTTAATGAAAATAGTGTGATCACAGAGAAGTATGAAGCTGTTAAGAAAGTCAACTCTGAACTCTTGAAAAATTATGAGTCTGTGCAAAGAGAGTTAGAGGACAAACAAAAAGTTTTAGAAAAAATTGTTCAAGGAAAATCGAATCTGGATTCTATACTAGGTACAAGAGTTAATTTCAACAAGGAGGGTTTAGGCTATGACTGATCCAACAAGAGACCATTTCAGTTTAAGACTACCACTTTCTGCCCAGAAAAGGGAAAAGAAAAGTTGGACACTCCATCCAGCTCAAACAGAAAACAGAGTGTTCAATGTCCAAAAGAAAATTTAACAAACAATGCCGGATGATCATCTAAAATAGGAATGAATTTTGTGAAGAACTTCACTAAGCCCATTCGCCAGAACATAAGTAGTAGTTGGACCAAGGAAATGAATCAGAATAAAAGTTGGAACTACTAAAAAAGAATGGGTCCTGATAAGAGTTACTGGAGAAACAACACTCATCCTAAAAAAATTGTTAATCAACAAGCTCACAGGAGATACCCTAGGGATGAGAAACCTAATAACTGGAATAGATTTCATTTCTCCAGACCAGCTGGACATACCTCCACTCACAACTTCAATAGACCGGAAATTAAGGTGCAAGAGAAAACCAAGTTGAAATAATTCTGGATCCCTAAACATCTGCTTAAAAATTTGAATGATGCCTTTGGACCCAACTCATCTTGGGTTCCGAACTACTTTGCTTGATTTTGCTTGTATAGGTGTGCCTGGCAGCTGAGAACAACAAATGGTATCTCGACAGTGGCTGCTCCAGGCACATGACAGGAGACCGATCCAAGTTCAGCAAGTTAGAAATGAAGGTAGGGGGTCTGGTCAAATTTGGGGGAAAGAACAAAGGTAAGATCATTAGGGTCGGCACTGTTGGTAAGTCTTCCACTAACTCCATTGAGAAAGTTTTACTTGTAGAAGGTCTTCAACACAATCTCAGTAGCATAAGTCAATTATGTGATAAGGGTCACAGGGTTGTGTTTGACAATAATTGATGCAAAATTTTTGAAATAAATTCTGATAGCATTAAATTTGTAGCCAACAGGACCAATAATGTCTACTTGGTAGACTTAGATGTTGAGTCTGATTCTAATCTATGCTTGCCTGCCAATTCTGAAAGTGACGCGTTTGAATGGCATAGACGTTTAGGCCATGCTAGTTTTTCTACTTTGAATAAATTGATCAAGCATGATCTAGTTAGAGGCTTTCCTAGAATCAAGTTCAGTTCAATTTCAAAAGTCTGTGATGCCTGTGCTTTAGGCAAACAGACCCGAATGTCCTTCAAGCTAAGATCTGAGCCATTGTCGTCTAGACCAATGGAACTTCTTCATATGAACCTTTTTGGTCCTACTAGAACTCAGAGTCTTAATGGAAGTAGATTTGGTTATGTGATCACTGATGACCACTCCAGATTTTCATGGATCTTTTTCTTAGCCAACAAAAATGATGCATTTCAAAAAATCAAATAAATTTTTAATAAAGTCAAACAAGAAGGAAAACATAGAATTTGTTCAATTCAATCTGACCATGGAGGTGAATTTGAGAACTCCATGTTTTCTGAATTGTGTGAAAGAGAGGGACTAACACACAAGTTTTCTTCTCCCAGGACACCAGAGCGGAATGGAATTGTGGAGAGAAGAAATCGAACCATTATGGAGATGGCCCGGACCATGCTGATTGAGAGTCAACTACCAAGGAAATTTTGGATAGAGGCGGCCAATACAACAACTTATACAATCAACAGGGCCATGGTAAGAATAATCCACAAGAAAACTCCCTATGATCTGTTGAAAGGTAAGAAACCAAATCTGACTCATTTCAGGATTTTTGGAGCTAAATGCTTTATCCATAATAATGACAAGAAAGACTTAGATAAATTTGATGCTAAAAGCTGTCATGGAATATTTTTAGGATACTCTGAAGTGTCAAGAGCATATAGGGTCTTTAACATAGCTAATCAGAAAGTTGAGGAGTCTCCACACATTATTTTTGGTGAAGCAAAATGTGTTACTAACATTGAAAATACTGACAGGGATTCCGAGCACAATGGAGAATTCCTAGAAGACAAAGAAGAAGAGGAGCTTCAGCCAAATGAGTCATCAGATGCTCCCAACCAGGTAGAGCCGGCTGAGACAGGTGAGTCTTCAATAAATGTTAGATATCTTAAAGATCACCCAATAGATAACATATTAGGCAATCTTGAAGAACCTCTTAGAACTAGGTCTCACTTTAGGAATGTTCATAACCAGGACCTAATTGCTCTGGTCTCTCAAATTGAACCCAAATCAATAGAAGAGGCCTTAAGTGATCAGTCATGGACTAATGCCATGTGTGAGGAGTTAGGTCAATTTGAAAGAAATAATGTCTGGGAGCTTGTTCCAAGACCAGAAAATACTAATGTCATAGGAACTAAGTGGGTGTTTAAGAATAAAATGAATGAAGATGGAATCATTTCTAGAAATAAAGCCAGACCAGTAGCCAAGGCCTACTGTCAGGAATTTGGTATTGATTTCGATGAGTCCTATGCACCTGTTGCTAGGATGGAAGCAATAAGAATATTGTTAGCATTTGCATGTTCCAAAAACATAAAACTCTAGCAAATGGACGTGAAGAGTGCTTTCTTGAATGGTGTTATCAAGGAAGATGTTGAACAACCCCCCGGATTTCAGTTTTCTCCTCAACCTAACCAAGTTTTCAGGTTGAACAAAGCCTTGTATGGCCTAAAACAGGCCCCTCGAGCATGGTATGAAAGACTGACAGAATTTCTGATCAGCAAGGGCTACCATAGAGGTAAAGTAGATCAAACTCTTTTTTCGAAGAGCTCAAATAAAGACCTCATCATAGTTCAGGTATATGTAGATGATATTATCTTTGGGTCAACTAGCTTTGAACTACGCAATGAATTTTCTAAATTGATGTCTGCTGAATTTGAAATGAGTTTGGTAGGTGAATTAAAGTATTTTCTTGGCTTACAGGTACAACAGTTAGAGGATGGATGCTTCATCAACCAGACCAAGTACCCATTGGAAATTCTCAAGAGGTTTGGCATGAACAACTTGAAGCACATTACAACACCAATGGGTACCAACACCTCTTTAGATGGAGATGAGACAGGTAAAGAAGTAGATGCCAAGCTCTATCGAGGTATGATTGGATCTCTACTTTATTTGACTGCTTCGAGACCTGATATTCAATTCAGTGTAGGAATGTGTGCAAGGTATCAATCTAGACCCACTGAATTGCATTTAGCTGCAGTAAAAAGAATATTCAGATACCTGTCCACTACACACACTCTTGGTTTATGGTTTCCAACATCACACACACTTGATTTAGTTGCATACACAGATGCAGATTATGTCGGGTGTAAACTAGATAGAAAGAGCACTAGTGGTCACTGTGAATTTCTAGGTGGGTGTTTAGTATCTTGGGGTTCTAAGAAACAACACTCTGTGGCCCTCTCCACCGCAGAGGCTGAATACGTAGCTGCAGGGAGTTGTGGCACCCAAGTCATTTGGATTAAACACCAACTTTAGGACTATCAAGTAGACCTGGGGTGCACACCTATTTACTGTGATAATACCAGTGCCATCAACCTAGCCAAGAATCCTGTTCTGGACTCTCGCACCAAACACATAGAAATCAGGCATCATTTCATAAGAGATGAGATTTCTAAGAACAACTTTGAACTGATTCATGTAGGCATTGCTAATCAAATTGCTGACAACTTCACCAAGCCTCTGGACAATGAAAAAATCACCACATTAAGGAGAGAACTAGGCTTGTTCAAATTATCTTGACTATTTTTTTTCTTGATATTGAATTGATCTATCTTGGTAAAATGCTGTGTGAAATGTCTGTCCTTATTGTGAGGGGGAGCTTTGTGTATCCTCTGATTAGTTTCATTGAGTGCTTCGTTTAAGGGGGAGCAGGAAAGGTAGTGATTTTGTCTGATTCAAAAAGACTGACCAGATGTGTGTCATTGTTGGTTCTCATGATTGAATGAGTGCAGTTCTCTCAGTCAGTAGAATCTCATTCATCTCTTAAGCCTATAAGTTTGTGTTACTAAAGTCCTGCTAGAATCTTTCCTCTAGTAGTTTATCAGAGATTTGGATTAAGTGGTCAAAGTATATCCTCCTATATTGTCAATGATTTCAGGTCAGGCTAAAACATGCATGTCTTGATATTTGTTCAGAACAACTTGAAATCTAGATTTCAAGATTCATTACAAAGAAACAGTTCTTCTGGTACTGTCTTCAATCATTATCTCTCCACTTCATAAGGGATTAACTAAATGAACAAAGGTCTATGGCTTGATCACTGAGAAACTGGGAGCTTCATCAATGAAGTGAAGTAACTCCTATGTCATGAGGTGTCAACATTTTTAAAGAAAAATCTGCATGCAAAATAACTTTAATGTCTCTGATCATCACAGAGCAATGGTGACAAGGTGGTGAGTAACTTGGGACTCTGGCCTCTGATCAAGGTGTTTCCCCATGTAAAAAGCCACAGTTACTAACTCTGTTCTTCAAAAGGAAGAAGTAATGAGGTACTCACACTGAGTAACTGGGGATTCCGGCCTCTGATCAAGGTGTCTCCCTAATGTCAAAAGTGTGATTTACCAAACTACTCATTGATCTCATTGCAAAACTCTATATTAATCCCTTGTTCCTGTGCAAAGGTCTGGAATGCTTGTCTTCAATACTATGTGTAATACCCCGTGTTTAATTAATAATTTTATTTAATTTTTTCTTGTCAAATTAAAATTTTTAGGAATTTATTTGAATTTAGTTGAATTAATAATTAGATAGAAATTGAAATAAACCTTTAAAAATTTAAATTAAATTGGAATGAAATGAAAATGAAATGTAACCCAAATGAAAATAAGGTTTAGGTGAAATGAAACACAAATGCAATTGGGTTGGAATGAAAATGAAATGAAAAGAGAGAATTTGAAATTTGAATTTCGAATTTAATATTTTATTATTAAATGAATAGTGAAGTGAAATTTCGTTGACCATATTAAAATCTTAAAAAATAATAATTAGGTAGAAGACCATGCGATTAGCAATTGTGTCTTCTAGGGTTAAGCCTACTAAAATCATTTATTAGGCCGAATTAGTAGATTAAGTCTTCCAAACTTAATATTTAACTATTTACGGAATAGTAGAAGTGAAACTTTTGTCTACCATATAAAAATTCATAAAAATAGTAATTAAATAATAGATGCATCAACTAACACTTTTTTCTTCTATGACTAAGCCTAATAAAATCAGTATCTAGGCCTAATCAGTGGGTTAAGTCTGACTTTCAACCCACCTAACCCGAAATTCATGTTCACTATTCACCCCATTTTAAAATATCAAATTAGAGCCCATTTCTTAACCAAATGCGATGAGGTTAGAGGCAAATGAAAGCTAGTGACTGGTAGATTAATAGCCCCCAACAAATTTCGTGTAAGATTAACTAGGATAAGAGTGATTAGACGAGTTTAATCTAGGTCAATTATTTCGGCGGCGTAAACAACACGCCTCTTCAAGGTCGAAATTCTCCCTTCCTGGAAGGATCCAGAAGGTGTATGAGCTATATATAGAAAGCTCTTCGAGTCTAGTTTCATTTGGTTGTTGTGGTGTCGGCAGAGGAGTTAGATCTGGGGAGATCTTGGCGATTTTGTGGAAGGTGGTCTCCTCCCCGTCATTTTTCTATCTCCAACTTTTGGTTCATCAAATCAGGTTAGTACCTCAACCAAAATAGGCATATGAGTAGGGGTTTTTGATCAGCTAGACGAGATCTATCATCTGAGACTAAAAGCCCTAATTTTTATAGGGTATTGAGGGAGGAATCAGGAGATCTTTGAAGGGGATTCTTATCGTTCATGGGTCTAATCTATCTCGTGGTTTAAGTCTTCAATTGAGATAGGTTATAACTGGCTAAATGTTAATTATTGTATATCAAATTGAAGCTTAGCATGTTATCTCTCTTTTGGCGTAAAAAGCCCTTTGATCCATCAATTCTAATTAGAGAATTTGAGGTTTGAACATGAACTTGTCCATATGGTGATTTCATATACTTGGAACCTGATTAATCCATGAATTCGAAACATAAATGTTGAAATTCATAGCATGTGTGATACATGGTTGGAAATCCCTCTCTGTTAGCTTTCCAGTGATATAAAAAGCCCTAAAAGTTATCATGTATACGTAGAGAATTTGATGTTTTAGTAACACACTGTCCTAATTAGGGTTTTTCTTTTTCCTGTCAATACAGAACTTAATTATAGAACCTAAATCTAAAATTGACCTTACCAAATGATAGTACTCTGTCTTAGCTTTCCATTGATATATCATATGCTTAATTCCATTAAGAATTGAGGAAGATATAGGGTTTTTAATCCCTGGATATCACACACATAACAAGCAAAAAACGGCCTTGATGATCGCGGCCCCGGCAGGACCACCATCCTGGTCGCGGTCGCGTGACCAACCGCGACAAGGTGGTCGCGGTCCTGTGGGCGACCGCGACCCCAATAAAATGGGGCCGGGTGACCGACCTTCGCCCTAAACGCGATCCGAAGTTATTAAATGAATAATTAAAAACCCTGAATCCCTATAAAAGTTATTCTTCTGCTACGAGTTGATTTAAAAGTTATTTTTCTGCTACTTGAAAGTATTTTAATCTATTTTTTATGCATATAAACCTATTTTTCTATAATTAATAGAATATAAATGTATAAGAAATTATGTCCAGCATGTAAAAATTATTATTTAAATAACTAAAATGCATGGAAAATCTGTCTTATAGTAGCAGCATGTGAGAAGTTAAATTCTTGTGGATTTAGGTGGATTTAGAATATTTTATCTTATAAAAATCTATATTTCTTCTATAAAATGAAAGAAAATGCTTATAAATTATATGTGGTATGTTAAAAAGATCTCAAAGGTATGAAAATTCATGAATATTATGCTCTGATATAATTATCATGTGAGAGATAATTTTCTGTGAAAATTTGATATTTTTACCAAATAGAATTCATTTACTCTCCATATAATAGGGAATAAATGCATGAAAATTATATTAACTTGTTAAAAATAACCCTTACAGCATGAAAAAAGTTCTTACAGCATAACAAAATTTTTTTAGCAAGTTATAGAGGAATTTTTATACTTAAAAACATTTCTAATGTATTTCTTCCATTCAATAAATAGCATAAATGGTAGAATAATGTAGAAAAATTAATTTTAGTATGCTAAAAATACTATGAGTATCATGAAAAATGAACCACCAGTAAGATGATTTATTCTTAATAAACCATCCAAAAATTTCATAAGGAACTTTTTATAGCACACCAAATATGGATTTTTTTTATGTTTAAAAAGGTATTTTTAATGTGTAAAAATTCCATTCCAGTAACAAAAATGGATATTTACTTTCATTTGCCAGAGGAATCATGTGTTGGAGTTACTTAAAAATATTAGGGAGATTTTCACCATGATAGGATTTATTTCTATGAATTAAGTGAAATTCTTAGTAATTTACTCTAATAATACTAAATAAATAATTTCTTTGGCTTTTTGCATCCAATTAATTTAAGGCATTTCCAGTATGATAAAACTTGTTAAACCAACAGAATAAAATGTTAATTTGTGGAATTGAATGTATTCTAAAGATTGTATTTTTCCTATTTGTCCTTTCATTCTTGGATTCCACGACTTAATTGTTGTTAAACATTATGCCAAAGTTTAATCCTTCATTTTCTTGTTATTCTGATTTTTGCTAGATCTGTACTTGTCACATTTTAGCTTATTCCTTAAATTTCATTGGCCATATTTATACAAGAAATGTCTAGACAATTGGGATCATCGATCCATAAAACCAATGCCATCGCATCATAAGGGCCCGGTCTGGTCCTGGGGAGAGTGCCCGAAAATTAGTGAGCCCATGGGATGTTAATGACAAGGTGTGGCATTGCACCGAGTACTTGACTAGTGTGTGTCTACGACATTTGACCTATTGTTATTCCTTTTACTTGATTATGAATTATTGAAATACTTGCTTGTTGGCCAATTATTATTGTTTCAATTGCTCTTAGTGAATTTCTTATACATGATATTATTGATCATTGGAATTTATTCAATTCTTGACTTTGCAAGACCTTCTACATTGTTCTTGATCTCTTTATTCAATTCCTTGTTCTCTGTTGCATACAACTGGTAATTAAGATGTTAACTACGTAAATATGCCGTTATTTCCTACTGAGCGTCAGCTCATAGTTGTGTTCCCCCCTTTTTCAGGCTTTTCAGGTGACGCGCTTACCGATGGGGAGGGTCAAGAGTGATCCTTGAGTGCTTTTGTACCTAGTTATTGAGTCAGATTAGTATTTACTTCCAGTTTGATTTTACATCAGTGTTGTATTAGAATTTCATTTGGAAGACATGTTTGATCGAGTCTTAGCATGTTGGTTATTGTAATAAAGTTGGAATTATTTTGATTAATGGAAGTGTTTCTCACTTTATAATTTGTCTAATTGTTTAGATTAGAATTTATTGTTAGTGCTAGCTCATATCTGACTGTACGCGCCGATTTTTCACGTCGGGGCGTGACAGTTTAGTTGGTATCAGAGCCCTAGGTTTCATATTCCTAGGTTGCCCTAAGTTTTAGGTTTCTCATTGCATCCAATAACCCGGTATATCGAAAGGTGTTGTCCGAACGTTAGGCTACGCCTATCGGGAAGGTCACACACTTGCGCGAGTGGTCTTCGGACCGATTATCTCCGCCAGGTACCGAGTTTTTGGTCGTGTCTAGGTGCATTAGAACCTTAACCTTGTAAAAGTCTAGGAGCTGACCTGGTGAGATTGGGTAGAAACTTGGGTTAAGTCCGTATCTTAATCGCGATATTACCTATCTTATTGGACCTAAGTAATCTTGTTCCTCGTGTAGGCTTTTGCAATGGCAGCTGATCGTGCTGAATGGAGGAACCTGCAGCGCACTTTTCAAGGCCTTACTCAGGCCCTACAGCAAGTGGCTCAGGCAGGAGCGGCACAGCATGGCACCGGTGATTTATACCGGAACTTTCGCGGGATGAATCTGCCTAGATTCGCTGGTTTGACCGACCCTGATGAAGCCGAGCACTGGCTTGATGATATGGGAAGGATTTTTGGAGTCATGCAATGCACCGACCAAGAACGTGTTCTTTTATCTACCTTCCAATTAGAACGTGATGCATGTACGTGGTGGGATTCTATCAAGGCGACTCTCGGTGACCGGCAAGTTACGTGGGAAGAGTTCGAGGAATTCTTCAACAACAAGTACTTTTCTGACCGAGTTCAAGAGAAGAAGGCAGATGAGTTCGCGGCTCTAAAGCAACGGAGCTTATCTGTAGCAGAGTATGAAGCACAATTCTCCAGACTATCTCGATATGCTACTCATCTCATTTCTACTGAAAAGATGAAGGCGAAGCGCTTTCTTAATGGTTTGAAGCTTCATTATATCAACCAGTTGGCACCTATGGAGATATCAACTTATTCTGAGATGGTAAGGAAGGTGCAAGTTCTGGAGGACACTCTTGAGATGACGGAAAGAATCCGTGGCAAAGGCATGAAGAAAGAGCAACCGAAGGAGTTCAAGAAAAGCAAGATCGGACCTAGCTTTATCAAGAAGAGGCCCGCGAGTGGGTCTAGTTCGTGGACCGGAGCAGGCTCATGGAAGGGGAAGATGCCGAAGCAGGAGGAAAAGAAGCATGTCCCTGTTGTACCCTTTAAGGGCGTGTGTAGATATTGTGACCGTCCTGGTCACAAGATGGAAGAGTGTTGGTGCAAGTTGGGCGCCTGTCTACGTTGTGGAAGTAGGGAGCACCGCATCCCAGATTGTCCATTATTATCGGAGCAAGCTACACCGGCGAAGCCTCAGGTCTTCAAGAAGCCGCAAGGCAAGCTCCAGGCACTTCAGGTTGATGAAGCAGACACAGTCGAGAAGGTGGACTCATCGAAGGTACTCTCATTATACTCAACAAGCCAGCCTTTGTTCTTTTTGATAATGGTGCTACCCATTCTTTCATTTCTCGGAGATTTGCTAAGTCTTTAGCTGTGGAACATATTTTGATGAGTTCTTCGTTAGCGATATCTACACCTATTGGTTCTAGATTGGCAATTCAGCATTATTATCCTTCTAGCAAGGTGATGGATCATGAGCAGAATTTACCTGCTGATTTAGTCTGCATGGACATGAAGGATTATGATGCAATCCTAGGAGCTGACTGGTTGGCCAAGTATGAGGCCAATGTTCACTGCAGTTCTAGCTCGGTGTCTTTTAATAGGCACCCGGAACTTTCATTTATGGGAGCTAGATACCATCGCTCTATCTCACTTATTTCGGCCCTTCGTACTGATAAACTGATGAGGCGAGGTTGCGAGGCATTTCTAGCCTTTGTCTATGCTACTCCCGAGCAGCAGGTGGAGATTAAGGACATCCCTATTGTTCGTGAATTTCGTGATATATTTCCTGAGGATCTACCGGGACTTCCTCTTGAGCGGGAAGTTATCTTCTCTATTGATGTTATTCCTGGTTCTTCTCCTGTCTCTAAAGCTCCGTACCGTATGTCTTCTGCGGAGCTAAGGGAATTAAAGCAGCAATTGATGGAGTTACTTGAGAAGGGTTTCATTCGCCCTAGTATTTCCCCTTGGGGAGCCCCTGTACTATTTGTCCGGAAGAAGGATAGTTCGTTGAGACTGTGCATCGATTATCGGCAATTGAATCAGATAACTGTCAAGAACAAGTACCCATTGCCGAGGATTGATGAGTTATTTGACCAGATAGCAGGAGCTCAATTCTTTTCTAAGATCGATCTTCGATCTGGATAACATCAGTTGCGGATTAAGGAAGAAGATATTCATAAAACGGCTTTCCGCAGCAGGTATGGTCATTTCGAATTTGTCGTTATGCCTTTTGGTTTAACGAATGCACTAGCGTCTTTCATGCAGTTGATGAATAGTATTTTTCGACCTTATCTTGATCGATGGGTGGTGGTATTCATTGATGATATCTTGATTTATTCTAAGAGTAAAGTAGAGCATGCCGAACATCTGAGATTGGCACTACAGATATTAAGAGACCATCAACTGTACGCCAAGTTCAGTAAGTGTGGTTTTTGGCTTCAAGAGGTGTCTTTTCTAGGACACATTATTACCAAAGATGGTATTTCTGTTGATCCTTCGAAGGTGGAAGCAGTGAAGAATTGGGAACAGCCCACCAGTGTGACTGAGATCAGAAGTTTCTTAGGCCTGGCAGGTTATTATCGTAGATTCATTCAAGACTTCTCCAAGATCGCGGTACCCCTTTGACCCGCAAGGAGACTAAGTTTGAATGGTCGGATGCTTGTCAGAAAAGCTTCCAGACATTGAAGGAATGCTTAACTTTAGCACCCGTGTTAGCTTTACCTTCTGGTGAAGGAGGCTTTGTGGTCTACACCGATGCATCAGGTATTGGCTTAGGTTGTGTGCTTAAGGCAGTTGAGGAAGCATGAAGAGAACTATCATGTTCATGATTTGGAATTGGCAGCCGTCGTCTTTGCTTTAAAGATTTGGAGGCATTACCTGTATGGAGAATCTTTCACGGTATTTTCAGATCACAAGAGTTTGAAATATTTATTCTCTCAGAAGGAACTCAATATGCGGCAGCGCAGATGGCTAGAGTATTTGAAGGACTTCGACTTCTCTATTGAGTATCATCTTGGCAAAGGTAATGTGGTGGCAGATGCATTGAGCCGAAAGCCTATAGCAAAGTTATCCAGTCTTATGATGCAAGAATTGAAGCTATTGGAGCAGATGGCTAGTCTGGATTTGAATTTCAATAATGATCGGGTCATTATTGCACAAATGCAACTTAAACCTGAATTATTGATAGAGATCAAGTCCTTGCAAGATAATGATCCCGAACTGGTAGAGATCAAGGGAAGTTTCAGCAGCAGACCGGATTTCATGATTTTTGAGGATGGAAGACTTCTATTTCAAGGACGAACGTGTGTACCTGACGTAGCTGAAATCAAGAACAAGATTCTCGACGAAGCTCATAGATCTAAATACACGATTCATCCTGGAGGCACTAAAATGTTTAAGGATTTGAAAAGATCCTTTTGGTGGCCAAATATGAAAAGAGAAGTTGCAGATTTTGTGAGTAGATGCCTGGTATGTCAGCAAGTTAAGGCCGAGCACTTCAGGCCGGCAGGAAAATTGAAGCCACTCGATATACCCCAGTGGAAATGGAAGAGTATTGGCATGGATTTCATCATGGGTCTACCTAGAACTCGTGGCGGTTTTGATGCAATTTGGGTGATCGTCGACAGACTGACAAAGTCAGCCCATTTCTTGTCCATTAAATCTAAATGGATAGTTGATGTTCTAGCAGCTCTGTATATAAAGGAAGTGGTGAGATTGCATGGTATTCCAGTGAATATAGTATCCGATCGAGACCCTAAATTCACTTCTCATTTCTGGAAAGGACTGCAAGAGTCTTTGGGTACTCGTCTAAATTTCAGCACGGCATTTCATCCACAGACAGATGGGTAGACAGAGAGAACCAACCAGATAGTGGAAGATATGCTGAGGGCATGCATGATTGACTTTGGTGGTAATTGGAATGAGCATTTGGCATTAATTGAATTCACCTACAATAACAGCTATCAGTCTAGTATCCAGATGGCTCCATTTGAAGCGTTGTATGGGAGAAGCTGTCGATCCCCGTTATGTTGGGATGAGGTAGGTGAGAAACAATGGCTCGAACCAGATCTTATCTCGGAATCGTCACAGAATATCCGTATTGTCCGAGATAGGCTACAAGTGGCTCAATCAAGACAGAAGAGTTATGCCGATAACAGAAGAAGAGCATTGGAATTCCAAGTAGGTGATCATGTGTTTCTAATGGTCTCTCCTACGAGAGGGATTCGCAGATTTGGTATTCATGGCAAGTTGAGTCCGAGGTACATTGGTCCGTTCGAGATTTTAGATAGAGTGGGGGAAGTGGCTTATCGATTGGCGTTACCGCCGCAGTTGTCTTGCGTGCACAACGTCTTCCATATTTCTATGTTGTGGAAGTATGTGTACGACCCCACTCACGTTATTCAGCATGTGGACTTCGAACTGAAGGAGGATTTGACCTATGAGGAAAGACCGATAAAGATTTTGGACCGGAAGCAGCAACAACTCCAGAGTCGATCTATACCTATGGTCAAGGTCCAATGGAGTCGGCGTGGAGCTGAAGAAGCCACCTGGGAATCCGAATATGTTATGCGAAAGCGGTATCCCGACCTTTTCTAGGCGAGCTAGTTGTCCCTTGAAATTGTTATCCTTTATTTTCGCATCGTAATGCAGTGAATTTGGAGGACCAAATTCCTTAAAGCAAGGGAGGGTGTAATACCCCGTGTTTAATTAATAATTTTATTTAATTTTTCCTTGTCAAATTAAAATTTTTAGGAATTTATTTGAATTTAGTTGAATTAATAATTGGATAGAAATTGAAATGAACCTTTAAAAATTTAAATTAAATTGAAATGAAATGAAAATGAAATGTAACCTAAATGAAAATAAGGTTTAGGTGAAATGAAACACAAATGTAATTGGGTTGGAATGAAAATGAAATGAAAAGAGAGAATTTGAAATTTGAATTTCGAATTTAATATTTTATTATTAAATGAATAGTGAAGTGAAATTTCGTTGACCATATTAAAATCTTAAAAAATAATAATTAGGTAGAAGACCATGCGATTAGCAATTGTGTCTTCTAGGGCTAAGCCTACTAAAATCATTTATTAGGCCGAATTAGTGGATTAAGTCTTCCGAACTTAATATTTAACTATTTACGGAATAGTAGAAGTGAAACTTTTGTCTACCATATAAAAATTCATAAAAATAGTAATTAAATAATAGATGCATCAACTAACACTTTTTTCTTCTATGACTAAGCCTAATAAAATCAGTATCTAGGCCTAATCAGTGGGTTAAGTCTGACTTTCAACCCACGTAACCCGAAATTCATGTTCACTATTCACCCCATTTTAAAACATCAAATTAGAGCCCATTTCTTAACCAAATGTGATGAGGTTAGGGGCAAATGAAAGCTAGTGACTGGTAGATTAATAGCCCCCAACAAATTTCGTGTAAGATTAACTAGGATAAGAGTGATTAGACGAGTTTAGTCTAGGTCAATTATTTCAGCGGCGTAAACAACACGCCTCTTCAAGATCGAAATTCTCCCTTCCTGGAAGGATCCAGAAGGTGTATGAGCTATATATAGAAAGCTCTTCGAGTCTAGTTTCATTTGGTTGCTGTGGTGTCGGCAGAGGAGTTAGATCTGGGGAGATCTTGGCAATTTTGTGGAAGGTGGTCTACTCCCCGTCGTTTTTCTATCTCCAAGTTTTGGTTCATCAAATCAAGTTAGTACCTCTACCAAAATAGGCATATGAGTAGGGGTTTTTGATCAGCTAGACGAGATCTATCATCTGAGACTAAAAGCCTTAATTTTTATAGGGTATTGAGGGAGGAATCAGGAGATCTTTGAAGGGGATTCTAATCGTCCGTGGGTCTAATCTATCTCGTGGTTTAAGTCTTCAATTGAGGTAGGTTATAACTGGCCAAATGTTAATTATTGTATATCAAATTGAAGCTTAGCATGTTATCTCTCTTTTGACATAAAAAGCCCTTTGATCCATCAATTCTAATTAGAGAATTTGAGGTTTGAACATGAACTTGTCCATATGGTGATTTCATATACTTGGAACCTGATTAATCCATGAATTCGAAACATAAATGTTGAAATTCATAGCATGTGTGATACATGGTTGGAAAGCCCTCTCTGTTAGCTTTCCAGTGATATAAAAAGCCCTAAAAGTTATCATGTATACGTAGAGAATTTGATGTTTTAGTAACACACTGTCCTAATTAGGGTTTTTCTTTTTCCTGTCAATACAGAACTTAATTACAGAACCTAAATCGAAAATTGACCTTACCAAATGATAGTACTCTGTCTTAGCTTTCCATTGATATATCATATGCTTAATTCCATTAAGAATTGAGGAAGATATAGGCTTTTTAATCCCTGGATATCACACACATAACAAGCAAAAAACGGCCTTGATGATCGCGGCCCCGGCAGGACCGCCATCCTGGTCGTGGTCGCGTGACCAACCGCGACAAGGTGGTCGCAGTCCTGTGGGCGACCGCGACCCCAATAAAAAGGGGCCGGGTGACCGACCTCCGCCCTAAACGTGATCCGAAGTTATTAAATGAATAATTAAAAACCCTGAATCCCTGTAAAAGTTATTCTTCTGCTACCAGGAGATTTAAAAGTTATTTTTCTGCTACTGGAAAGTATTTTAATCTATTTTTTTATGCATATAAACCTATTTTTCCTATAATTAATAGAATATAAATGTATAAGAAATTATGTCCAGTATGTAAAAATTATTATTTAAATAACTAAAATTCATGGAAAATTTGTCTTATAGTAGCACCATGTGAGAAGTTAAATTCATGTGGATTTAGATGGATTTAGAATATTTTATCTTATAAAAATCTATATTTCTTCTATAAAATGAAAGAAAATGCTTATAAATTATATGTGGTATGTTAAAAAGATCTCAAAGGTATGAAAATTCATGAATATTATGCTCTGATATAATTATCATGTGAGAGATAATTTTCTGTGAAAATTTGATATTTTTACCAAATAGAATTCATTTACTCTCCATATAATAGAGAATAAATGCATGAAAATTATATTAACTTGTTAAAAATAACCCTTACAGCATGAAAAAAGTTATTACAGCATACCAAAATTTTTACAGCATGTTAGAATGATAACAGCAAGTTATAGAGGAATTTTTATACTTAAAAAAATTTCTATTATATTTCTTCCATTCAATAAATAGCATAAATGGTAGAATAATGTCGAAAAATTAATTTCAGTATGCTAAAAATACTATGGGTATCATGAAAAATGAACCACCAGTAAGATGATTTATTCTTAATAAACCATCCAAAAATTTCATAAGGAACTTTTTATAGCACACCAAATATGGGTTTTTTTGTGTTTAAAAAGGTATTTTTAATGTGTAAAAATTCCATTCCAGTAACAAAAATGGATATTTACTGTCATTTTCCAGAGGAATCATGTGCTGGAGTTACTTAAAAATATTAGGGAGATTTTCACCATGATAGGATTTATTTCTATGAATTAAGTGAAATTCTTAGTAATTTACTCTAATAATACTAAATAAATCATTTCTTTGGCTTTTTGCATCCAATTAATTTAAGGCATTTCCAGTATGATAAAACTTGTTAAACCAACAGAATAAAATGTTAATTTATGGAATTGAATGTATTCTAAAGATTGTATTTTTCCTACTTATCCTTTCATTCTTGGATTCCACGACTTAATTGTCGTTAAACATTATGCCAAAGTTTAATCCTTCATTTTCTTGTTATTCTGATTTGTACCTAGTTATTGAGTCAGATTAGTATTTACTTCCAGTTTGATTTTACATCAGTGTTGTATTAGAATTTCATTTGGAAGACATGTTTGATCGAGTCTTAGCATGTTGGTTATTGTAATAAAGTTGGAATTATTTTGATTAATGGAAGTGTTTCTCACTTTATAATTTGTCTAATTGTTTAGATTAGAATTTATTGTTAGTGCTAGCTCGTATCTGATTGTACGCGCCGATTTTCCGCGTCGGGGTGTGACACTATGAGAACACCTTCTCTGATTTTGTCTCTTGTCGTCTACAAAGTAATGTTGTTTTAATAAGAAATCTTGCCATGCTTGTTCACCCCTGTTCTACATCATACACCATGTATGTGGATAAACGTCTCCTTCATACTAATTCTTTATTGATTACCAGAGTTCAAGAATCTTCACTTGACTTTAGCACCTCACTTATTCTCTTAAGATATGTTGTTGGGTCTTTCTACACTAAGAAGTCACTATACTTCTTCCTCATGTCTCCAGCAATTTCATACACCTTTCATTACCTTTTGATGATGTCAAAGGGGGAGAGAGGTCATGAGGTCTCACAATATCCGAGAGATCATTCATTTTCTGCAAAAAATGTTGGGGAGAGAGGTCATGAGGTCAGACAATGTAAGGCCCGTGCCTTAATGGATCCTTCGTGGTATTTGTTCTATTAATTGTTCGGGAATTTCCGGCTTTTTCCTGGATTTTTAGGAATTTGTCTGGCATTTTTTCCGGATTTGTTTGGAGTTAATTGAGGGTTATTGAATATTAATAAGATTTATATATATATAATGATTATATTATATATATATTAATTTTATTTTTATTTTTATATCTCTCACCCTCTCTCTCTCTCCCCCGTCGATCTCTCATTTCACTCTCTCTCTCTCTCTCTCCTCCGTGCGACCACCCCCTCTCCTCTCTTAGGGACCGTGGTCGAGACGGCGTCGGATTGAGACGAGGTTGACACCGTTGGATTCCTCGCGTCGAGTAGAGCGCGTAGGTGTCCACTTCGGCGTGGATCGGTGATCGTGGGAGCGAGGTGGAGCGTGGAAGCTCCGTGGCTCTTCCTCCTTGCATGCGGCCCGTTCGACGGTTTCGGCTTGCGAAAGGTAGGGGGATGGAATCTCGATCTTGCTAGGATCGTTTCCCTTAGCCTGCTTGTTGATTAGCACCCTGTAGCATGCATGATGTTCATATTTCCATTTTTGGGGTTTTAGCCTAAATCTTGAGTTTAATGCGTTTTAGGCCTTGCATGTGCTAGATTTAGATGTTAAATTGTTGTCTAGCATGCGTGGTTTGACAGGTTATCAGGTTTTTCGTCGATACCCGGCGTTTTCAGCCGTCCGGGAGGGCTTTGGTTTTCAAACCGTACCCGCCCGTAACCCAGGTGCAGTGACGGTCCTGCCAGGAACCGTCACTTGCCTGACGGTCCATAGTGGACGCGTCACTTCCAAATAACGGCCCATTGGGGGTGCGTTACTTGGAGAGTAACGGTGGGGCTCCCCTCCGTTACTCATCAACTGTTTTCCGTAGTTTTGGTCAGGCGATGCGCCCGACGGCCAGTCGGCCGACCGTCGTTTCGGTCCGACGCGCCTAGACCGGGCCGTCACTTCGCCTGCTATCATTTAGAACGCTGATAGGTGGTTTGAGCTTCGGGTGGATGTGACGGCGGTGACCCCATGCGTTGCTTCGAAGTAACGCGCAGGGCCCCCACCGTTACAAGCCCTTTGGTGCCTCTTGAGCTGGAACCCTGAAGGGAGTGACGGATAGGGACTGGGGCGTCATTCTTGAAGTAACGCACCGGCCCCCGACCGTCGTTTGCATGTGGCGCATCGGTCTTTGACCGCCGCTTCCCTGATGGCTGCTATATATTTTCCAGCCCATCTGTTATGCGCTTCTTTCTATATTCATGCCATATTCGCATTGTTTTAAATATATTGTGGCGTGTTTTATACCAATAGAGTAGCTTTTCTTTCCATGCAATGGAGCCACTGTCGTTGCCCTAAGGTCTGTTGAGTACCGACCCGCTTGAGGATGGCGGAGGGGTATGTTTCCCATTCACGGTTTGTAAGCTAGTTCCGTGGGCTCCCAGCCAATGGTAGCGTCCTGCCAAGGGAGAAAACTAGTTAGAGGGCCTGGCTCAGGCTAGAGTCAGTGTGTGCACACGTGGTCGGAGACTGTGGACTGACACCGACGGGTGCCACTCCGACTGGTCACTTGGTTTGGTACTGTTTACGCGCTTAGCTTGTCGCTTCGTCGACTGCGAGTGCTTGAGACGCAGTGTAAGCCGTCAGTGGACGCTTCTGGTTTCTGCTCCAGTGGTTGTCCTTCCTTGTTGTCTGGATTAGTTGCAGCTTATTTCTATTCGGTAGTTTTAGCTTTAATCGCTTGCATTTAATTAGTAGTGGCATGTGTTAGCTGTTATACCTGCTTAGATAGAGCCTACAGCTTTCCTGTGATTAGATATTCATGCCATTGCCTGTGTATTTATTTAAATGCATGCTTTAATTGCTGTTATTTATGCTTGTTCGCTTGTTTAGTGCGAGGTAGGGATCCGCGTGACCCCTACTGAGTCTGGCTGTGACTCACCCTTCTCCTTTCAGGTGAGCCGCGCCCGACGTCTCCCAGTGTTTAGCGTGCTGTTTCGGGACAGTTCCTTTAGCTGCCAGCTGAGTACGAGCTGCCTTTTTGAGGCTTGTGTTGTACTTTTGTCGGGGTATGCCCCGCGTAGTTGTACCTTGTGGACTAGTGCGTGTGACTCTGGACTAGTTATATATATATATCACTCTGGTTATTTTGAATTGCTTCCGCTCTTGTGTTTAAGTCTAAATACTTAATTGTATTGTGCGCCCCAATTCGCAATTAATTATGCAGATTCCTCAGCTAACCCCCACTAACCCTTCAAGGGCCTCATCAGCCTCTTGGGTGGCCTCCCCAGTCCTTGGTGTCGGTACATCGATGTTATCGGTATATCGGCATCCTGAACTCTGGGTCGTCACAGACAATATCCGAAAGATCATTCTTTTCTGCGAAAATGTTGTGGGAGGAGAGAGCTGAGGTTCAGAAGTTGTGCTTGATTGGTCTGCATGCGCTTGTTTTGATTTTTAAAGCTGTGTTTGTTTTGTCTATATGATTGGCCTATTTTTTAACTGATTGTTTTTAATGCCTTGACATTGCTTGATTCATAGTGTTGCCATCATCAAAAAGGGGGAGATTGTTGCATCCCTAAGGTTCTGATGATGTCTCACACTATAAATCAATTTATTATACAGACCATCTTCTTAGTTCAAAGCATGAAGGGGGTCTGTTGCAATACCTTTATGGTCCGTGCATATCATGACCTTGCATCTCATCTCTCAAGTCGGTGCATGCTCTAGTCGGTGCAATCGTTGTCTGCTATGGACCGTTAGATCTTGTCCTTTTCATTTCAGTACAAATTCGTCTTGGTGCAAGCGGTGTCTTGTACTTCTCTTTACCAATTCGGTGCAAGTCTCTGTCTCACTCACAAACAATGTACCTGGTTTTCCATCTCGGTGCATTACGTGTATTTCTTTGCAGCATACACTTTTAGGTTCGTGCATATCTTCTTTGTGCATCTCGCCTTTCAGACTCGGTGCAAGGTCTGTCTTGCATCCGTCTTTGTTCGTATGTTTCTTCTCTTTCATTCGGTTCAATTATCGAATATTCAACTCGGTGCATCTACTGTGTTACATAGTTGTTTTAGAAGTCCGTGCATATCTTTGATCCTCTCTTTTGACTCTGTACAAAGTCTTCGTCTTGTGCCTCTTGGATCCATGTCAGTGCACATCAACTGCACGGGTGGACGCTAGAGTCTGTGCATGTGGGGTCAAACACTTTAGTAGGTCAATTCAATGGTTGACTTGAATATCTCTACTCTGTGCATGCTATGTCTAATCACATTCGGTGCAACATTTGCTTCATGTCTTATATAAACGGTGCATCCCTCCCAGTTCGTGCATTCAACACCTATATGCCCAGAGCAATGTCATTCTTCTTACCAGTATCCGAAATGCTTTCCTCCGATTGTTTGTCAGGTATTTTTTCTCCTTCGAGAAGAATAAGAATGACTCGCGATCCCAATATGGAGGAGGTGGGAGGATCGTGACACATGGAAAGAAGTGTGCAGGGATTCTGCCATGTGGGGTAAGGCCTTTGAGCGGGAATAATGGAAAGCACATGCCTGTCCTCTGATGCTCTATAAAAAGCGAATGCTGAGCAGAAGAAACAACAACAACGAGAACAGAAAAGAGAGGAGAAGGAGAAAGAGAGCCAGCAGAAGCAGAAGAGAAAGAAAAATTTCTAAGAGGGAGAAGTGTTCGTGAATGAGAAGATCTGCTTCTATGGAAGTTACATTATCTTTGTTTCTAGAGAATATTATCGTTTACCGATCACTGTGTTTTCAAGTTTTTGTTTGATCATCTTCATTCCATATTGTTACCCTCCATTGTTCGGAGGAAGGGAGAGGTTCTCCAGTTCCCTCCATTGTCTTGGAGGAAGAGAGGTTCAATCCTCTGGTTGTGTGAGTTACTTGGCAGTAACTGCACAGGGTTCCCTTTGTTGCGTGCAAAGGAAGGGAGATAGTTCTCCGGTGTTCTTCTTCTGGTCGATCAGAAGATTGAGGAGGCTGTTCCTCTGTACAAGCTGTTTGGCAGCGGTTGTTACAGACTGAGTCTGCTGTGTGCGACTCAAGTGCAAGGAAGCCTTACTCGATTGAGTAAGGGGTGGCATTAGATTGCAGATAGCAATTGAACCACCTAAAAAATTAGCTGTCTCATTTGTGGTTTGGTTGCTTTCGTGTGCTGCTCTCTAACTTCTTGAGACTTTGCTTATTTGTGGTTGCTTTCTCGATATCAGTTCTTCTCTTATCATCTTCGTTGTCTATTTACGTGGCCTTTATCACTATAGTTTGAGAGGCTAATAATTTGTGGCTATGTTTATCGAATTGGGGAGTGATCTATTCATCCCCCCTACTATCTCAGTCTCCGCTACGCGTATCAAGTACGAGAGAAAAATCCACGTGGATCGTAAAACTCAACTCAGGACCCACAAAAGCGATCTGAAACTCTCCACTAAGGATCTGAAAGACCCGATAAGAATCCGATAAGAATCAAGGGCATTACAACTTGGTTTCAAGGAATGATGAGCTATATACTGTTGTTTGAGGGGTTGAGCTTCACATTAACCCCGATCTATTTGAGAGATGCTTAGGGGTTACGGCTAGAGGAGCCAACATGGCTTATGGTCATGGGGAGGTTGAATGCGATTTGATTGAGTTAAATGCGAATTACTTCCCACCACTACAGTGTGTCTTACACCATATGTTTACCTCCTTTATTTATCCCGAGGTTGGTAGCAGAAATGAAGTCATAGAAGATCATAGATTCCTATTTTACCATGTCTTGAATGGTATACAAATCAACATGGGTCGCCTCATGACCACCGTCATTGGAGCTTGCCGAACAAATCTGCGGCGATCCTTGCCATATGCTTCATAGTTGACCGGGGGGTTCATTCATGCTGTGATCAGTTTAGCAGAAGAACAATTTATCCATGTTCGTCAAGATGACATCTACCACAAGCATAAAGTTTTTACTGATATGGGTTATTACTATGGTCCCGATGGTGAGCTGCATCAGGATGTGCCTACATATGAAGATGAATATGACAATGAGGATGAGCAGGAACCACAGCAACAGTAGGTTCAAAAGGATGTACCCCCTCCCGTTCAGGCCGAGGAGTAGCCTCCTCCACCCTCACCTCATTACATGGCTGCTGAGCTGCCTCCTCCACCTTCACCGCAACATATGGATCCGGAGATGCCTCCTCCTACTCAGTTTTATCATAGAGAGTCCTCCACTCAGGGAGCCACTCAGCCTTCTTGGGTAGACTATGAGGTTTTTGACAGGCGGTTCACTAGGCTAGAGACTCGTGTGGACACTTTTGGGGAGGGACTTTCTGCTCTCAGGGATCGTGTCGACACTATGGGCCATGTGGTTGACACCATGTCAGGCTGCATGGATTCCTTCTCCACTACGCTGGATACCCTTTCCACTCATATGGCCACACTCACCACTTACATGACTAGCCTCACCGAAGGTGTTGCTGATTCTAGCCAGTCCTTCCATATCATGAACAATACTCTTCTTAGCATGGCTCGTCATGATGCGGCTCGTGACCTCGCCATTGGCCATATTCGTGATGCCCTTCTTGCTCAAGCTCATGCTCTTGAAGCTCTCAGCCATCGCCTTGGTTACCAGCTCCCTCCTCCTCTAGAGGATCAGTTACCTGCAGATGCACCTTGAGGAGTTTTGCTTTCTCTCCCTCTAGCTTGCTATCTTTTGGTTTTGTGTCACTTGGGTCACCCTTTGTCTATCCTATCTCCTTCTGATGATGCCAAAGGGGGAGAAGTAGTAGTAGCAGTGCAAGGCTTTATATAGTTTTGTATGTGTGTGGTTGGTGTGTTTGCATGTTTGACATGTGAGGATCATGAGTTTGTTTTATGCATTTGTTTAGTCCCTTGAGTCTAGAGTCGTGCATTCACTTTTGCACTAATGTACCTTGTAATGAAACGATGAATTGAATGCAACTGGTGTTTGATCTCAAATGGTTGGCTCTTATATCTCGTTTCTCTTCTAATTAGCATATACATGTTGAATGGTTTGTGTTCGCTGGCGTAACGAGATGTGAGTGAAGTGCTTTGACTTCGAACCTTGATCTCAACCTTCAAACATTGCTCAAAGGCCCGTTCGTGTATTTCAAAACCCCTTCATTTTTGTCATCATCAAAAGGGGGGATATTGTTGAGTATATCTAAGTGATTTTGATGATAACAGACCAGTGTTATATGTTTTATCACGTGCTATGTTTCAACTATCAAGTTCCAATTTCACACGCTTCTAAAGCCTACTTCACCATGTAATAAGCTTAATTGTTTAAACCCGCCCAAATGCATAAATTGTGGTTTTGGTTTCTGAACCACCCAGGCTAAGCTTAAACCCACTCACCTTGATTGGAACAAGGTACCCATAAACTGTTTTGTTCATATATTATATTGCATTGGCTAACCTTTTATTTTTTGCAGAAACCCCAACCAGTAGTCGACCGCTAGCTTCTAGCGGTCGACCGGTTTTCACATTAACGAATGGGCAATTCCATGTAAAAATTTTGGCCGACCGCCCCTATCCACAGGTTGACCGCCAGCCTCGAAAAGCCCATGTTGTTGACTTTTTATTCTCAACGTGGGAAGTCTCTCTTCAAGGATTTGTTTAATCCCAAAGTCACCAATCTTCCCATGATTTGTGGATCTGGTTCCTGGATTGTCCCTTGACCATTCAAGAGTTATAAAAACATCTCATTGAGGCTTGTAACCCTAATCAATAAAAGAAGGCCAAGGGAGGCTATCAAGGGGAGATTCAAGAGCTGGTACTATAGCCATGAACAGTGCTCCAAGAAGGAAGATCGTCATCCATCTTCATCCATCTTCAAGCAACATCTAGAGTAGATCAACCCCGAGCCAAGAGGAGATCAAGCTGTATCCACAACCTTCTTCATCAACTAAGGGGGATCTTGAATCTGAAGTTTTCTTTTTGTATCTTCCATTCCAATCTTGCTGGGCTTTAATTTTTGTGTTCTTGTAATATTGAAACACCTGTGTGTGTGTGTGGATCTACGCAGATCCGTGTGTGGGTGTTAGTAATCTCTTTGTTCCTCACCTCTCTTTGTGTTTTGGTGCTTGTGCACCTTCGTGGGAGTTCTGAACTCACGCGAGTGTGTGTGTGTGTGTGTGTGTGTCTTGATCTTGTAACCTTCTACAAGATAGTGTGTGAATCCTCACAGTCGGTGACGGGTGGACGTAGGTTACAGTTGTTGCATCCGAACCACCTAAAAATCATCGTGTTCTGTGTGGTTTGCTTCTTATCTCTTACCTTCATTCTGCTCTAGCTCATTTGCATATTGCGTTATCACATAGTTCCTTTGTTTAGATCTAGCTTTATCAACCTTTTTATGGGAGATGTTTGGTATATCAAAAGGTAGCTTCTGATCGACACGGTCAGTCCTGTCGGGAGGAAAACACCTTGTGTGAGAGAATCTTCAGATTCCCGGACTCTGCCTGATACCAAAGAACTGCTATAGGGATTGATTTAGCCAGATTCATTTTGTATTTCATCAGATCTATTCTTATTTGTTGCTTGTTCTTAATACTTCTTTCAAATCTTTTAAAAGCTGTTAAAATCTGTCATCACCCAATTCACCCCCCCTCTTGGGTGTCATTGATCGCGGGACTTCACTGATCTGATGGTGGCTGGAGTAGGCGTCCAGGAAGCTGAGTAGCTCGTTGCCAGAGGATGAGTCGACCAGTTGATCGATGCTCGGTAGTGGGTAGCAATCCTTCGGGGTAGCCTGGTTGAGGTCGGTGAAGTCCACCTACATTCACCATTTCCCAGAAGCCTTTGGCACCAGGATGACGTTGGCGAGCCACGTAGGGTACAAGATCAGACGAAAAAGGCCAGTCTTCTGCCCCTTGATGACTTGCTCTTTGATGACCGCTTACTCTTTTGGGGCATGCTTTCTCCTGGGTTGCTGGACTGGCTTCACCGTTTAGTTGAGGTTGAGCTTGTGCATCACCACTTGTCTCGGGATCCCGGGAAGGTGCTCATCAGACCATGCAAAGACTCAGATATATCGGGAAAGGAAATCCTTATATTTCTCCTGTTCCTCGAGTGGTAGCTCGGGTCCGATCTTTACTCCTAGAGTCGGGTCACCATTAAGGAAGACCGTTAGCAAATCGCCACCAGGCTCAGATGTTACGGGTCCCTCTTCGGCTCCCTTTACTCCTTTATCTTTCCCTTCCGGCCTAGTGGCTTCAACCGAGATTATATAGCACCGTCTAGCCAATGCCTGGTTACCTCAGACTTCCCCCACGCCATGTTTGGTTGGCAACTTCATTTTTTGGTGAAAGGTAGAGGGCATTATTTTCATTCGGCTGAGAATGCCTCGGTTGAAGATGGCGTTATATGTCGTCATCCCCTTGATCACGATGAAGTCTACCATAACCGTAACGGTTTTGGGCGGGGTGCCGATAGTAACTGGCAGGCTCAAGGCTCCCTCGGGATAAGTTGCCTGGCCGTTGAACCCACAGAGGGGGGTTCGGATTGGGCGGAGTTTAGATGGATTCTCTCCCATCTTGAGGAAACATTCATAGGATAATACATCAGGGGCACTACCTTTATCGACTAAAATCTTGTCTACGTTACAATCGTTTATTGTAGCCGATACAACGAGAGCATCGTCATGCGGGGTGGTTAACCCTTCCAGGTCCTGTTCGGAGAATACCAGGGCCTGCGATTCGCTCGCCTGTGGGGCTGTAGAGTGCTCAATGGAGGCTCGGCTCGCCCGCTCGACGTGACGCTTTCTTCCTCGTGTGCTATCTCCACCTGATGCCATGCCACC
Organism: Amorphophallus konjac; assembly: GCA_022559845.1. NCBI lineage: Eukaryota > Viridiplantae > Streptophyta > Magnoliopsida > Alismatales > Araceae > Amorphophallus > Amorphophallus konjac. The sequence continues at coordinate 196,766,696 of CM040127.1, read as the reverse complement.
CGCGATGATGTTGATGTGGACTCCACGGGGGGCATTGTCGATCTCTTCAGGGGCACCTGGGTCTTCCTTCTACTCGGACACATATTAGGATAGGTGTCCCTGGCAGATGAGGCGCTCGATCTCATCTTGAAGTTGATGGCAATTGCTGGTGTGATGCCCGTGATCGCTACGGAACAGGCAATGCTTGCGGCGATTGTGGTGCTTGGCTTTCATAGGCTCGGGTTGGTTGAGGAGGCCTGGGCCTTTGATGTCCTCATAGATTTCGTAGACGGGAGCGGTAAGGAGTGGTATACCACTCGTACATTCGGGACGGCTCTTTTCGGTCTATGTCCTGGTTTCGCCTTTTTCCTTTGCCCGTCCCTTGCTCAGATAGTCGCTTCTTATCCCCTTCCCGACCCGAGCCTGTCGTGCCTCGATAGGGGCTGAGGACTTCCTCTCACTCTGCATGGTGCAAGGCCAGGGTCACTAGCTCGGCAAGGGAGGTGGGAGGATGAAGCACTAGCTAGCACTAGCTAGCACCGCTGCTGGCAAAGCTTTCCTTGAACACTCGCCCTAATTGCTTGAAGTTGTGGATGCTACCGGGGGCGAGGGCCCTGAACCAAGCCTGAGCGCCCCGAACCAGAGTGGTCACGAATGCTCGGGACTTGATTACGTCGGATGCCCCATGCAAGGCCATTAGGGCGTCGAAGCTATCGTAGTGGTCGGCAGGGTCTCCCTGGCCATCGTATGACTTGAAGGTCGGGAGTGAGATCTTGGGGGATATCTCTACCTTCAAAATATAGTCGGAGAACGGGGATCACTCCGAATCCTCCACAGGAGAGGTCTTCTGCAAGGCACGGAGGGCGCGCTCTTGCTCCGCCAAACGCCTCTCAAAGTCTCGCAGCTGGATAGACAACTCCGATTGACGTTGGCCCGAGGGGCTGGGGGGCGCACTTGCATGCTGTCTCGGCGCTCCTCAAGGGCCTCGACTTTCAGAAACGATCAGCATGCTCCGATCTTCTCCCTCCTCAGGGTTGAGGAGGCTTCCTGCTCCGGGGGAGGGGCATGCGATGGTCCTCCTGACAGGTTGCAAATGAGCCGCCGCTCCCGGAGGGTGAAACAGCCTCCAGCGGTTTGCTGGGAGGCATCTCCACGTGGGGGGCTCTTCCGGGGGAGGTGCGACTTCTCCTCCCTGGCCGCCTGGGCCCTCATGAGATCCACGAGGACATCCAGTTTTGCGTTGAGGGTTTGGAGGGCGTCGGTGCTCCCGCCGGGAAGCTGTTCCCCCTCCACCGATGGAGGTATCTCGTCGGCATGGTTGCCTGATGGGGAATTCTCCGTGGGGAAGGAGGGTGCACCTTCTTCCGTCACCAGGCCTTTCCCCAGGTTGTCGGCAGTCCTCCTGCTAGAATTGCTTCACACCATGATGGCTCTTTGTTCGTTTCCCACAGACGGCGCCAGATGAAGAGGGGCTATCTCGCACTACTCCTGAGCGGGGAAGAGGATGACCACGTACACTTGAAGTGTGAACTATAAGAAGGGAAACAAGTCAGAGGTGCCCAGGGATAGATCCCTAGGAAGACCCTCCGATGCTTAAGTCAACAAAGTAGTAGAGCTCTGATGCGAAGGAAAGAGCTAGGAAGAAGATGAGAGCGCGAGATCCCTCTCCAACAAAAGGTGAAGTGGTTCCTGCTCAGGGTTTTTGGCTCTTGCCTGGCTTACCTCTTTGTAGAAGGGCATTTCCAATTTAAATAGTGGCACGTTGTATGACTGATCACTGTAAGCAGAGGAGTCTCAGGGGAGGTTACGTCTTTCATGCAGACTCCTTATAGCACGTGGACTCTTGGTCTCCCCTATCCCCTTGAGCTTCCTGCCATTAAGAGACTCACAACGGCCGTACCAATAAGCTTCCATCAGTGAGCCCGAGCGATAGGCACTTGCCCAAGAGTGGTCTCCCGAGCAATGAGTGCACGGTCGGGACAGGGAATAGGGGGATCCGAGGGAGCTTTCCCGATCGAACTAATGCTCGGACTTCCCAACCCGAAGGCCGCCTAGGAAGCGTTTGTTCCGAGTGAGTTATTGTGCTTATATTGAGTGGGCCCGGGGGCTACCACTTTAAGGAGTTGTGCCTCGTTCGGTCTGGTTGGACCTCTTTTGGCCTCTCCGTACGGCCGACGAGATTTCCCCTCTCCACAGGGTTTTCTTGAGTCCAATGTGAATACATGTCTAAATGTCTCAAAATGCACCAATAGTCTATTCTACTAGTCATAAACTCTGCCATAAAGAATATGAGTGCATGAAGAAATATACAGCCCAAGGGCTCAAGATAACAGCTATGGTAGAGACAATTTGCTTCTCATTTTCATAGCAAATGGATTCATATAATCTAGATGCACGCACTGGCTGTGATCACCTGTCAATTATTAATTGAAAGATTTTCTGCACAAATATGAATTGTTACCTGGTCTGTTACTATTTCCTTACTCGCTATTGACGAACATGCATATGATTCCACATTTCTTTGCGTAGCTCCATTCCCTCCCTGGTTATCATATACATACCATGAACTTCTGCATAAATTTAAATGGCATTCTTAAATGTGATTGCACCCACCTGTACAAGTGATTTCTCAACCTTGGCCAACCTGGCTTCCAATTCCTTCACTTGATTTTTCATTTTGTTGTTCTCAACCTGCAAATGATGACATGTCCCCCACAAAGTAGAGGGAGTTAGCCCTGTCCCTACACGACGAACACGGCCAGATCTATCCTCACCAAGAACCTGAGCGTATGCATCACCTTTAACTGCAACTGGATGTGGACCAGTTGAGCTTGCATCACCTTCATACCGCTTTTTATCCTTCAACTTTTCCTGCCATGTTTTGATCAAAGCTCATTTCTGTGACACGGACCTACTGACTTATTTGTTGTATCGACATTTTCCTTTTAAAAAACTTACTATGACAACATCGCATTCTTCACTGACAGGCTTTCCATCTCTGCGCACGTGTGTAATTACGAACAAATCTGAGCGATCCAAAACAGTCCCTGTCTTGTCGTACTAATGCATCAAAAAAAATCAGTAGACTTGTTAGATGCCACCAAAAGGAAGAAATTGAAAACTAAATTATTATATAACCTCTATTCTACGGATGTCTGCCACTGTCCTAGTGCCAGCACAATGGAACCACTATTATTTACCCTTATTCACTTTATTTGTCACACTTTTTTCTACATTGAAGTTAGAATAAATTAGTCAGATAACAAAATAATAATAGATCTGAAATCAGATAGAAAAAATAATAAGGGCCAGTAGACAGTGATTTACCAACCATTCTTCTCCACTCCAAACCTTCACTGACTCTTTCGATTGCTGTAGGCTAAATTTTTTCGCATCTGGAGCCTTCTGCTGGCTCACTCTCAACTTTGGATTGAAAAATCATCTCCGGAGAGTGTATTTGAAGTATTTCCACTTCAACGATATGATGCAGGACAGACATGGGAACCGACTCTAAGTGATGCGGACCTCGGACTCTAAATGCAGACGCGACCAGCAACATACAACAATGGAGACACTTTGTCCCGACACTGAGAGTTCCTATGGGCCATACGTCGCTAACAGAAACGTAAGCTCACTCATCGTCCCAAGCGAGGGGAAACGCGGATCCGCACGGTTGAGAAACCGGCAGAGTCATGGGTGGTCGACTCACTTTCGTGCTCGGATCGAGCCACGAGACGGGTCACTCTCTCGCTCACAGCGGTGACATGAACTCACGGGCTAGAATCCTAACGCACTCACAATGACAGACGACCATATACTAAACTAGCAAATGAACGCCGAGGAGTTAAGACCGTTACCTCCACACTCCCGGCGTGGGGAAGACTGGTGCGGACACCCGAGCAGTTGAGCGGCGTGATACGCCGAGCCACCGGTACCGCACACGGAGTACGACGCGAGCCAACTCAGCATCCATCTGGCTCGGAGACAGCCTGGAGACTCCGCCTTGAGCCTCCCCATTTATCATATTAGTTAGACTTTATTTGTGTGTAATTTGTGTTTATTTCATTGTATTCAGTTTGCTATTTTGATTGTAATAGGGGCTTATGTGCAATTTGGACCCCGTGGGTCCCACGGGCCCCCCAGGCCCCATCCCATTGAGCCACCTCAGCCTAGGGTCCCATGTGGGGTCAGTCAACCTTCCACATGGAGGCTTCTAGAAGGGTGGGCTAAGTGGGGGAACATTGGAATACAAATGTCAACAAAATCCACCCATTCCCACCTACCATGTCCCCTTGACCCACCGTAGTCAATGCCCCCCCCCCCTTAATTTAGTTATTTGATTTTGTGTGTGTGTGTCACACTCAATCCAGGCCACCCATTCTCATCCCCTAGATCCAACGGTGGACAATGGATGTGAGATGTAACACATAAATACTTGTAATTTCCCATTTTGAGGAATTAATGCATTCATTTGGAAGAAAATATCTTGGAGCAGCCTGGTGCGCCCCCCTCCTCTCTCCTCCCTCTCCCCCTTGAAGCTGTGAAGGCTTCCCTCTGGAGGTGTGACTCCTCCCCTTATCATTCCGGTCGCCGCCGCCGCCGTCGCCACGAGCCGCTATCGCATCACCGCCGAGATCGCCGGAGTTCTGCCTTCATCCGACCACAGTAGCTTCCATGAAATTCAGGCATCAGCCACAAGCTCAGATCGACTTGAGATCTTGAGGGGATGTTCCCGAGGTGTCAAGAACGTCCCAAAAACATTGGTTGGTCATAAAGATCCCATTTGAAATTTTTTCATTTTCGTCCAAACTTAATTTCCAGATCTGTCTGCTTGCTGTTTCAATTTCCACCCGCCCTGTGTTTCAAATGTTCGGACCCCTTTCCGATTTTTGTTAAAGCTCCCAATTTTACTGGGAGTTCTATCCATCAACCTTACTGTCCCCAAATGTTCTTGAATTTTTGTGAGGCCATCCCATATTTTTCAAAAATCGATCTCAGAGATAGCTACAGTGCTGTCCACCTGTTCCCAGATCCGACCACCCTCCAGTAAACAAATCATAACAAATCACAGCCACCTCCAATCAGTCCACAAAAATATCCCCGTTCTCCTTGTTCAAAATCCCACAAGTTTGATGAACAGGTCAGGAGCTGAATCGGCCATCGTCCTCACAGTCAAAGGTAGTCTTCAGACAACTCACCTGTAGATCTGAGGTTTTGGTTACTGTACAATAGGGACTTGTCAATTCAATAAAGTTCTGATCCGAGCAGATCCAGTAGATCTCTCTGGGTCTAGATTGAAGAAGTTGAAGAGAGCTTTCCAACGATAGCTCATGCGTCCCGATCCGACGTCGGGATTGATCGCAGCGGTCGTTTTCGTCGGAGCGCGCGCCGGAAAACAGCAATCAAAATCCGTGGGAAGTTAGTTCAAGAATTGGGAATCGGGGCCGATCGACCCCCGATCGGTGTTCCCGGCCGACCGCCGTCCGTGGAGGCGCGCCACCAGGGGTCCCCATCACAGTGGGTCCCACCCCCGCAGATCCGGAGGACAGCGCCGTCCGTGGGCCCCACGGGCCCGTAGAAGCCGCCGTTTGGAAAGCACGAAAACGCGGAGTTCGGCACCGCCGGGCGACATCAAGATGCTGCCCGTCAACCTGAGTTGCGTGATTCCCGGACCCCACATGTGACCTTTTACCTCCCTGCGTAGAGTGGGTCGACTTAGTGTATTGCTATAATAATTGTTAACCGGGAGTCCGTGATTCGGCCGTGGTTGTCTTCGCCACACCGGGTGCGTGGAGGTAATGATCTGAACCTCTTGGCGTTCATTTGCTTAGCTAGTATATGGTCTTTGCCGCTGTCGAGAGCCATAGGTACTAGCCCGTGTGTTCATGTCACCGCTGTGAGTGTGAGAGTGACCCGTCCCGCGACTCGATCCGAGTCCGGAAGTGAGTCTGACTACCTTGAACTCTGCCAGTTCTTCAACCGCGCACGATCCGCGTTTCCCTCGCTTGGGACGACGAGTGAGCTTGCGTTCTGTTAGCGACGTATAGCCCATAGGAGCTCTCCGTGTCGGGCCTAATGTCTCTCCCATCATGTGTTGCTGGTCGTGTCCGCATCTAGAGTCTGAGGTCCATACCACGTAGAGTCGGTCCCCGTGTCCGTCCCGCATCAATTTGGTATCAGAGCAAGTTGAATCTAGGGTAGTCGTTGCATATGTCTTGCATAGTATAAGTCGAGTCTAGGATCATCATTATTTTCAAAACAAAAAAAAGAGTGTTTTAAAATTGCATTTCATCCCGATAATTCGGTATCTTAAAAGGTGTTGTCCGAATGTTAGGCTACGCCTATCGGGAGGTCGCACACTTGCGGGAGTGATCTTCGGATCGATTAACTCCGCCCCGTACCAGATATTGGTTTAGGTCTAAGTGCATCATTTAGTGAGTGTTTGCATTAGTCGGTGTCTTCTAGGTCGTGTGTCAGTTGCATGCCCACCCGTCGAGGTACCCAATACTCGCCACCACCACCTATGGCAGATTCTCGGGCCCGTAGCTCCGATGAGTCCTCGACGGCCGAGATGTTCCGAGCCATTATGGAACATCTTGACACGCGTATGGATGGTCTTAGTATGCGTATGGATGGCATAGGAACGTGTCTAGAAGGGCGGATGAAAGCCCTCGAGGATCGGGCCGAGAGTTCGGATCAGTCCATCTAGGGCTTAGTTGGGAGGATCGCTGTCCTAGAGAGGGGCCCAGTAGCGGCGCAACCCGCGCCGACGAACGGGTAACAAGAGCCGGCACAGCCACCCGCCGTGCCAAGGGCTCAAATGGAGGATGTCGGGAGGCAACAGGCGCCTATAGTAGATGATTATGCCTCCGACAATGATCAGGGGGGAAATGGTCGTCGGAATCAACGACGAAATCGTGATGATGATGATGACGACCGCATCCTTAGGGGTGTGCGTGCGGACCCCCCCACCTTTAGCAGGTCCTTGGACCCTATGGTGTATTTAGATTGGGAGGCTGGCATGGATCGGTACTTCGAGTGGTTTGAGATGACGGACCACCGAAGAGTCCGATACGCGAAGATGAAGCTGCAAGGGCAGGCCCAAACTTATTGGATCAATGTGGAGAGCCTGCTCAATCAGCGACGTCAATCCCAAATCGGTACTTGGGATGATATGAAAATCAAATTGAGGGAGAAATACCTTCCCGCCTCATATCGCCAACGTCTTATAGACAAGTGGCAAAGCATCTCCCAAGGGAACCGATCCGTGACCGACTACACCGTCGAGTTCGATGAGTATTACTTACGGTGTGGGGTCACGGAAGAGAGCACCATGACTATATCCCGCTTTCGAAGAGGTTTGCGGCCCAACTATCAATATGAACTCTTTCGCCGCAATGCAACCACTTTGGAGCAGGCATATCAGATCGCTCTCGAATTGGAGCAGTTCGAGGTCGAGTTCGAGTCACCCCATCGGTTGGGCTCGTTCCCCCTTCGTAGTGACGATCCCCGTGGCTCATCTGGCACGTATCAGAGGGCCCCCATGGCTCGACCTCAGGAGCCCGCTCGCCCCGAGCCCTTTGCTCCTAGGCCTCGTCCTCCATCCCCGAGGGACCTTCCTCGTCGCCAGCATCTTACGGCCCCACCCATAGCCCGTCCACCGGCACCCGCACCTCCTGCACGTCCTTTGTTGCCTACGCCTCCTATCCGTCGAGAGGATAAAGGTAAAGGACCTATGATTGGGGAGCCTAGTGGATCACGGCAGCAGTGTTATCGCTGCAATGGGTTTGGCCATTTCGCCAACCAGTGTCCCACCCGCCCATCTCTTCACATTGGGGACACACAGGCCGAGGATACCACCCCTACGGGCCTCGAGTTAGTCAGCTATGAGGCAGATGAAGAGCTAGCTGACGAGTACTATGAGATGGGAGGTGAGGCCCAGGATGTCCAACATTCGGACGATACCCACGTGGGGGTCGTCAGATGTATCCTCACCCAGCCGCAGGTCAGTGATGACTGGCAACGGACTACTATCCTTCATGTATTCTGTAAGCTGGGAAAGCAAATTTGTAAGGTGGGCATCGATAGCGGGAGTTGTATCAATGCAATCTCCACGAACGCTGTCGCCCGTCTTGGTCTCACACCCGTAGACCATCCTTGTCCCTATCAGGTATCATGGGTGGATACCACTTCCATTTCGGTCAGGCTGCGGTGCTTGGTCCCGCTGCAGCTCCACTCCTACCGTGACGAGATCTGGTGTGATGTTCTACCCATGGAAGTGAGCAGTATCATTCTCGGTAGGCCGTGGTTATTCGACCGGGATGCCACGCTCCATGGCCGGTCGAACACCTGTACCTTTGACCACGCTGGCCAGCGGGTCACCCTCCAACCCGTTCGGCCCAGGAGCCCATCAGTCAGGGGTCCTACTGGCCCTAGTACTCCGAAGCCTTCCATTCCCGGGCCTAGTACCCCATCCCCAGCTCGGGCTATGACCGTTACCTCTGGCCCAGGAGAGCCCTCGACGAGGATATTGATGATGATTAGCTCCCGGGAAATGGAGTAGGAGCTTAGTCTGGGCTGTCCGATGTTTGCCATTACGGTCCGAGAGGTGGAGCGGGACTCCGAGGGTGAGCTCCCACCCGAGGTTGTTCCCATTCTGCAGGAGTATGCTGATGTCTTTCCCGATGAGCTTCCCGAGGGACTCCCACCTATGCGGGATATTCAGCATGCCATCGACCTTGTTCCGGGCCCTTCCTTGCCCAACCTTCCACATTATCGCATGAGTCCCACGGAGCATGCAGAGCTTAAACGGCAGGTCGATGAGTTAGTGCAGAGAGGGTCTGTTCGGGACAGCATGAGTCCATGTGCTATACCCGCGTTGCTCGCCCCGAAGAAGGATGGCACGTGGAGAATGTGCATTGATAGTTGTGCCATCAACAAAATCACCGTGAAGTACAGGTTCCCTTTTCCCCGCCTTGATGACATGCTAGACATGATGGCAGGTGCCACTATCTTTTTGAAGATCGATCTTAAGAGTGGCTACCATCAGGTGAGGATTAGGCCAGGTGATGAGTGGTAGACCGCATTTAAGACCAAGGACGGTCTATATGAGTGGTTGGTCATGCCTTTTGGGTTGACCAATGCCCCTAGCACATTCATGCGACTCATGACTCAGGTCCTTCGACCTTTCATTGGAGTCTTTGTAGTGGTGTATTTTGATGATATCCTTATCTATAGTCGCACCACGGGGGACCACTTAGACCACCTTCGGCAGGTCTGTCTACTTCTTCGGGGAGAGCAGTTGTTTGCAAACCCACAGAAGTGCGCCTTCATGACATCTTAGCTTACCTTCTTGGGTTTCATTGTGTCTAGTACTGGGGTCTCCGCCGATCCGGAGAAGGTCCGGGCCATTGTTGAGTGGCCAGAACCCCGTACGGTTCATGATGTCCGCAGCTTTCATGGCCTTGCGACATTCTATCGTCGCTTCATCCGCGGGTTTAGCTCCGTCACTGCCCCTATCACAGATTGTATCCGAAAGGGCACATTTGTATGGACGAAGGCCGCATATGCCGCCTTCAAGGACATCAAGGAGCGCATGACCCAGACACCTATCCTTCGATTGCCTGATTTCTCGAAGGTGTTTGAGGTCTCCTGTGATGCGTCGGGTGTTGGGATACGAGGAGTGTTGAGTCAGGAGTCCCACCCGATCGCATATTTCAGCGAGAAGCTGAATGATGCGAAACTGCGATATTCCACATATGATAAAGAATTCTACGCAGTTGTTCAGGCTCTTAGGCATTGGAGGCACTATCTTTTACATCAGGATACTCTGATCACGAGGCATTGAGGTACCTCCATTCCCAAAAGAATTAACTCGCGTCACAGTCGTTGGGTCGAGTATCTCCAGCAGTTCACCTTTGTGCTTAAACATAAGGCTGGAGTGGAGAACAAGGTGGCTGATGCCTTGAGTCGGCAAGCATGCTTGCTTACCACCATGAGTGCCAAGGTCATAGGGTTAGAGAAGATGAAGGAGGCCTATGTTGATTGTCCTGACTTCGATCAGATTTTTACCACTCTCCAGGTCGGACCCTCGAGAGACCTTGATTAGTATGTGCTTCAGGAGGGTTACCTCTTTCGAGGTAGCAGGCTATGTGTTCCCCGAACTTCAGTTCGAGATTTCTTAGTGTGGGAACTACATGCAGGAGGTCTAGCCGGCCACTTTGGTCGGAACAAGACTATTAAGGCAGTGGAGCATCGATTTTATTGGTCGAGCTTGAAGCGTGTTGTTGCTAACATCGTGGCTCAGTGACGTACATGTGCTACAGCCAAGATGAAGAAGCAAAGCTCAGGCCTTTATACGCCTCTCCCCGTGCCTGATGCCCCATGGCAAGATGTTAGCATGGACTTTGTTTTAGGATTGCCACGTACCTCCAGGAAGCATGATTCGGTCTATGTAGTGGTTGACCGTTTCTCGAAGATGGCCCTCTTTATCCCTTGCTCGAAGACTTCGGATGCTTCTAGGGTAGCCCGCCTCTTCCTTACTCATGTGGTGTGCAAGTTCGGGTTGCCTCACACTATAGTGTCTGACCGTGATGTTAGATTCACTTCCTACTTTTGGAAGACACTATGGCATATGATGGGTACGCACCTCAAGTTTTCCACTGCATATCACCCCCAGACCGATGGTCAGACCGAGGTGGTCAATAGGAGTCTGGGTGATCTTTTGAGGTGTCTTGTTAGGGACCGCATTGGGGATTGGGATCTCATTCTACCAATGGCTGAGTTTGCATATAATGATTCGGTGAATAGGTCTACCGGCATGAGTCCATTTGAGATTGTCACAGGTCATAGGCCTAGGAAACCCGTTGACCTTGTCCCCATGCCTATCCATGCTAGAGTGTCGGAGTCGGCCGAGTCGTTTGCTAGGCATGTTAGGAGTTTGCATGACGACATCCGTCGTCACATTAAGGCCAGCAATGCACGTTACAAAGAGTTAGCCAATGTCCACCGACACCACCGAGAGTTCCAAGAGGGCGAATATGTCATGATCAGGGTAAGACCTGAACGGTTTCCCTCTGGAACCGTTAAGAAGTTGCAAGCTCGCGGAGCCGGTCCATTCAGAGTGTTGAAACGCGTTGGATCCAATGCGTATGTTGTGGACTTGCCAGAGGAATACGGTATAAGCTCTACTTTTAATGTTTCAGATCTAGTTGCATATAGGGACCCAGCGGTGATCCCTAGTGAGCCTTTTGAGCCATCCCCTCCCCTTGTGAGTGATCCCACACCTGAGTGTCCACCTCCAGCCCCTTTGTCATGGCAGCGTGAGCATATAAATCATATACTAGATGAACAGGTGATAGTTACCAGGAGTGGATCCTACCCGCGCTACCTAGTGCGATGGAGAGGACGGCCCGCTATTGAGGACACATGGATCACGCATGGCGAGTTGCAGCGGATCGATCCGGACCTTCTGGAGCGATACAGAAGTGATGCAGACCCATACTCGATAGGGTCGAGTTTCTACCACCCGGGGAGAATTGGTGCGGACACCCGAGCAGTTGAGCGGCGCGATACGCCGAGCCACCGGTACCGCACACGCAGTACGACGCGAGCCACCTCAGCATCCATCTGGCTCAGAGACAGCCTGGAGACTCCGCCTTGAGCCTCCCTATTTATCATATTAGTTAGACTTTATTTGTGTGTAATTTGTGTTTATTTCATTGTATTCGGTTTGCTATTTTGATTGTAATAGGGGCTTATGTGCAATTTGGACCCCGTGGGCCCCACAGGCCCCATCCCATTGAGCCACCTCAGCCTAGGGTCCCATGTGGGGTCAGTCAACCTTCCACATGGAGGCTTCTAGAAGGGTGGGCCAAGTGGGGGGACATTGGAATACAAATGTCAACAAAATCCACCCATTCCCACCTACCATGTCCCCTTGACCCACCCTAGTCAATGGGCCGCCCCCCCTTAATTTATTTATTGTATTTTGTGTGTGTGTGTCACACTCAATCCAGGCCACCCATTCTCATCCCCTAGATCCAACGGTGGACAATGGATGTGAGATGTAACACATAAATACTTGTAATTTCCCATTTTGAGGAATTAATGCATTCATTTGGAAGAAAATATCTTGGAGCAGCCTGGTGCGCCCCCCTCCTCTCTCCTCCCTCTCCCCCTTGAAGCTGTGAAGGCTTCCCTCTGGAGGTGTGACTCCTCCCCTTATCATTCCGGTCGCCGCCGCCGCCGTCGCCACGAGCCGCTATCGCATCACCGTCGAGATCGCCGGAGTTCTGCCTTCATCCGACCACAGTAGCTTCCATGAAATTCAGCCATCAGCCACAAGCTCAGATCGACTTGAGATTTTCAGGGGATGTTCCAGAGGTGTCAAGAACGTCCCAAAAACATTGGTTGGTCATAAAGATCCCATTTGAAATTTTTTCATTTTCGTCCAAACTTAATTTCCAGATCTGTCTGCTTGCTATTTCAATTTCCACCCGCCCTGTGTTTCAAATGTTCGGACCCCTTTCCGATTTTTGTTAAAGCTCCCACTTTTACTGGGAGTTCTATCCATCAACTCCACCGTCCCCAAATTTTCTTGAATTTTTGTGAGGCCATCCCATATTTTCAAAAATCGATCTCAGAGATAGCTACAGTGCTGTCCACCTATTCCCAGATCCTACTACCCTCCATTAAACAAATCATAAAAAATCACAGCCACCTCCAATTAGTCCACAAAAAATATCCCCGTTCTCCTTGTTCAACATCCCACAAGTTTGATGAAGAGCTCAGGAGCTGAATCGGCCATCTTCCTCACGGTAAAAGGTAGTCTTTAGACAACTCACCTCTAGATCTAAGGTTTCGGTTACTGTACAACAGGGACTTGTCAATTCAATAAAGTTCTGATCCGACCAGATCCAGCAGATCTCTCTCGATCTGGATTGAAGCATTTGAAGAGAGCTTTCCAACGATAGCTCATGCGTCCCAATCCGATGTCGGGATTGATCGCAGCGGTCGTTTTCGTCGGAGCGCGCGCCGGAAAACAGCAATCAAAATCCGTGGGAAGTTAGTTCAAGAATTGGGAATCGGGGCCGATCGACCCCCGATCGGTGTTCCTGGCCGACCGCCGTCCGTGGAGGCGCGCCACCAGGGGTCCCCATCACAGTGGGTCCCACCCCCGCAGATCCGGAGGACAGCGCCATCCGTGGGCCCCACGGGCCCGTAGAAGCCGCCGTTTGGAAAGCACGAAAATGCGGAGTTTGGTACCGTCGGGCGACATCAAGATGCTGCCCGTCAACCCGAGTTGCGTGATTCCCGGACCCCACATGTGACCTTTTACCTCCCTGCGTGGAGTGGGTCGACTTAGTGTATTGCTGTAATAATTATTAACCGGGAGTCCGTGATTCGGCCGGGGTTGTCTTCGCCACGCAGGGTGCGTGGAGGTAATGGTCCGAACCTCTTGACGTTCATTTGCTTAGCTAGTATATGGTCTTTGCCGCTGTCGAGAGCGATAGGTACTAGCCCGTGTGTTCATGTCACCGATGTGAGTGTGAGAGTGACCCGTCCCGTGACTCGATCTGAGTCCGGAAGTGAGTCTGACTACCTTGAACTCTGCCGGTTCTTCAACCGCGCACGATCCGCGTTTCCCTCGCTTGGGACGATGAGTGAGCTTGCGTTCTGTTAGCGACGTATAGCCCATGGGAGCTCTCCGTGTCGGGCCTAATGTCTCTCCTATCATGTGTTGCTGGTCGTGTCCGCATCTAGAGTCCGAGGTCCATACCACGTAGGGTCGGTCCCCGTGTCCGTCCCCCATCAAAGACAATCTCAGCCAAATCCAGACTCTCGGTTAACAAAGTTTTACTATGGTACAAAAATTTGACCCACTCCACACAGGGAGGTAAAAGGTCACATGTGGGGCCCGGGAGTCACGCGAATTGGGTTGACGGGCAGCATCTTGATGTCGCTCCGTTGGTGCCGAATCCGCGTTTTGGTGCTATCCAGACGGCACGATCTACGGTTTCGTGGGGCCCACGGACCGCTTTGTCCTCCGGGTCTGATGGGGTGGGTCCCGCTATGATGGAGACCCCTGGTGGCGCGCCTCCCTGGATGGCGGTCGGGTGGGAACGCCGGTCGGAGGCCGACCGGCTGCGATCTCCAAGTCTTGGAGTTGTTACCCACGGATATGCTGCTTCTATTTTCTGGAGTGCGACCCGGCGAGATCGGCTACTACGATCAGCACCGATGTAGGATCGGCACGAAACCAACGATGTTGGAATGCTGACTTGAAATCCTTCGACTCTATGAGACTCAAAAAAATTCACCGGAGCCGTGCTTCTGATGGGCGATTTTAGAACCGGCATGTTCTCAGTTTCAGATCTGGCCAGGCAGAACTGAAGTTTCATAAGAGTTGGCATTGACCATAGGGTAGATCTTTGATTCAGATCTCGAGCTCTTCATGAAAATTGTAGAGGGGAGAGAGAGGAAAACGGAAATAATTTTTATGACCGATTTGGTGGAGATTTGTATGGGGAAAGCTATTTTATACTGGTGGGTGGTCGGATCTGGACAGAAGAAGATAGAACTGTGGAGGGATCTGAAAGTGATTTTTAGAAAATAGGTAAATGTCTTTTTAAATTCCATAAAAATTTGTGGTTGGAAGGGGTGTTGGACAGAACCTCCAGTAAAATTAGAGGCTTCAGGAAAAATCAAAAGGTGGGTCGAATATGGGAAGTTCAGGGTTGCTGTCACAGTAGACAGAAACCTGACAGATCTGGAAGGAAATGAAGATCGAAAATGGAAAAATGGAAAATAAAAACTAGAGGCCAAACCAATTTTTTTGGAACGTGGAGGGAGCCTCTGGAACACACCCTGAAAGTTTGAGCTGAAGAAGATTTTGTGGCTGGGAGCATAAATTCATGGAATGGGGATCTATCTTGGGTGGACAGAACTCCGGCGAACACGGCGGTGGTGCGATGGCGGCGCAGTGGCGACGGTGGCGGTGGTGACGATCTTCGGAACCGATAGAGGAGGCTTCACACCTCAGAATCACAGCCTTCCCAGCTACTGAAGGGGGAGAGAGGAGAGAGAGGGGGGCGCACATAGCCTCTTGGAGCAAAATGAATTTCTTCTCTTCATTAATTTCCATCAAATGAAAATACAAGGTATTTATGTGCAATGGTAAAAGACACTAACTACCCCTAGATCTAGGATTGGGAGGGGTAAAAGAGGGAGTTCAAATTTATTTCTCCCATGTGGTTTGGAACAAATAAAATAAAAATTCAAATCCTAATCTAATATGATAAAAGGGGGGCGCCCCCTTGACTTTCAAGGTTCCAACCTTGAATTTTTATTCCCCTTTGTCCCCCACTTGGCCCACCCTTCTAGAAGCCCACCATTGGAAGGTTGACTGACCCCACATGGGCCCTAGGGATGAGGTGGATCAATGGGGAAGGGATAGGGGGGCCCGTGGGACCCAGGTGGTCCCAAATTACAAATAAACCCCTGTTACAATCCGAATTACAATCCAAGTAAAGCCAAATAAAAATACATTACACACAAATAAAGTCTCAGTAAATACTATAAATATCGAGACTCAAGGGGGAGTCTCCAGACTGTCTCTGAGCCTGATGGAAGCTGAGGTAGCTCGGGTGGTGCTCCGCGTACGGTACCGATGGCTCGCCGGTTCGTGCTTCTCGCTCGCTCTGGTGTCCGCACCACAATAGATCTTTCATGACCCACGTCCTTCATGATTCATCAATGTCATACTTTCACTACAAGACAAATGGAAATAATTAATCATTTCATGTAGTGAATACTTTAACATATACAAAATTAGCAGAAGTCACATTTTCACTTTTGGTAATAAAAATGGACTAAATTTGACCTTACATTATCTTTATATAATCCCAAACATCATCTTTATTGGAGTTTGGCATTTTCTTTCAGTTCGAGTAAGAAATGGGTAACTTCTCTGCATTCCTTCCCATTGTATCAAAGAAAGTTCTCAATGAACGCCCCCCAACACCCACTGGCTGGCCAAGGTCATTCCACTCAACACAAATCAACATGCCATGCACATCATGGGATGAGGTACATCCTCATTTTCTCCGACAAGCAATGCCCTCACTTCCTTTGGAATCCATTGTGTCAATATCTTGATCTCTCGGCTGCCCTTCCATAGATATCTCAACTTGCTGGACTCCTTCAACTTTCTGGCCTCCATCAACTTCCTGCCCTTCCACCAATATATCGGCTTTTTTATGGCCTCCATCACCCTCATGACCTGCAGAACATTTCCGTCCTTCATCACCCTCCTGACCTGCAAAACATTTCCGGCCTCCATCACCCTCCTGACTAGCAACCTTTTTTCGACCTCCATGAACTTCTTGCCCTTCCATTAATATGTCAGTCTTTTTTTGGCCTCCATCACCTCGCTGACCTGCAGCCTTTTTCTGGCCTCCCTCCATTTTCGCAGTTCCATTGCCAACTTTTGTCTCACCATCTCTGCTAACGCCTCTAAGCTTATGTTCAAATGCATCCATATGAGCATAGGTAAACCAACTCTCATGAAGCTGAAAATGCCAAGAGAGAAACATATATCATATAAGTGAAAAATATCGACATAAAGTAATATCGACATAAAGTAATGTCAACTTGGGTTTGAAAAGACATACAAAATATGGATAACCATCCAGCTTGAAGGGCGTTGGAGCATCTTGCAAAAATAAATACATGTAGCATAGAACAAACATGCCACATTCTGAACCATTCCTTTGTTGTGGGACCTACCAATAGGTACATGCATAAGAAAACATTACTTTAGTAATTATGATGAAAAATTTATGTTCAACAAAGTATGAAATAAACAGAAACCTTTGGAACTAAAATAGGAATGGAATATATCTCTGCATCAGACTCTTGTCTACCCTCCGCCCGAAATATGTTTAACACAGAACTGGGCAAGGAAAATAATATTATTCAGACCACCAACATATAATAAACATATACAAAAGAGATAGGGAGCATATACCATCGGATATCAAGTTCCATTATCTTAGCAGTAGAATTTAACAAATAATCCAAAAGTATCATGCATGGGCCTACCGGGTCTCCAAATTTCTTGTCAAAGTTGCATAAAATCAGTAGATTCCAGTGGTCCCTATATGAATCATATTATGATAATATACTCCCAAATTTAATACCAGATATATAATAAAATATGAAGATATCACTTACCTAACGTACAATTGGAATGAATATGTATGCCATTAAAAATAATTTTTTTGGCTTCAGCCAAAGCATCACCTTCTCAGATGAACCATCTAAGATGATACTAAACCATAGACAATCTACATATGTACAATTTGACTTCCTATCATTCGGTGTCTCCGCCCACAATCGCTTGAAAAAGGTTCTAACAAGTAAATAGTTTAACAGAAATCACCGAACATTTAGACAAGGAGTGTGAAGACTCACTCTGCATAGGCCTGAAACACGTCAGTATATATCAAGCTTATCTTGAGATGTTGCCTTGGTGTATACTTCACCAAGTTTTCTCAACCTTCGTGTTTGCACCACCGACCCCGGACTAGGGCCCCACATTCCTTCATTAGGAATTTCATTAACAGGTTCCTTGAACCTCAACATTTTTTATTTTTCCTAGCCTTGCATGCACATTTAAGTTATAAAGGTAAACTGATTCACATTGGTATGCCAGAACAGTTCAAATGAAAGAACTTATGGTCTTACATGACTGTGTGCACAGGCAGTTGCTACCGCTCAGTAGCTATGCTGGCTGTCAACGAAAGAGGGCCACATAGAATGAGAAAGATAAAAGAATAACATTAATATCTGGCTTAATAAGAAGTTCATGACAGTTGGGACCTACCTTGTTACTAATGCCTAATCTCCGGTGTAGCTCAGAGGATATAATATCCCATTGTAATCACATAATAGATATTAATAAAGTCGTCCAAAATAAATGCTCAATGTAAAGAGCACTAATAGATATTAGCATGTTTCAGCAAACATTACAAGACCATATTAGTCCAAACTAAATATGAAACAACACAAGTATCAAACCTTTCCTCGGAACAGAATACATATGCGTAAATCCATGGAGAAATGTTTATAGATGAAGCCAACAGTAAGATAATGAATGCCACTACAAAAACAAATCAAACAACTAGATTACATGGGTAAATAATATATGATAAATCACCTACAGTGTCATGAATTACCTTCGAAGCCCATGTCACTGTTTTCACCATTTAATATCCTATTCTTAAATTACTCCCAAAAATCAACAAAATATCACCCGAATTCACAGAAACAGTTTCTAAGAAACTAGGTTAAGGTAAAAAACATTGAATTCTCGACCTAGGTGATAAGAAAATGCCACTTTTGCATTGTATGGGTAAATAATATGTGTACATCAACTAAAATAAGAAAATTAAAGAAATCAAAAATAATATTTTTAGTGAACAATACAAATACATTCTAAGTTGGAACTTCTATCCCTTCAATGTCATCTCTTTCCCACTGATGCTATATATCGTAGCCATCACTATCACTATCACCACCAACATTGTGCATTGGCTCAATGTCTAAGAGGTCTCATTCATCTTCTTTGTTGTCATCTTGCACGTCAAAGAAGTCTATTGGCTTTATCTTCCGGACAACATAGCAACTGCTCTATTTTGGATCTTCAACATACCATACTTGCTCTACTTGAGAGGCTAAGACAAAAGGCTCTGTAGTTTTCAATCTACAAGTGGGATTGACAAGGGTAAAGTTTCTTTCACATTTAATGCCCCTATTAACATCAATCCAATCACACTTGAAGAGAAAAATTCGCATCTCTCCATAGCAATTCAATTCTACAATTTCATTGATGAACCCATAATAAACCAATTCACCATGAATGGGTGTTTTGTCCTTTGCACTTGCAAAACTTGACGTTTGAGCAGACAATACCACCCCACTATTTTGTGTCACCCGACGAGATTCAACCTCTTGTGTGAAAAAGTGAAAATCATTAATGATGCATGCATCATATTTCTTCACCATATATAGGTATTGGGCCATCTTTCAACCACCGGATATTAGATGATATGGCCTCTTCACATTGTTCTTACAATTTGTGTACCTATAATAGTCAAGAATATACTGTAGTTACAATACTCTTCATAAGTAGGTATTATTAATGGGAGAAAAAAATTAAAGTCACTTACATGCTTGGAAAACCAACTTGGAAATTCAGACGTATGGAGTCGTTCAATCTCCATCTCGCCTAAGTGAGGAAATGTTTTCTTAACCTCATCAAAGTGTTCACTGCATGTCATAACTAACATTAACTAAAAACTTTAATTAGATATGTGGGGTAAAACAATGGCTTCTTTACTTACTTTATATACGGGGCAATTGCATTGCAATTAAACAACACATATCGATGGGCTTGCCTCAACTCTTCTTGAAGTAAATTAACACGAGCTCCAACCCCTAATGGACGTGCTACTTCTGAAAATATTTTCCAACCATCCTCTGTTGGAAGAGTATGCCTTTCTGCATTTCGAATTGGCCAATTTAGCCACGTCTCTACATCGTCATGAAGGTATCTTGATGCAAATGTTAAGGTTTCATCAGCTATGTAGCCCTCAGCAATGCATCCTTCTGGAGATGCTTTGTTATGCACATAAGACTTCAACTTCACCAAATACCTACATATGAATATTTGTGATAAACCAAGTGAATAGTAAATAATATTTCACTTCTACTCTTTATTCTAATAGTTAAATCATAACAATACCTTTCAATGGGATACATCCACCTGTAATTTATATGGCCATCCAACCTAGTTTCATCAGCAAGATGAAGGATCAAGTGCACCATAATGTCGAAGAAACTAGGGAGAAATATCATCTCCATCCGACATAGCACACTTACAACACGTTGCCCAAGCTTATAGAAATGATACACTGAAGATGTTTTAGAGCACAAGTCTAAAAAAATGACATATTTCAGTAAGGACATAGGATACTTCTCTTTGTGAAATGCCTCGAAGTGCTATTGGAAGTAATTTTTGTAGAAGCACGTGGTAGTCATGATTTTTCAAGCCCCAAATCTTATTATCCGGAGTGCTAAAATGCCTTTCTATGTTGGAAGAGTAACCATCAGGAACTTTCACTTTCTTTAAAACATTGTAAATCATGTCTTTCTCTATTGTGCTTAATATAAATTTTGCAGTTGGCAAAACTGTCTTCTTTATACTACTTGTTGTGGATGAAGAGATGGCCTTATACCCAAGGTTTATAAATCTTAGCGAGCCTTCAAGCCATCTTTGTTTTTCCATCAATTGTTAAGAGTGTTCCAATAATACTTTCACAAACATTCTTCTCAATGTGCATCACATCAAGATTATGGCGCAGTAAGAAGGACTTTTAATATGGCAATTCAAAAAAAATGATGTGCTTCTTCCAATTCAAATACTTGTTGACATCTATAGGTGCCACCTTCTTCTGCTTCCTTTTTCCTTCTGCTTGAATACGACACTTACCTACCTTAAAAGACAAGCCTCGAAGCTGCTCCAAGACTTCAAATCTAGACAATGGTATGGGCCTATCTCCTAACTCTTCCATTCCATCAAATCGATGGGACATGAATCAAATTTTTTTATCTTTCCTCAACCATCTCCTATGACCAATGTAACAATGCTTCCCACTAGCATCCAACCACATGGAACAAGTATCTTTATTGCAAACTAGGCAAGATAGTCGCCCTTTAATGCTCCAACCTGACATATATGCATATGCAGGGAAGTCATTAATAGTCCATAACAATGCAGCTCGCATGCTGAACATTTCACCCTTTGAAGCATCAAATGTATCCACCCCATGCCACAAAATCTGTAATTCTTCAATGAGTGGCTGTAGATAAACATCAATATCATTGCCAGGCCCCTTTGGACAAGAAATTAGTAAGGATAAGATTACATTTGGACCTTTCATGCATTGCCAAGGTGGAAGATTATAAGGCACTAGAAGAACCGGCCAAGTACTATGACTAACACTCATGGTATTAAAAAGGTTGAACCCATCACTTGCTAACCCAAGACGTACATTCTGACTCTCCTTTCCAAAGTCAACAATAGCATCTAGACATTTCCAACATGGTGAATCTACCGGATGTCTTAAAATGCCATCTTCCTTACGATTTTCTTCGTGCCATCTCATATTTATTGCAATACGGGAGCACATGTACAACCTTTGTAGCCTTGGTATCAATGGGAAGTAACGAAGGACTTTCTTAGCCACCTTCTTAATCTCTCCAGTCCACCGAGATTCCCCACATTTAGGACATGAGTCAAAATTCTTTTTCTCTTTCCAAAATAAGACACAATCATTTGGGCATGCATCAATTTTATGATAGCCATATCCCAATTCTCTAATAATCCTCTTTGTTTCATAAAATGTGTTGGGCAAATTCTCCCCTTCAGGAAGGACCTCCTTAAGTAACTTAAGCAACATATCAAAACTCTTTCGTGTCCAACCACGTAGACATTTAATATTGAACAATCTGATTATGAAAGAAAGTTTGTTAGATTTCTTGCATCCAGGATATACTGGTTGTTCAGCATCTTGAAGCAGCTTATAAAAGTGGTAGGATTTGTCATCCGCCTGACTTATGGGATCATTTGAAGCACCATCTTCTTGTATAGGAGTATTAGGCAATCCAAATGCATCAAGTGGCATTTCATGGATAGATTCACCATGATTGACAAATGCATGTGCATCATGAGTATATAATGACTTATGAGAAGTTTCTCCTTCCCCATGGAATTGCCAAAAATGCTTATCTAATATAAAGTCATAGAAATTTAAGTGCTCTCTTACAATCTGTTTAGGCCATTTGTGAATACAGGTGCATTGGGTATAGGGACATTTAATGACTCCATCAGCTAGCAAATTTAGAAAAGCAAACTCAACAAATTCATCTATCCCATCATAGTACTCTCTTGCATTCCTAGAATATAGTAAACATTTATGAAAATATAAATATTAGAGCTTCTAAGTATGTAGTGCACGATGAATGGAAAACTCTAATATTTACCTTGGCTTGTCCATCCAACTCCAATCCATATTTACACACCTTGAACTTAATTAAATCTAAATACTAACAAAGATAACAATTAAAGTCACAACTCAAATATTGAAGTAAGAAACAATGAAATAATTAAACAAATATGGAAGGTATTTGAGGTGGGAATCAAATGTTAGGACTGCACATGACAAAAACAATTGTATATGTTGATTCATTTCCCTTTTTTTAACTTTTAGTTGCAAGCTGGCCATGTGAACCAACAATTGTTGTTCTCTGCGCCCAAGGAGAGTTTGCCAGCTCTGTCCAACTAGAAGGAGTTTGTATGAGGCATGATAGTTTAACTTCATTTTTCAATAACCTAACGTGTCACACTTCTAAATGTAATATGTTGATTATGTCTGGGTAACAGTTTATGAACATTGAAGCACCCTCTTGTCTCTGGTGGTTAGGGTGTCAAAGACTTGTAAAATTTTTGTTATTAGTAGTTTGATTCTTACCACATACTTTTTTAATCTTTTATCTTTGAAAGTTGAAAGATCACAAAATTTTATAAGACTTAATGCTCTTCTCTCTAAGTACTTTAATTAAGAAAGAAAAATTTGAAAAGTACTAAAATCTAGTGGCATAATGTCAAATATATCACCAGTTCTTACAAATTATTTTTGCTTTAAGTGATAAGCTTAGTGGGTTGGGTATTGAACAACTGTTACCCATGTAGTAGCTACATAAAGAATGTGCATTAATACAAACTGTAAGATTTCAAGTTGTATCCTATTTCTTGACTCTCAAATTGTTCCTACAGCCATCCAAGGGTTGTCCTATTCTTCTTGAAGCAAAGATACAAAGTCTAATCTGTGCAATGGAGAAGAGGTCTGACTGCTTTGTTAAGATTTTTGTGGGGTTACCACTTGGGGACATTCTATCATTAAGTTTTAGAGTCAAATATGAACATTGATTGGTGGATCAACATGAGATGCAAGTAAATCTATGTTGCCCCTACTATCAATTGAATTATAACATGGACTGATAATTTCACTGTCATGTATTTGTTTCTAATATATTTTAAAGATAACGATAAAGTTGCCATGTACAAAGATAAGGTAAAAATAGTCCTATTTTGAGGAAAAGGATTAGGACATAGCCACATCAGGTGTCGTGCAATAGAAATCCCCCTGACTAGCCATTGACATCCCAAGATCTTAGTCCTCAAATTAAAGAGGATTTAGCAGATGAAGTATCAATTGCGTGAATGATCTTTCAGAGCTTGGAGTCCATTAACGGCTTTGTAGTCATCCACCCCCCATATTGAAATTAGATGGAGCTAAAGATGGTATTCTCCACAATTGGATTTGCTACATGGGACCTATCATCTTGGTTTTGATATCAATGGGCTCACGTTGGATTGGCTACATTGATTCTCTGCCATTGTACTAAACCAAAAGTAGTGGTGCAAATTACATCATCGATGGCAACGTTTTCTCATGATGTCCTTTAGACAAACAACATACTCAAACATTCAATTTTATAAAATGAAGTAACCACATGGCAAAGTATAAAGTGGGAATAATCAAACACAATGCAATTTCTATCTTATTGTTTTCGAAAACAAGAGAATTGTTTTTCAAAGTCTTAAAGCAAGTGCTAGGATGCCAATGTAGAGAGAAGGTCGACCATCAATAAAATCATGAGGACCAATGTTCTTGAAGTTAAAATTGACTAATCTATTTTGAAAATTTTTGTTCTCTTTCAAGGCTATCAAGAGAAGTTCTTCAAGGGAGAACTTTTTTGCTCCCGCTCTACTCTGCTCTTCCTCCTCAAACTATCTTCTCTTATAAAATTGGTAGGAAAATAAATCTTCCCCTCTCACTCCTTCCTGGCCATGCAACCCACAAAAAAAAAAACCCTTTCTTTCCTCCTCTTCACCCTTTGCTCCCTACCAGACTCCCTCCCCGGTAAAAGGGGAAAATGATTTCTTATGCTAACCATCGCCCTTGCACAACCCTAACCCTCGTTAAATCCCTACAGAAACAACTGAGCAACCAAGGGGGATAGTAAACTCGGTAGAAGGGATATAGTATTGAGACGCCAGTTTTGACGGAACACCTGGCCGACGTTGGCGATGATGGCTTCGATGCCCTTACCGACGGACGGCCGCATCTGAAGCAGTGGCCGATCACCTTGTTTGACATCCTCCCCAAGCGTGCTGCCCTTGCACATTTCAAACCATCGTTAAATCCCTACATAAACAACAGAGCAAGCAAACGAGATAGTAAACCTAGTAGAAGGGATAGCTTCGGAACCCGCTCGTCCGAGTATTACGACGACGATGTACCACGGGATGGGGACTTATGATGGTGAGGAAGATGAGATGAAGAAAGAGAGCAGGGGAGGGGGTGTGGTGGACGGCGCGGCTGGGGAATGAGGAAGAGATGGAGGGAAAATGTTCCAAAGGCGCGGCTGGGGGGAGTAAATAATAGAGGGAGGGTGGTGGGCTGGGGGTTGCAAAGGCGTGGCTGGGGAGTGGGAAAGAGAGGGAGGGGAAATGTTCTGAAGGCGCGGCTCGGGGGAGTGAGGAAAAAAGGGAGGGTGGCGGGCTGGGGAGTGAGGAAGAGAGGGATTGGGGAGTGAGGAAAGAGGGAGGGTTGCGGGCTCCGAAGGTGGGCTGGGGAGTGAAGAAGAGAGAGAGGGTGGCTGGTGGGCTAGGTTAATTTTCGAAGGCGCGGGAGTTCTTAGTGCCAAAATATGTATAAAGATAATAATTATAGTATCTTACATTTATGGGATATATATTCTTGCTATAATAAAAATGAATAGATATTTATCAATGATAATATTCATGTGTAATATATAAAAATAAAAAAGATGTATACCTACACGAATAATCGGTAGGTAATAAATAACAAATAACAAATAATATCTATCTATTCCTACGGCTCAACTGAAACTGTAGGTAAAACATACCACTTACCTATGTCATTGTTAGTAGGTAGTTCAATATGGCTATCTATTCCTGCGGTGCTATCGAACCGTAGGTATGACATACCAATTACTTACGACATTATTAGTAGGTTGTTCAATATGACTACTTATTCCTACAGTGCTATAGAACCGTAGGTAGTGTATGACATATACCTACGACAGTGACAATAGGTAACGGAATATCCTAAAAAACCGTAGGTATAGGCCCATAAATACCAACGACTTACAAAAGCGTAGGAAATAGTCATAGGTAAAAACTAGTTTTCCCATTGTGAATAACTATGCTCGCCGTACCATTTCCGAGTAGACTTGAATGTTCAACGGCACCACTTGGGTAATATATTACGGTCGAAGCCCATTAACAAATCTCTTAGCCTTCATCTTCTCGGTACATACTAGATGTGGTGCATATCTTGACGGCCTAAAGAATTGGGCCTCATACTCGGCCACTGATAGAGTGCTTTATTTGAGCACGGCAAATTTTGCGGCTTTCTTTTCTTATATGCGGTCGGAAAAGTACTTGCCATTAAAGTGTTCAACAAACTCACCCCATGTGATGTGATCATGTGGCAGCGTAGCTTCTACAGATTCCCACCAGAAGCGAGCATCCCACTCCATTTGGAAAGTTGCCAATAAAACCTTCATTCTCATCCATGCATTGCATTACACAGAATATCCTTTCGATCTCCTTGATCCAATTCTCAGCGTCGTTAGGGTTGGACGAGCCGATGAACTTTGGCGGATTCATATTCTGAAAACTACGGTGGAGATCTCCCGCTCCATGGTTCATTCCCCCTTGCACCACTTGTTGTAGGGCTTGGGTGAGACCTTGGACAATGCGTTGCATGTCACGCCACTGGGGTCGTTCGGCGGCAATAATTCTACAAGGACTTTAAATCTAATTAGTAAGTGAGCAACCATAACGTTTACTATCCTATATAGACTTAACCCATGGTTCTACCCATCTCACCGGGTGTAGGATATAACCTATCGTTGGACTTGGGTTCCCAAGAATTTGAAGATCCTAGGCTCTGATACCACAAAAACTGTCATGCCCTGAGCGCGGAAGGAACCCGATACGCGTGACGAGTTTATATTGATCATGTCAATCAGAGCATAAGGAATTCGACACATAGACAGAGCGCGTAAAAAAGTAGAGATAATAAACCAAATCCTTTATTTCATTAATAACTCCAAAGATAAATCAATTACATACTCTTTATTGCCAAAGTAAAGTTACTAGACTCAATAAAAGGAAAACACAATAATGACTCAAGAAATAGAGAAGACATGACTAGATAACATCTTCAATAGTCGGAACAGCTCTACACTCTTCACTCGTGTCCATTCTCATCTGAATGATTTTTATCATCGGAATTACCTGAAAAATAGGGGAAAAACTAGGGTGAGCGAATGCTCAATAGGAATTATATCTCAAGTACAAGCTTGCTTTAAGTAATTACATGTTTCATAAATGTAATTATAGCTATGCATGAACGCATGATAATGTCGAGAATGATTAACAAGAATCGATATGGATGGACTAGCAAGATTTCAGGATATACATCTAAAGCTATCAAGAAATTCAAGTACATAATATCAAGTCATGTCATGAGAATTTGCTATTATAATTTCAAGTAAATATCCATTCCAGGCCACGCAAGTCATGTCAAGTCAAGTCAATCACGAGATTCGTGGAATGCCGTAATCAAGCAAGTCATGCACTCCGGTGTAATGCCACACCGTGATCAATATAGCTCCCATGGGCACAAGTACTTTTGGGCGCTCCTCCCAGGACCAGACCGGGCCCCAAAATTGCCAGGCATTGAGTCATGTAAATATTTTTGGACATCCACTATAGTTTTATAGCCAATATAGTGTTCCAAAGAGTTTAGCTATTGTAGGAATATAAGGTAGATTCATGGAATACAGTTCAAGAATAGAACTTTGAGTAAGGATGACATAACGATAAATCACATGAAAACTCATGACAAATCTAGAAATCTGGGTAATTGGCATCCACTTAGACCGCCATCAATTACAGAAATAGCGTCCACTGTGGTGGTCGCACATTCCTGTGAACAGTACAGACATGAAGAATTTGTGTCCATATCAGGGCCGCTAATTCAGTGATTAGTGCCCACTAGCCTGGCCGCCAATTCCTTTTGGCATCCATGTCCTAGTCGCTAAATCCAGACAGAGGCAGACTTCTCATAGAGGCCAGAAATAGCACTCTACGTGGGCTAGGACATCATGTTCCTTCAGAGTGACGTGACAAGCAAGGGTTCCAGGGGTTTTTAGGGTGCAACCAGCTCGGCTGCCTTGAGGGAATCCAAGGCTAGCATAGACTTACGGATGTCTCAATGATGAAAGCACCAGTCCAAAGGAAGGAATATCCTGCGGATGGTCCAATCATCACCAAGGGTTGAAGTGTATAATGTAAAACGCCGTGAAACAGGGACTCCATCTACGGACGTGAGATGAGAGTGCCAAAAGACCCGCGGTATGGGCCAAAAACCGATAGAAACTGTGAGAGCAAGAATCTGCGTCCAAACAAAAAGTCGCTATATCAAGAAATAGCGGCTCTTTGAAAGGTCGCCTAATCTCGTGATTAACAGAATTCCAAGAAAGATACTAAAAATTAGCGACTCGGTGCACGTGCTCTAATTCCAAGATTTCCAGAAATCAAAAAAATTATTATAATTAGAGACCTTATAAGAAGGCGCTCAATCTTTAAATAACGTCAATTCTTTTGAGGTAATTTCCTGATTTTCCATTTAATATTATTTTTTTGAAACTTTTAAGAAATAATGCCTTCTTGCAAAGGCGCTCATTCATTTATTAGCGACTGCTTGCACAGTCGCCCATTCTTTTACTACTACGAATTAAAGCGCATCGGGCAGGAACGTTCTTAGGCACATAAGTCTATTCATTTCTTTAGATTGTACATGAACAGTAACATATTGCTGTTTACAGAGAATTTTAAAAAACTAAAGACATGATGAAGTAGGAAAAAATATGAGGAATCCAGAAATATGCATAACATATTTTTCAGATACATGGTTCCATAGTTATTTAATTTTTAACATTCGTTAATTATTAATTGCTCTAATACAAAATAGGGACGAGGTGATGGTCGCTCATTAATTTACGGCTAGAAGTCTGTCGCCAATTCAAGAATTAGCGACCTTCTGCATGGTCGTTCATTAATCATCGTCCACTGCACTGGTCGCTATTTTTCATGCAGATTGAAAACCTAAAAACTACGTAAACTCAAGATCGAAAACACGGATGCAAGATATAAACATGCTATTATGATTGTATATGCATGTAATATTCTATTTACTATCCTCTTGGGCTTAGAACTTGAGAAACCTACCTCTTGTGGGTTGTTGGTGAAGAATAACGAAAGTAGAGGAAGATAAGAGCAACTGCTGCAGCAGCAGACAACACAACGGCAGCAAGAAGATTATGCAATAGTAGTAATTCCAACTGCAGCGATAGGAATAGGAAGAAGGAGAAGAAGAAGCAAGCTTCTTCACGGCAACAGTTGCAGGAGGAAGATGAGGATGCAGGTCCTCACGTCTTCATGCACCAGCACAGCAACATAGGAAGGAGAGGGCGCCGACGCAGTAGGGGCTCCCTTCGAACACGGCAGCAACAGTAGCCTTTGCTTGTTCGAGAGGGGTTTTATTTATAGTCCTTTTGGGCTATTCGATTCTGACTACGTGAGCGGTCTCCTAAAGGTTTAAAACTTCCTAAAATAAGCTCTATGCTTCCTTATCATCGGCCATCTTTCCTAGTTAGAATAAAAAACCCTAATCTCCTATGCAGAGTTCGAACGTGATGGGGGTTTTGGGTGTTTGTCAAAAGACTCTAGATGTATAGGTATTATGTTTATACCCTTAAACTTATTCTAAGGCCCATTAGTTCTTAGGCTAAACTCATGTACGTGAGGCCCATATATATATAGGTTAAGTGAGAGGGTTGTGCTTAAGGCCTATATACATATGTTTGGGTTTTACTCTTTGTTTGATTGGGGCCCTTGTCTTATTTTTCTTAGATGATTTATTATGTTTAATTGATTTAGGAAAATTTATTCCCCATCAATTTTATCCGGGGTGCTATATACCTATTGGGAGTTGAATGATCAGGTGTGCCATTGTACCAACCGATATGCATGATTGATCTAGATAAATCACCTGCATGTTATATGATTGATTGATACTCTTGTTATATGAATGACTGACTGACCTGTTAACTGATATTCTTGGTCTGAATGGGTATATGTTTTTTTTAATTCAAATGATATATGGGCAAATCTACAATATGTTGATTTGTTACTTGTTCATCCTTTAGTATACGTTATCTCTTGTTATTGATTCATTTGAGAACTACGTGTCATACGGGGGAAAGTGCTACGCTATGGAAGTCCCCTCTTGAGCCTAAAAGGATCAAAGTGCTACATAATGAGAGTCAACTCTTGAGCCTAGATTAGTTACCACTATGATCCCCTCTTATTATCGTTTCTTGAATTGTTACTCATTGATTTGCTCTTTTCATATCATCAGCTTGAAATTTATCTCTTGAATTACATCATCAAGTTAATTGCTTGGTTTTCACACTGTTTTACCATTTAGTATCTTTACATTTATGTTAAGATATTAACCACTTATATTTCCTAGTCAAGAGATATAATTCCTACTGAGTGTTCACTCATCCAATATACATGACTATTTTTCAAGAAATTATGAAGATGGTGATAACTCACATAGGAATGGGCAAGTGTCTAGAGAGTGCTATATGACTTTTTTCCCATTCATTGACCATTTATTAGAGAGTTAATGTAGTTGTTCTTACTTTGGAATAATATTGGATTTTGATATAGTATTTTTGTAAACTCAGATTTGGTATAGATCTTGACGGGCCCATTTTTGTAAAAATTTAGAGTTATGTTATAGTAAAGTTTCGACTTAATTCATTTTTATTGTTTGTCCCAACTGACTTGATACAACTTCATGTTCTTGTATTCGGCAAGATGGGCATGAAAAATTTATTTTATCAGAGCCTATGTCATTA
This sequence comes from Amorphophallus konjac, assembly GCA_022559845.1. Taxonomy (NCBI): domain Eukaryota; kingdom Viridiplantae; phylum Streptophyta; class Magnoliopsida; order Alismatales; family Araceae; genus Amorphophallus; species Amorphophallus konjac. Next base: position 196,736,561 of record CM040127.1, on the reverse strand, counting down.
AAACTTTAAGTTTTTTGACCATAGGTTTTAGGCTACTCGGATTTTTGACCTATGACCTATGATAATTGACTAGTGAGGTTGGGTAGAAACTTGGGTTAAGTCCTAAAGTACTCATAATTATAGAAAGGTGTAATGCCCTGGATCTCGTAGGATCTTTAATGGATCTTTCGGATCTGTTTCGGATTGGTTTCGCTGAGTTTCGGTTCGCTTTTGTGGCTTCCGAATTGAGTTTGACGAGCCGTGTGGGTTTTTCTCACGTACTAGTTACGGAACCCTACGGTGAGTTTATTTGTCAATTCTCGAACTCGTGAATGCTACAGCGACGATGTACTCGTCGAGCCGGTCGTTTCGACTATTTTTGCGTATTTTTCTGAATTTATGTATTTTCGGCGCATTTTTGGAATTTTCGGAAATTAGGAAAATTTCCTAATTTCTTTTCCTTTTTCTTTTCTTTTTCTCTTTCTTCCCTCATTCGGCCGCGACCGTTTCTCTCTCCCGTTCTCTCTCGTTTCTCCCCCTCTTTGGCCCCGGCTGCAGACGGAGCGACCGTGGGTGAGTTGGCGAGGACGTGGAGCTGTCGAGATGCGCGGTGAGGCGAGGATCGGATCGATTCTGGCGCGATCCCGAACGGTGGATTCAAAGCCGGTGAAATTGGTTCGCGAGTGGTTTTCGGCGTGGTTTAGTCCCTTCGGGGCACGGTTTCTTCGGTGGAAGTAGGGTGACGGATCCTTGCTTCTTCACCTTCGTTTTCCCTGCCATTGCACGGCGTTCGGCTAGGAAACGAGTGTGTTTGGGCTTGTTTTGCCTAAACCGTGATTTTCGTGGTTTTTAGGGTCGGCCGGTAAACGGTGACCGTTTGCGGTTCAGTTAGTTTCTAAATGACCGCAGGGATGTTAGAATCTCATCCACGTTGATTTCGTGCGATTCGGTGTTCATTCGAGGCCGGTAGAAGCCCGGGAACCTCGGTGACCCACTTAGGGTGGATTTGTCTAAATCGCCCGGATCGAGCGTTTTTGGTGTTGCATGTGGGCATTTTGGCCCTTGAATGTTGTTATTCGGTGTTGTGGTGTGTTTCCCCTGCGTTTCGGCGTGAATGGGGCGTGGAACGGGCCGATCCGGCCATTCCTATGTTTTCCCGCCGTAACCGAAGTAGCGGTCATGCCAGCGACCGTTACTTGTCTTTAGCGGCCCTACGACTGACCGTCGTTTGGTCTGCATCGTTTTAGCGCTTTGGCTTCTAGTAGAGTGACGGCCCTAGAGTGGCGCGTCGCTTCCTTGTAACGCGCCTAGGTTAGTGCGTTACTTCGCCTTCGTCGTTTTATGTTGGGGTTGAGTCGGTTAGTCTAACGCGCTTGACCCAGTGCGTTAGATGGAAGTGGCGCGCCTTGCCCAGGCCGTTACTTGCCAGTTGACTGACGTTGACTCGTTGAGGCGGTGCCTCTAGCGGTCGTGCCCCTATGCGTTGTTTGAGTGTGACGTGCCCGCCCCTGGCCGTTACATTCTCTTTTGGTCGAGGTTGGGTTGACTGCACCGTTGGGTGTGACGGTGGGGACCCCGTGCGTCGTTTGTGAGTAACGCGCATGCCTCCGACCGTTGTTTGCTGTGGTGTTGGGTTGAGGGTGGCCATGCCGTCTGTGAGTAACGGATGGGTCCCCTGTGCGTCGTTTGGTTCTGACGGCCCTCCCCTGCCGCGCTGTTTCGTGAGTGACGCGCCTGGCTTAGCGCGTTGCTTCGCTTTGGTTTGGGTTTGCTGCACCGTTGAATGTGACGGTGGGTGCCCTGTGCGTCGTTTGCTTGTAACGCCCCTAGTCCCGTG